>OY288261.1:27012187-27580187 GCA_958450325.1 Agrostemma githago
ACAAAACACCAAGCTATCATCTGCAAAAAAAATAAGTGAGAGATAACCGGAGCCTCATGCGCAATACGAATCCCATGAATCGCCTTTGCCTCAACGGTCCTCCTGATTTGACACGAAAACACCTCAACACAAAGAATAAAGAGATATGAAGAAAGAGGGTCACCTTGCTGTAATCCCCTCTCGAGCCTAAACTCACAACCCGGTTGGCCATTCAGAAGGAGCTCAAATATGACGGTGGTGACACAATGCATAACCCGATCCACCCACCTCCAAACAAACCCCATACGCTGCGAGGTACGAGCCAAGAACCCGCACTCCACCCTATCATAAGCCTTAGCCATATCCAGCTTCACCGCCATGTACCCCTCTCCCACCCTCATATTCTTTATGTGATGGAATGCCTCGAATGCCACCAGAATGTTATCCGAAATCTGCCTCCCCCGTGTGAACACGCTCTGATTCTCGGACACAATGTCACCTAAAAACGATTTCAAACGGTTCGCAAGAACCTTCGAAACCAGCTTATAAACCACATTACATAGGCTAATGGGCCTATACTCTCCCATAAAACTCGTATTCTTAACCTTCAAATTAAGAATAATGAACGTTTTATTACTCCCCCGCGTCAAGGACTCACCTCGAAGAACATCAAAGGTTGTCCTAGTCACAACCGGACCCACAACATGCCAATACGTCTGAAAGAATAACGCATTCATTCCATCGGGACCAGGAGCCTTAGTCGGTTGCAGTTGTTCCAACGCACTCCACACCTCACTCTCCGTATAGTCCCGCCTAAGAGTCGCATTCATCTCATCCGTTACCCTCCCCTCCACACCCGTTAAAAACCCCTCAAAGTTGCGCGGATTGCATGACTCAAAGAGATTAAGAAAGTACTCCTGAGCCACCTTCTCCACCTGTCCTCTCTCCTCCCACGCCACACCCTCCGAGTTAACGAGCCGCCTGATTTGATTGTTCTGCCTTCTAATAGACGCTTTTTTGTGGAAAAACTTTGTATTTTTGTCTCCCTCCCTCAACAAATTATCCCTCCACCTCTGTCTTCAGAACATCTCCTCACTCTTCAACAGATTTTCCAACTCCCTCAGCACTCGTTTCCTCTCCTCCACCTTCCACACCGTCCGCTCGTTCCTCTCCAGCCTCTCTAACACTCTCCTCTTCTTCTCGATATCCCGTAAGACTTTACCTATGCTCACCCCCTTCCAAGCAAGAAGCTCTTCCCCGCACACCCTAAGCTTCTCTAGAATATCGTGCTATCCTCTGCCCCAAACCCGCTTGATAACTTCCTCACACCCTTCTTCTTCCACCCACACCTGCTCAAAATGGAACAACTTCTTCCTACCCTCCTCCTCCCGCCTATCCTCCAAATAGAGCTTAATCGGAGCATGATCCGACCATTCCCGGGTAAGGTGAGATAGTTTCGTTCTTGGAAATAGGTCAAACCATGCCTCGTACCCATCGCCCGGTCAAGTCTACACTGCATGTTCATCTCATCAGCATGACCGTTATCATAAGTAAACTCATACCCATCGAACGAAACATCTCTAAGCCCACACTCGACAACCGCTTCCCTAAAATTGTTCATTTGCCACTGCGTTCTCATACCCCTTTTCATTTCCGTAGCATAGAGAATCTCGTTAAAGTCACCCATACACATCCACGGCCCATCGATTTCCTCACTTAACAACTTTAAAGGCTGCCAAGAAAGATGTCGATACATGCCACCCATAAAAACCTGTTACCCTCCACTCTCGTCCCCAATTCTGAACCTCAAAATCCATATGGTGAACTGAAGACGACTGAACGTACATTGAACCCCACTCTTCCAAAGAAATGCAAGACCCTCCGACCGACCCACACTATCCGCAACTACTCCCTCATAGTCATTAAGTTGTTTCCTAACTCCCTCAAACTCCATACTGCGCTGCTAAGTTTCGTCTCACATAAAAAATCTATAGCAGCGACCTCCTTACGAAGAAGGTTTTTCAAACCGCCTACTGCAACGGGATTGCCCAGCCCCCTACAATTTAGGCTAAGAAGACTCATTGGGCCCGGCAGGGCTGAGAGTCTTCAACCTCTGCTTCAAGTGAGCTTACACCCATGCTAAGTTTCAATTTCTTATCCAGACCCACTCTATCACTCTCAACCTCATATCTCCTACATTTCTTTTTTCTTTTACCACCTTGGACATATCCCCCACTTGCACATTCTCTTTGCCACGTGTACTGCCTTCAACTCCCCCCACCTCACCCTTATCCAAGCCACCATGATCCCCCTCCCACATAACTATATCAGTATCTACCCTTGGCACCTCCTCATTTCTTATTTCTCCCTCCAAACTCCTTGCCTGCTCAATCTCCCTTTCCTTTGTCCCACCCCTTTCTTCCATCCCTTCATTCCTTTCCACTCCCTACCTACTCACTCCCTCCTGCTTTTTCACCACAGCTCAATTAATTTTGCCATCGTTTCCTCGTTCCTCATCTTATGCTCCCGCTCAAGCTCATTCGATAGGTTATTCCCCTTCCCATTTTTTGACTCAATCTAGGTTCTATTAGGCTTCCATGGTGAGGCTCTTAAACTTTCACCAAATTGTAGCTCCCCATATTCGTACGGTCCCTCCTCACAATCCCGTTCTCCATGCTCTAATATCCCACACCCATATCAAAAAGTCGGTAATTTCTCATATTTCACCTCAAAGTTCACAATTTTCCCACTCGTAATATGAATCATGATTTTATCACGTAGGGGGTGCCTTACATCATGTAAAACCCGAATTCTAACCGCTCGCTCGATCTCGGGAACGATTGCTATTTTTGCCCGCAAGAAAGCTCCAACCTGGTTCCCCAATTTTCTTATATTTTCCTCGTTTGTTCGTCCTTTAATATGTAAATCATACACTCAGATCCAAAACGGAACATGGAACAAAGGTGTTTCCGTTAATTTACCTTCTTCCAAGGGATCATTACAGCACCATATAAATTTATCGAAATGCCAAGGTTGGCCTTCTACAACTTTCAACAACTTATCCTTTTCGGACTCAAAGAAACACAAAAATACATTCCATAGATTGATCATAGTCTCGATGACCACTCTAACATTGATCGTTTTGGTAGTCCAAAGCTTTCCCACCAATAAAAACTTCTCCTTTTGCACCACATTTGGCCTGTCATCTATATCACATTTGGCCTGTCAACTTATCCTTTACGTGAACCACTTGCCTTTGTCAATTCCATTATGCTGCTAGATTCAATGTGGTAAACCGACAAAGAGAACGGAAGACTGAAGTTTTATTCTAACCCCTACCGGAAGTGGGAGGGAAAAGCTTTGAAACCAAGAAGACCTAGGAAACTCTACCAGGAAGCTCTCACAGAAAACCTAGAGAGAGAAAAAAATGGTTGTTTTTTGTATTTCACCGCTCTTCTCTAGTTTTCTGGATACAGTAAATATTAGGATTATTTAATGGAAATAATAATTCCAACTGTAGGTCATCTTCTCAAAATAATACTCTCTTTGTTCACTATTTTTCGGCTCACTTTATGAATATTTGTGAGGGATATTTAATGAAATATGGCAAAAAAAGTGAACGAATGGAGTATCAACTAGGTTGAAAGCTCGTGCGGTGCACAGATCGATTTTTATTGACAATGATAACGACACGTAGTTG
Organism: Agrostemma githago; assembly: GCA_958450325.1. Lineage (NCBI taxonomy): Eukaryota > Viridiplantae > Streptophyta > Magnoliopsida > Caryophyllales > Caryophyllaceae > Agrostemma > Agrostemma githago. The sequence continues at coordinate 27,015,867 of OY288261.1, forward strand.
GAGATTTCATAACTTGGTGAGACTACACTACAGGAGAAAGTAAGTCAAAGGTAAGAGTAAGCCTAATACTAAAGAAATACTATCCACATACGTGAATGTGTTTCTAGAGAAGTAATATCTGCGGTAAACGTCAAATTAAATTATCCTAATATGATAAAATAATTAGATTTACATTTCTAATAAAATAATTTGTTAGAAATTACTATCTACTGTATTACATTTCATTTAACATAAACTATTACATTTCGTTACATTTAATCTGAGAAAAAAATACATAATACCAATTTTGATGCCCATGAGATGCACGGGTGCAGCAATGACGTTATAATACTTCCTTTTTAACTTTCTTCGGTTATAAATGATTGTCCCTTTTGGGGTAACATAAGTGAGAAATATTTTGTTGAATGGGCAATCATTTAAAATCGGAGAAAGTATTAATTTTGACTGCGATGAAGTGATTATGATTATTTCAAATAATTGTCATTTTGAGATAATGGTAAGATAAGGACTCGAACTTTACGCATTTTTTCAATTAAGGGATTCAACATTTAAGGACCTCAAAGACTAACACCGTTAACTCCGTGGTTAACTAACGTTAACTTTTGACAGAATGTGATGAAACCTGCTATTTTAAGGTCGTAAAATATTGAGTAATATTTACTCGACATATAATAACTTTTTAACAATAAGGAATCAGTTACTTATTTTAATATTTTAAATTACAAATATAATAAAGTATTCACTTTTATACTTCGTATCATGCAATAATAAAATTCATTAAAATAACGTAAAGCTTTTTTATAATTGTTTAAATATAATGATGCTATTTAATTAGTATATAGTTGTTGACATGACATAGGTCCACCCCGACGCGGCCATGCGCGGGTTTGGGGAGGCGAATGAATCTCCATATGAGATGGGTCGAATTGAAATTTAAATCGAAGTTGGAGTTCCCACCAAACTTTGTGGGAGTTCGGGCCCATTCGAACTCACTCTATGTCGTAGTGGGCCATGCACAAAGTATGGCCCATTCCGATTTCAGAGTTTATTGGGTTCGTCCCTTTGCATTTGATACCGATACCGACATTATCGGATACCGTGTATTGAATGACTCTCGTTTGCCAATGGTTTCGGATATCCGGAAACCACGGCTCTGAGTAAGGGGTGAGGGTACATGTTAGGAAGTTCACAAAGACCACCCAACCCCGCCCGCACTTAGCGGCCTTTACTAAGATATCGTTCGTTGTTCGTGTACGCGTGTTAGTTTGACGGTTGAATGATATGCAAAGAGCGTTTTGACTAAACATGTGAATTATGTTTGATCTATGTCGTTTAAATGCATCTCAATTAACGTCAAAGTTGTTTTAGCATGCGGGGTTCATTTTAGTACAATAAAACAAACAAAAAACGATAACAGATTACAATATACGAGCGGCATACCACCCGGAATTACAATGTAACCAATGTTATAATACAACAATCGGGACTAGACCCATGTGGTAGACTTGATACGCGTTGACCAAAGTCATTAAAATAATTTTATCGGGACTCGAAACGTGTTAAAAACTCGTTGTTTTGCTGTAGTAGGAGCCAAGGACTCGGTCGAGTGGTCTCAAAAATAGCTTCTGGTTCGGTTTCTGGGGTGCCACTCGATCGAGTGGGCTAGGCACTCGATCGAGTGCCCCCTGTACGGACTGCTGTCCGGTTTAATTTCGACTCTAAAATTGTTTTCGGTTTTTGAAATCTGATTAAGTCGCGTAAAAATACGATGCAATTTATACTCGACTTAAATATTGATACTCGTAACATTCGACATTCGATTATAGAATCGGTGTCGGATGTTTAGAGTGGATTTTTAAAAGTTATTTGAAAAATTGTTTAGAATGTTGTTAAGACGCGATAATTCCTCCACGTTGTAATGTAATAATTACTCGGCTTAAATGGTATTATGCTTAACATGCTTTGATGATTAACACCTTTAGATCCAATATTCGACTATAGAGTCGATATCGAATCCTTAGGTACGACTCGTTATAGCTAGAGACGATAGTAGTAATAATGATATTAGATAAAAAGGATAAAATAAATAAAGACGACGTTGACGACTCTTGACAATGGACGACGACGGACGAAACGAGAAGAGGGAAAAGACGTGAGAAGATAAAAGAAGAAGAGAGAGCGGGATTTGGAACACCCTCAACCTACATGATAATTAGGGTCTCGATTTAGGAACTCGTAATAACGACGCTTGCGTAGGAGTAACGAGAATCTAGAAAGAGTTAAGGTGTTGTTGTTTTTGTATTTGCCTAAGGATTTCTAGGAAAATCGGACGGTATTTCGGTATAATTTTCCTAAGATTTGCTAGAGAATCGGGATGTATGGATGTGTGATGTGAATAGTTGATGTCAATGATTGATGTCGGGAATTGTGTGTATCTTTGATGTTGCGAGGGTGGGGTATTTATAGGATGGGATACCCCCACTCAGGATAGGATATTCCTAGTGTTTAGATAGGAAAGCGGTTTCTTGCCAAGGAAGAAAGCACCGGTTGGGAGGAAGTATGATTCTGTTTGTGGATAGGAGAAGTTGCTTTAAAGAGGAAGAAACTCCCGATTTTGGCTGAAAAAGGAGGTCACTCGATCGAGTGGTTCATGGCACTCGATCGAGTGCCTGGTCTAACCTCGAGTCTGATCGTTTTTATGAGCCCACTCGACCGAGTGAGCTAATCCACTCGATCGAGTGGAGCTGGACGGGTGATATGGCTCTTTTAAAAGATAAAATTTTATCTCTTACGGAATTGTTTAATATTTTTTGTAGCTGGTTTTTTGTGAGGAATCCGATTTCGACTTGGTTTCTCGAACATTGCGTCAGATATTTTTGGCTCGGGAATTTGCCTTGACCGGGGTTTGACTCGGTTGCTAAAAGACGGTTTTGCCCTTGGTGACGGTTTTGACCCAAATTAGTCTCATTTGACTTAAAACGACCCACTGGGCCTGAATTTGAGGCCGGTTTGGTGAGATTTTTACTCTGCTAAAAGCTCGCGCCTATTACCATTGATTCCGAGTCCAAATCGAGCGTATTAAGTCATGTTTACGTTCGATCATCATCAGGTGTTTTTCGGAAACTGCTATAGACACCTGGCGGTCAAAATGTGGGTGTCTACAGAGCCCCCACTCTGACTGAGGTTTGGACTAGGCGAAAGTTAGAGTAGCTACCAGGCCAATCGCAGATTAAGACATGATAGACCTCCGATCGGGTCGTTTATAGTCCATTAGACTTGCGTAAAAGGGCTCGCCAGCCATAAGATAGAAATCATACCTGAGCTAATGCTAATAACTCCGTGGGGACTTGCCTAGGAAGCCATGGGTGTGCCCGTTTGCAAACACGTCCGTGTTTCGCGCTGGGGAGTTATTCTTGTAATGAAGTTTCCTCTGGAGTCTTGGGTGTACCTGTATGCTGACACATAGCAATTTGTATGTAACACCTAGGCGAAACACCGACTCACACTGGGGAAGCAATTTTTTGAAAAAAATTGAAAATTTCGAAAAAAAAAATGATTTTCTTTTTGAAAATGTTGAGGACTTTGGATTTTTGGATGTCGCTTGAAAAATAGGAATACTTGGGATGACTCGATTCCTGTATCAGACTCTGAAAAGGATCCCTAAAGCCTTAGGTTGAAGTACGCCTTCGTGGATTAGGAAATATGATGAAAATTCCTATTCCTAAAGTGATTAGGGGAGGATTCTCTACTATAAATAGAGGGTTCTTGGCTTTGATTTTCATATCTCAAATCAAATCTTCTTTTCTTTTCTCAAAATCCTTTAGACTTTCAAGAAAAGAGAAAACTCTTGCTATGGGTATCGAACATTTGACCGCAATGCTTCAGACGTGGGCCCAATATTTTCGAGATGAAGACAAAGTCCTGCTGACTCAAATGGGAATTGTTGCTTTGTTCCCGCTTCAACGACTTAGGGTAGATTCGCACTTTCTGGATGCTTGTTTATCCTTTTGGGATACTACCCACCACGTTTTTGCGTTCCCCCGTGGAGAATTATGCCCTCTCCCCGAAGAAATTGCAGCTATCGGAGGTTGGTGCCCTATCGCTCGTCCCGCTATTCCTCCGTTTTATCCTGACCCGAGGAGGAGATTGAGAGACTTTCTCGGCTTGTCCCATGCCGAGACGGACCGCATGGTGAAGGGAGACTCCGTTTCTTTGTTCGACCAAGCCGATAAATTCATGAATTCTGGCGGTGTTCGAGTTACTCCCACCCATAGGAGTAGAGCCTTTGCTTTTTGTATGCTACATCGATATGCCTTCGAAGGAAAAATGGATGCTGACTCGTGCTTGGGCCAGATTAGGCTAATCGGCATAGTTGACCAGATGGAGACGGGACACAGCCCGGCTTGGTTGGTAACCGGTGAGATCATCATGGGCCTTGATGCTAGGAAACTCGACCCGGACCAACAATTGACGGGGAGTACCCGTCTTTTGCAGGTTTTATCCTGTCTTTTCCTTTTTTTCCTTTTTATTACGTGAAATCCTGACGTATAGGGGCCACTCGATCGAGTGGACCTGTCACTCGATCGAGTGACCTCGTCAAAAACCTCATGTTCGCCTCTTGATGAGTCACTCGATCGAGTCAGGTGTGACACTCGATCGAGTGCCCGCCAGCGGTCAGGGATTTTACTCACGGAAATTTGCTTTTTGTGTTTACGGATTTGGCTTTCTGAGCGCTTGTCGATCATAGAGCCCCCGGTGAGCATATCCACATACCGTAGCTGCCAGATTAGTTCAAGAAAAAGGCGGATAAGCTCGAGCCATCACATAAACCGCACTTATTGGGACGAGGAGCTAAGATTCCACGGTGGGCCGTTGATTAGGTGGAGCGTTATCTGGTGGTTTCTTTCGAAGTTGACGGGCCAATCCAAGAGAGACAAAGCCCGTTATCATGTAATTTTATCCTTGGACTGGACCGTCCATATCTATCCGGATCGTATTCTGAGGCAGTTCAGTTCGTTTCAGCAGATTCCCGAGACTGAAGCAATTATCAGCGTTCCGCTCCAATTGACGGATGCTATGTGTGACACGTGGCTACAACGCTGGTTTACCCGTGCCATATGGACTATTCCCCGCCCTTGTCAATCCATTTGGGTTTCGGAATCATATCGTAAATGGACTTCCGAAGAATCTGAGGAGGCTCGTAAGGCTTTGAAGACTGACGAGGCTTTCGACTTGGTTCGCCGAGAAACGGTAAAAGATAATAAGGGCTTCTTTGACGAAGGAGAAACTCCTGCTACCCTTGTCCGACTGGAGTCAGGTCTTAAATCAAAAACTAAGACTCGAGCTAAAGAGACCGGTGCTAGCGACCTGGAGAGAAGACTTGGACCGAGACTAGCGGCCCGAGACCGATTGGGCCCACGAGATCGGCTACCCGAAAAGGTGAGAGCCCGACTAGGACCGATCGAGGTGACTGAGGACTCGAGTTTGAGGAAACGAGCTCAGGCTAAGGAGGTTCCCTTGGTGATTCGGGAGCGCTCACCTCCACATCGTCGCCAGTGGACGGAGAAAGAAGCTAAAGACAAGGGAAAGGGCAAGATGCCCTAAACACCGAGCCCCTAGTTTTTATTATTTAAGTATTACTACTATTTATTTTGGTGTCGTGTGCTTTTTTATATTTTTTTGTAATTTCCCGAGTTTATCGGATTTTTTTTTTTGAAATAAATCAAGGAAGTTTATTATTTAAACCGTTCCTGTTTTTTTCTCGATTGCAGTGGTGTTGCCCTTTTGAGGGGCTGCCTACGTATCCACAATTAACGGAATCAAACCAAACGTAGTTCAGGCTAATTTGCAATCTCGAAATACACCAAGACTATTGGTTCAAGATGTTCATAACAGTAGAATAAATAATTCTAGCTTTTTGACTTGCTCTTGAAAGTTTATTTTAAAATGATTTTCATAAATTTTGCTAATGACATTGAGAGAAATGGTTTAAGGGTAGTAACGCTTCAGCTGGTCCAGGTTAGTTGGATTGACAAACTCATTCCCGTCCAGGTCCGTTAGCATCACTGCTCCGCCTGATAGAATCTTCTTTACCAAATATGGCCCGGCCCAATTAGGTTTGAACTTTCCCCTCGGATCTACTGGTAATAAGGCTCGAACAGACTTGAGAACCAAGTCCCCTTCTTTAATATTTCTGGGCCTTACCCTTTTGTTGAAGGCCCGTTGGATCCTCTTCTGATATATTTGTATATTATTGAGGGCACGAGATCGTCGTTCGTCTAACAGGACTAGCGAGTCATATCGTGCTCGAATCCAATCAGCTTCGTGTACTTGACTTTCGAGTAAGATTCTGAGCGACGGCACTTCTAACTCACAGGTTCGACAGCTTCCATCCCGTATGTAAAGTAATACGGCGTTGCCCCGGTTGCAGTACGGATTGACGTCCGATATCCCCAAAGTGCAAATGGTATTTTATCGGGCCAGTCCCGGTAATTATCAGCCATCTTTTTGAGTATGGTGACAATTGTCTTATTAGCCGCTTCTACCGCTCCATTGGTTTGTGATGCGAATGCGGAAGCGGTTTAGAATAAGATATGAAAGTGGGGTCGAAGGTTAATGTAACCTTAAGTGATGACGTGGATTTTGGAGTAAAGTTGAACTAAGGTTAATGTAACCTTGGTCCGTGGTTAAAGTCTGTGAAGATTCTGAGTTTTGTGGCTCGGCTATTTTGGGAAGCAAACGCTTCGATTGTCTGTATTTTGTGATCCGATGTTAATCGGTGAGTAACCAAAGGATATTTAACCCGTAGTTCGACCTTGAACCCGGAATTAATAGCTCAGAGTTTGGAACACCAACCCTCTATACACTTCGAAGCACCTTCTCGAAGTTTAAACACGTGATTAATAAATTAATCCAGAGTTTGACAAGTTGTTTGTAAATTCATAAATATTCGATCATCTTTATTCAATGCTGAAGCGCGGCTAATATAGCCTACAATGGTTGATATCCTCGTGATATTCCGAGGAATATTCTAGGATAATAAAAATAAAAGGAAAGAAATACTAACAATATCTCGAGTAATATCCTAACGATATCTCGTGTAATATTCTAGAATAATAATATAAAGATAAAAGGAAAGAAATAGTATGAGATATGCTAATAATCAAATCTTGCCAAATATGGGAGATACTTGATACTCTTGCCATGAGATGGGTGATCCACATCCTACTACTCGAAATAAAAGATGGCATGTGATATGTAGAAGATCACGAGACCCTTGTTTATTTGATGAAGATCTTATTGCTTATTCCTTGCCCTATCTTGGTGATTGCTTGATAGATTAAATATAGGAAGATCCTCTTGTTGCCTTTTATTCAAGATAGATATATCATGAAAGATATCATCCATATCTCCCTTTATTTTCCTACTACTATTGTGGATATTATTCTATTCCCACGAGATCCACCATATCTTCCTAGGATATGAAATATTCACTTGTATGATCTCTTGTGTAGTTGCATGAATATGGTCGTGTATGAGCGCACACACGCCTACCCATAGTGGATCATGGTAGGATGGTCTACGCACGTGGTCAATTGTTTTATCAGGACCGTTGACTAATTTTTCGGTCTCCACAATCGGGTCATCCCCTCCCTCTTCAAAAGGAATTGACCTCAATTCCGTAAGGCCTTCAAATTTTAAATTTGGAGCTAAGTTCTCCACGAAAATACGGACCCCATAGTACTTGTCCTTCATTCGAATTGACGGTTGTGTGAGCCCGGATTGGTCTTCTTGAGGCACAGGCTGCCTTGACGCAATAAGCGTATTTCCTTCTTTTTCCCGGTCAATCACCGGTTCAATTCTGCTTTGACTAATAACTGTAGACAAGCTAGACTCAAGGTCACTCGAAGATACATCTTCAGACCCACCTACTAGCGGTTGCATAAGTTCGTTAGAGTCAAGGTTAAGGTAAACTTGGTCAAGGTCGTTCCCTCTTGAAACTACGGACATGCTAGACGCTTTAAGGGCGCACCTCTCCTCTTCGTTTGCTACCACCTGCTCACTAGCAAACACAGATAAACTAGGCTTGGTAGCCCGGTTAGAATGCATAGAACGAACATCCTTCAGTGCCATCGGCTTTAGGACGATTCGCTTACCATTTACCATCAACACATACTCGTTAGTCCTCCCTTGGTGACGTACATCACGATCGAACTGCCATGGCCTGCCCAAAAGAATGTGGCACGCATCCATGGGAATCACGTCACACGTGATTTCATCATTATACGGACCCATCGTGAATCCAACTCGCACTTGCTTTGTGACCTTCACCTTCTTTCCGTCATCAAGCCAATGTAGTGTGTGGGGTTTTTGGGTGGGGCGTAGTGGTCAAGGCAAGTTTGTCCACCATTTCTTGGGATGCGACATTAGTGCAACTCCCCCCATCAATAATCACATTACACCACTTATCATTCACTTGACATTTAGTATGAAAGATTTGGTCTCTTTGCTTCATTATAGACGATTTAGCAAGTGTGTGTAGTGTACGACGCAAGACTAGTGACTCAACGTGTGTAGGAGCCTCAAACTCTAAGACTTCTTCCACCTCTTTCTCTCCTCCCTTTGCCATATAAACTTTTCCCTCCTCGTCACTTTCCTCTTGTTTCCACAAATCATCACGATATGTAATCACGTTTGTTGTACGCTGTTCTCTCTTCCTCTTCTTCATTCGTTGAATCTGTTTTTGCTGTTCGCTGCTGCAGTTCGTCCCGTCTCTGCTGTTGTAAATTGTTGCTGCTCCTGTGTTAATCGAGTTCCTGTCTTACTCATTTCTTTTGTCGTATTTCTGTGTTGCTGCTACGGTTGTTGTTTCGTCTTGTCTTTTTGCCGTTGTTGTCCTGTTGATCTTCTTCTTTTCCGTTCTTCTTCTCCTTCTTCTTCTTCTTCTATTCCCTTCACCTTCATCTGTTGTCGTTCTTCTTTACTCCGTGTTCTGGTGTGTGCTGCTGCTCTCTTCGTTTTTCCTCTTTGTTTGTCACCTTCGTGAAAATTCACATCCTTTGTCGTATTCGACTCTATTTAGTTTAGCCTTCGTGTTTCTGTCTTGCGTCGGTCACTCTGTCTCATTCTTTCGTTTAATCTTCTCGATTGTTGTGGTGAATCATGTTCAGAAGACTATCGATTCAACAATTTGGAGTTTAAAGACGTTACTATTGAAGGTTTAGAACTTGGACAGACGGATTGAAGCGGCTAGTACTTTGACGTTTTCGACTAAAGGTAACTTTAGGACGTTACTCGATTTTATATCGTATGTTGAGTAGTAGTATATAGTAAATACTTTAACTTCGGTTTTCTAATTTTAGCTATTTGTTATTCGTTATAAATATTATATTAATTTTTTTAAATCGTGTACCTTATAAATATTTTTTACAGTTTTCGATATCGTTTTATAAATCGTTAGTAATTTAAGTATTTATGATTGTTATTATATTTTGTTGGTTATCGTGACACTAGTAACTAAATAATGCCGATTTCATATTTTCTTCATATTTCGTTAAATTATATTTTTTACTCAAAATCGTATTTTTATATTATAATCGAGATTTGTATATTTGGTTTAATAAATTAATTTCGTTTTACCACTTATATTAATAAATGAGAAAATAGTCGATTTTGTTTTAAATACATTTTTAGTCAAGACTATTTTCCCTAATAATTTCTCATTTGTCTACAATTGATTATTTTTAGTAAAATCAGTATTTTTAATGATAAAATCTATTTGCTAAAATTTAATTCGAAAGCTTTATAAAATCTCGCTTAATTTATAAAACTCGTTGACTCAATTAATTTTGATATTGTTTTTCTTAAAATATCTCTTTTCTAAAATCTATAGTTTTATCTCGATTTTGTAATTATTTATAAAATACTAATCGTATATAATGTCTTATTATATTTTATTTATATTCTGAGTAACGACTTTAGAAATATATTAAAGTTACGATAACGACAATAATAATAAAATTTTAATTTTGTTATAAATGCTATTTTTAATACATTTCACATATTTTAATAACTTACGTATTTTCTAAAAACGAAATTTCTATTTTAAGTAAGTTTCTAAAATTAGTAAGTTTCTATTTATAGAAAATTTCCCTTTTATGTAAAATGTTTACTCCTTTTGTCTTCATATTATTTATAATGATTATATCTCTTGTGTATATATATATATATATATATATATATATATATATATATATATATATATATATATATATATATATATATATATATATATATATATATATATATATATATATATATATATATATATATATATATATCGATAATGGCTGTTTTGAAATTATGGAATAAAGTCAAGTTTGGGGTTAGAGTAATATAGTCTGGGATGTACGTTTTTGCCATCAGCTATAAAGCCGGTGTGCCCATTTGGGGCACATTTGGTTGTTGAACTGAGCATGGTTTGTGTTCAGGAGAGTGTGCATTGTGCCCTTAAGCTAGATATCGCATCGTGTTAGTCGCCGTCAGTTGAACTGGATACATTTGGTATCCAGGAGGGGTGTATACTACTTAAACCAAGACCTCGCTGCACGCAGTCCTGTTATAGTTGAGTTGCCTAGTTAGAGACTGGATTCTGTTATGAGTTAAGTCTACAGTCCTCGAAACTAATTTCCAGTATTATCCTAGTGAAAGTCTAGCCTTGTGCACACTGATCAAATTTCCATAACGCCATTTTTTAATATGATTATTATTATCGATTGGTTTGATTTGTAGGTTGGCAAATGTTTTAAATTTCCTCCAAGAACTTATTTTATTATATCGTTTTTAATGTTTTCTCATTTTAAATATTTTGATATAATAATACTATTATTTTTCATATGACATAATATGGCTGGGAGAACGTCCGAGTTACTCCCCACTGATGTGGCTGTTATGTTTATAACATGACTGGTATTTGCCGCTGGGTTTTGGGTGTGAGCTAGCGAGTAGCGTGGATCCTAATCTTTCTCTATTCATATAATTTATGGATTAGTGTGGACATGACGTAGGTCCACCCCGACGCGGCCACGCGCGGGTTTGGGTAGGCGAATGAATCTCGTGGCAAGATTGTTCTCGGGTTCGAAATTTAAGTCAAAGATGGAGTCGCCACCGAATTTGTGGTAATTCGGAACCATTCGAGCCGACTCTATGTCGTCATGGACCGTACACATAGTACGGCCCATTTCGATTTCAGAGTTTATGGGGCTCGTCCCTTTGCATTGCAACACCGATACCATCTGCACCGGTAATAATCGTGTATAGAATGACTCTCGTGCGCCAACGGTTTCGGGCATCCGGAAACCGAGGTTCTGAGTAAGGGATGAGGGTACGTGTTGGGAAGCCCACTAAGGACACCCAACCCCGCCCGCACATGGCGGCCTCTACTAAGACATCGTTCGTGCTCATGTACGCGCGCTAGTAAAACGACTAAATGATATGCAAATAGCGTTTTCAGGCAAAGCATGTGAGTTATTGGTTAACTACGTCATTTAATGCATCTAGTCATTGTCGGAGTAGTTTAGCATGTGATGTTCATTTAAATAAAAAAATGGCAAACATCAAAAATAGAAAACTCGTAAATAAATTACAAATTACACGGGCGGAATACAACCCGGAATACACAATATAACGAGCAATAAAATAGAATAATTGAATTATAAGCAGCAAATGTTAACTAGAAACGGACCAGTATATAATAAATATAAACTAGACCGTAAGTTGTGCAAATGGACGAACTTCGATTAATTACGCATTATATTGCGTATTAAACGAAGGACGGAGATATGGAACCTAGGCGTTGTGCTAGCCCGATCCCGAATCCCGATGACTTGTCCCGACTTATCACATCGAGGAATAGAGTCTAAATTAATCATGTGTCGGATACGACTAAAGAGTCGTCGACACAAGATTAATAGTGCGAGACCGTCGATCAAAGTCGTTTATGTGAAGTGATATGCATGAGTTTTGAAAAAGGAGATCACGTGATTGACTTTACACGTGTCGACTAAAAGTCGTAAAAAGACGAGGCTCGATATATATGCATTAAGAATGCGATTAGCCGCCACTGAAATCTAGGAAAACTTATTCGATCATGGCTATGAAGAAGAAAATTCCACAAAAGCAACAAAAAAATCAAAAAAATTCTAACAAAAATATGCAAGCTTCAAATTCGAATAAGCAGACTGGGTATGAGAGTTCGTCGCACCAAAGTATACCGGAGTATGATTTGGAGTTGGGGAACCTACATGGTGATGGACATAGTGACTCTGATGATGCACAAGAATGGGCTGATGTCGTTCGTCATGGGAGGAATGGAAAGGAATCTCCGCCACGTCTACAGCTGTGTGTTGAGGATGTGGAAGCAGAGCTGGCGTACTGGGATACAGCGGTATATGGGTATATTTTGGGAGCACATCCACCATGGAAGGTTGTTCATGGTTTTTTGGAGAGATTATGGAAGAACAGTGGACTGGATAAGATATCTTTTATGAAGAATGGGATATTCTTGGTCAGGTTTATAACAAAAGAGGAACAAAGTAAGGCGCTTAGGCAATGGGTATTATTTGATAAGAAGCCTGTCATTTTGAAACCATGGGAGGACAATATTGATCTGACGAAGAAAGAGAGCATTGTAGTGCCAATTTGGGTTAAGCTTCAAGATCTCAATGTGAAATTTTGGGGAGAGGAGAGTTTAGCTAAGATTGCGGGGTTAATTCGGACGTATGTGTGATGGTTAAGGATTCGTCACGTCCCTAGCCAACAATATAACACCGACTAACCTAGTGGGTAGCTAGGGTAAGTCGGGATCAATTCCACGAGGACGGTATATCAAAGCGTAGACTATGTCGGCCTAAAACGAGACTAGATTACCAAACGAACACAAAGAGTGCAATAAATGGAAAACTATTGAGGAGGAGGAATAAGAACTAGACTATCAATAATAAACAATACTAATGATCGGTCTGTCTAACAAATAATCTAAAGTAAACGATGTATAACTAAGAAGATGGACTCAAATATGGAAGAGAAGTGGGGTAGGTCGGGTTCATAGAGGTAGAAGGGTAATTAGGGTGATCAAGGGTAAAGGTGCCTCCTAATCGCTAGAGTCGGTCCGAGCTCTCGCAACTTAGACCGATGTCAAGGTGAGTCCGGGCTCTCGCAACTTAGACTCTAGTCGGCACTCTCGTGACTATGACTATTCTCAACATTTCCACAAAATAAGCAATCAATGAGAAGATGAACACAAGCATGGGAAGCATGGCCACTACAACTCACACAAGCATATCAACAAACACATAGAGTGCCTACAATATGACTAACAACAAAGATACAACCTTTTCCCTTTAATCAACCCTAATCATCCATATTCTACCCCTAATTCCCCTACTAACCCCACAAAGAAACTACTCACTCATAATTAAAGAGAAACTAACAATTATAAGAGAAAACAAACTCACCAACCAAACATCCATTATGAACAATGAGAACAATGACAATAACAATATAAAAAGATGGAAACAAGATTAAATAAACTAAGAACAAAAGTAAAGATGTTTATACCAATACTAGATGAGGAAAAGATGAGAACTTGTATAAATAAGACACCCAAATAGAACTCCAAGGTTGTCAATCTTGGAATAATCTTCAAGAATCTTCTTAATACAAGATTAATTACAATGATTAACTAAGGATTAAGGAGAGATTAGAACTAATAAATGAGAGTAAATCTAGGGTTTAGAGGCTTAAACTAAGGTAGGTTAACATAAGATGTCTTAAAATTACAAGAAGGGAGTATATATATGGGTACAAGAATGAGGAAGAAGAAAAGAGAAGAGCGGGTGAGCTGTAGCCCATTCCGATCGGGAAGGATCATCCCGATCGGGAAGGATCATCCCGATCGGGAAGGGCTCAACCCGACCGGGAAGGATCCACAGTAGCGCTCCTAAACGTGCATCCCTTCCCGATCGGGAAGGCCACCATCCCGACCGGGAAGGGTCTTGTATGCCTTCCTTTACTGCTCCTTGGTCCTTCCTTGCCTCTCATGGGCTTCCCACCGATTCTCGGGACTCGGGATCGGGTCTCGGAGGCTCGGGATTGGGTCCCAAGGTCTCGGGGTCGATTCCGAGGTCTCGAGTCATCGTTCCTTTATCTCGTTGGCTCCAAAATGTGTATGTATTGAGTCGGAATCGCTCCAACTCTTCCAATTCGGCCTCGGGAACCTGAAACGAACTAAAGGAGGCATAAGGAAAAAGGGACCAAAACACAACAATTAGGCACTACAAACTACACTTATCAATGTGCAAAGTGATGCTAATACGACTCTTAAGGCCTTTCTGAGCTATGCAAGGGTAATGGTCTCAGTGAGAATTGGTCAGGAATTTCCGAAGAGTATTTCCTTCTTAGATGAGAAGGGAATGGAACACGATGTGTTTGTTGAATATGAATGGCTACCCATTAAATGTGATAAATGTGGAGGGTTGGGGCATGAAGAAAAGGAGTGTCGGAAGGGAAAACCAAAGCGACTATGGCAGAAGAAAACTGTGGAGGAGGAACCTGTCGAACCACAGAATGCAGAACCGGAGATACCAGTGGTCACAGTACAAACACCACAAATGTTCCCGCCTTTAGCGAATAGTGTTAATCCTACACCAGCCCGGATTATATCGAGAATGACTAGGCATGATCATCAGCAGTCTCAATCAGAAGGAGCAGGAGTGAGCTTTGCGGATATATTTGCTGCCTCAATGCACAAACTGAGTATTGGGGGTAATGTGAGCAAGTCTAACATAGAAAATGGTTAGTTTTGGATTCTGGAATGTCCGTGGTATGAATAGTGATAATAAACAGCGAGATATTAAATGGTTCTTGCATAGGAATAATGTCGGTCTTTTTGGTTTATTAGAAACCAGAGTTAAAACTGCTAATTGGTTGAAAATTAGGAATAACATGTGAGCAGATTGGTCTATCTGTACGAATAATGCTCATCATGATGGGGGAAGAATTTGGCTCATTTGGGATCCTAACATCTACGTTGTGGATATTAAGGATGTGACAGCTCAAACAATATTAGCTAAGGTCAATGATTCATCTAGAAAGAAAACCTATTGGATAACTATGGTGTATGGCTTTAACAAGCAAGCAGATAGAAAACCGCTCTGGAGTATCCTTAAAGGGTATGCTAGAAAGTGTAATGGTCCTTGGAT
This sequence comes from Agrostemma githago, assembly GCA_958450325.1. Taxonomy (NCBI): domain Eukaryota; kingdom Viridiplantae; phylum Streptophyta; class Magnoliopsida; order Caryophyllales; family Caryophyllaceae; genus Agrostemma; species Agrostemma githago. The sequence goes on from OY288261.1 coordinate 27,031,127, forward strand.
TATAGGGGGGGATTTTAATAATGTGCTAAATGTAGGGGAAAGAGTTGGAGCTAGTATAAGTTGGGGGGATATCAAGGATTTTTCTGATTGTGTGAATGAATGTCAAGTACAGGATTTGAAAAGTAATGGGTCATTCTATACTTGGAACAATAAACATGGGGATGATACGAGGGTATTTAGTCGAATTGATAGAGTGTTAGTAAATTCTGAGTTCATTTTGGAATTCCCTAACATCGAGGCACACTTTCTTCCCGAAGGTGATTTTGATCATTGTCCTTGTTTATTGAATGAGGGAGGTAGTGATGAGAAAAGGAAACGATCATTTCGCTATTTTAATATGTGGTCTCAGTCTCAGAAGTTTCTACCATTGATTCAAGGTAAATGGCAAATTGGGGTATATGGTACAGCAATGTATAGGCTTGTGAGGAAGCTGAAATTGCTAAAGAAGCATTTGAAAGAATTCAATAGGGACGTTTTCCATAAAATTGATAGTGCAGTTGATATTGCAAAAGAGGCTTTGGATGAGGTTCAAGTAAGGTTGAATAATGATCCTAGGAATGTGCAATTGTATGCTATGGAGAAGGCTTTGATGGCTGATTATCAGATGCTTAAACGAGCGTATATTGAATTTCTGCAGCAGAAAGCGAAAACTGAGTGGATGCAGGAAGGAGATGAGAATACCAAATACTTTCATAGCATTATTAATAGGCGACAGGCTGGTAAAAAAGTCTTCAGTATTGCGGACTTGGAAGGGAAGATTTATACAGACCCTGTACAGGTGAATCATGCTTTTGAAGAGTACTATAAACTGATTCTTGGTTCTAGTAAAAAAGTCAAAAGTGTGCATATTGAGACAGTTAGGAAGGGGTGCACTGTAAATGCTGAACAACGGCGTCAGCTGCTGGCACCGGTTACAGCTACAGAAATTAAAGACACTCTATTTGACATTCCAAATCACAAAAGTCCTGGTCCGGATGGGTATGGTCTAAATTCTTCAAGGATGCTTGGAGTATTGTGGGGAAGGATGTAATTGAAGCAGTACAAGACTTCTTTGCGAATGGCAGGTTGCTGAAGCAAGTTAATCACACCACTATTACCCTGCTCCCTAATGTAGAAATGCCTGTGAACGCAAGTCAATTTAGACCTATTGCGTGCTGTAACACGATATATAAGTGCATATCTAAGATACTTGCACAAAGAATTGGAGATATTTTGCCAACTATAATTAGTCACAATCATGCGGGGTTTATTAAGGGGAAAGACATAGTGGAAAATATTATGATATGTCAAGATTTAATTAAGCTTTATAATAGAAAGGCTTGTTCTCCTCGAGTGATGATGAAGATAGATTTACAAAAGGCGTACGATTCGGTAGAATGGGATTTTATTGAAGAAATGTTAGTGGCGCTAGAGTTTCCTGCTAAAATAGTTGGGCTTATAATGGAATGTGTCCGAACTACATCTTTCTCTATTGCCATGAATGGGACGCAGTTTGGGTATTTTAAAGGAGGGCGAGGATTGAGGCAAGGAGATCCGTTGTCACCTCTACTCTGTGTGATAGGCATGGAGTATTTAACTCGGATATTGAATGTGGTTCAGGAGGAGGAAAAGTTTAGATATCACCCAAGGTGTAAGAGTTTGAAGCTTACTCACTTATGCTTTGCTGATGACTTAATCATGTTTAGCAAGGGGGATATAACTTCGGTAATGCTGCTGTTGAGAGGGTTTGCCACATTTACAAATGCATCTGGACTACATATGAATGCACTCAAGTCTAATATATACATGAATGGGCTGAATCAGGAGATGAGGAGAGTGTGTTTGCAGATGACAGGTATGAGAGCTGGTACTTACCATTTCGATATCTTGGGGTGCCTATATCACCCAAAAGATTGTCAATCCTGGATTGTGCTATCTTAAGTGAGCGTATTGTGGAGCGTATTGCGAATTTGGGAACAAAACACTTGTCTTATGCAGGCAGATTGGCTTTAATACAGGCTGTACTTAGCAAATTGCATACTTATTGGGCGCGAATCTTCATATTGCCTGCTACGGTATTGAGGAAAATTGAGTCAATCTGTAGCACTTTCCTGTGGAGTGGGAATGCTATGAATAATAGCCCTGCATTGGTCTCGTGGCAGGAGGTTTGTACAGCGAAGGACAAGGGAGGATTGGGGTTACTTAACATTAAACAGTGGAATAGAGCAAGTATTGGTAAGTATTGTTGGTGGATTCACAGTAATGCGGAGACACTATGGGTAAAATGGATTCACACAACCAATTTAAAGGGTAAAGATTGGAAGGACTTTCAGCCTAATGCTAATGCAAGTTGGACGTGGAGGAAGATCTATCAGATTAAAGAAGAGATGAAAGGAGCTTATGTAGAGAATTGGTGGAGGAATATAGGTGATACTTAGACTGTTCAGGATGGTTATGAATGGTATATGCAGGATAGAGGGAAGATTCCTGAGTATCAGTTGATCTGGAATGCAGTTAGTTTGCCTAAGCATCGTTTTATTTGCTGGTTGGCTACAAAAGGAAGATTATTAACTAGGGATAGGATGTATAAATGGACTTATACAGGAGAAACTATGTGTGGGATATGTGGGGAGTGGCCTGAAACTCACAGCCACCTGATGTTTGAGTGTGAATATTGTAAAAGGTGTGTGATGTTGGTGAAGAAGTGGACAGCAGTCGATATTCCAATAGCAGATTATAGGAGTTGGTGGATTCAGTTGGAGCAGCGAAGGAAGATATATAAAACTTTAAGTGGGGCTCTAATTAGTGCTCTCATATATCATGTATGGTGGGCACGGAATAAGAGCATTCATGATGGAATTTTAGTGTCGCCTGAAAGCTTAGTAACCAAGATGAGAAGGAGTCTACGAGAACGATTGGAGTTTTGTTTGATTAAAAACATTATTAAGGATGAACAAGGATGGATTAGTAAATTGATTACTTGATTTTATATGTAAGTAAGGCCGAGAAGCCTAAGTTGTAATGTTTTGGTGTGGTAATATAATTCTTACATTTCAACCAAAAAAAAAAAGATATATATGCATTAAAGCTCTCGGTTTTCTTGGGCTATAGGACCCACTCGATCGAGTCATGGCATGGACTCGATCGAGTGTGCCCTTAAGGTGGCTACTGCCCGATTTTTTGGGTGCTACTCGATCGAGTGGCCCATGGCACTCGGTCGAGTGCCCCCTGTACGAGGCATGGCTCGTTTCGTTTTTTTATATTTAAAAAATCGATAGTTGGCCGAGTTAAATAAAAAAATATTGCATGATTTAAATTTAACTCGGCTTCCGGTGTTTTAATCGTGTACTTATACGACTATAATACCGTTATCGGAATTTTATGAAAATGATGTTATGAGATTGAAAAGAATTAATTAGTGACGAAATTGTAGTCCTCCGCGTCACGACATCGATACTAATCCTAGCGGATTATGTGATGTCGGTTTTCGCATCAACGGATCTCGCACTAATCTTAGAAATGGAGTCCTACGCGTTCAACTATGAGCGACCACGATCTCGTTACGCCCTTGAGTACATTGGGGCGGCGCTCCTCGAAAGGGTGCCACCTCCGTCGTTGCTCGTAAGGGGATTAAACGGACTTTGGATGGTCGTCATAGTCAAACGGGTTAGGATCCAAATTTTAGTACTAGTATGTATATATACACGGTATATAAATGTTAGTAACGAAAGGATAAAAATTAGTAAATGATAAAATTAAATGTTAGGTGTTAGATACAATAAATAAAAAATGTTAGATTGCGATAAATAAAAGTGTTAGATTAGAGAGTTAGTATACACGAAATTAAAATGTTAGTGTTAACGGTTAGTAATAATAATAATGATGATGATGATGATGATGATGATGATGATGATATATAAAAGAAACGAAAAAAGAAGAAGGGAGAAAGAGATCTCGGGATTTGAATTACACCCTCAACCTACATGCTTTAATCTCGGAAACGGACTCCTCAAGTAGCGGCGTGTGCGCAGGAGTGTCGAGAAATGTAGGGTGAGTTAGGGTGTGTTTGTTTAGGGAGAGGATGCTTTCGGGTCTTTGGCGAGTTTTGATCTCGGGATTTTGAACGTATATGTGTGTAGGATTGATGTCGAGATGGTGAATGCTTAAAGGTGAAATGATGAATGAAAATGTGAGGGTTTTTGAAGTAGTAATGGCTGAAAAAAAGTTGTGAAATGGTTGTGGGGTGATGCGGTATTTATAGGAAAAATACCCCGGTTTAGGGTCACTCGATCGAGTGGCGCGGGTGCACTCGATCGAGTGCCCGGTTCGAGTTCGGTTCGGCCGGTTCATGGCCTTACTCGACCGAGTGGGTGTGAACCACTCGATCGAGTGGGTCGGGAAGGAGGGAGTGTAAATAGGGCATGATTTGTTGCCTATTTTTGAAATGATTCTGGTTGATTTGGTTGTTGAGTCTGGATTCATTTTGTGTATTTGGACATAATGTGAGGCTGGTTCGTCTCCGGATTCGACTTTGACCGGGTTTTGACTCGGTCGCTAAAAGCCGGTTTTATTTCCGGTGACGGTTTTGGCCCAAATTAGTCTCATTTTATTGGAAATGACCCAGTGGGCCTGGATTTGAGGTCGGTTTTGAGAGATTTTCACTCCGCTAAATGCCCACATCGGATACTATTGATTCCGAGTCCGTATTCGAGCGTATTAAGTCATGTTGACGTCCGATCATCATCGGGTGTTTTGTTGGAGACTGCTATAGACACTAGCAGGCAAAATGCGGGTGTCTACAGAGCCCCCACTCTGACTGAGGCTTGGACAAGGCGAAAGTCAGAGTAGCTACCAGGCCAATCGAGGATTACGACCTGGTAGCCTTCCGGTCGGGTCGTTTATAGTCCATTAGACTCGCATGAAGGGACTCGCCAGCCATAAGAAAAGGGTCATACCTGTCCTGATGATGATAGCTCTGTGGGGAATCGAACTTGCCTTTGAAGTCCTAGGTGTACCCGTATGCCGACACATCACATCTTGGATGTAGCATTTCAGGAGAAACACCGACTCATGCTGGGGAGTAAAGTGGCTGCGCGGGACTTACTTCTGAAGTCTTTGGTGTACCTATATGCCGACACATCACGTCTTGGATGTAGCATTCCAGGAGAAACACCGCTTTGTTGTTCCGTTGGGAAGCACTAGCTGGCACCTGAAATGTTAGACACATAGGCAGAAATAGCAGGCATAGTATATAACAAGATAGCACATAGGAAATGCAGTTAGCATCTATAGACTGGCTTGCGCTGGGGAAACTGGTTTTTGCTTCATTTTGAAATCAAAGTCCTGAAAGCAACTCACGTGCTAGGAGATAGGTTTTCAAAATTGAAGGGGTAGAAAAGAAATTTGCAGCTTAAATAGACTGAAATTTGACCTTGTCGAAAAGGATTTTATCAAATGGCTAAGTTTTGCAAACTTTGAAGCAAAAATTTGAGGAGAGAGGTACCGACAGACTCGACTGTGGATGCGACAAGACGAGATGACAGACATGACTGGACTCTCGAGGGGCTGGACTGTGACTCGGTAGGGGGGTGGGCCACCTAAAATGACAAGACTCTCAAGTTGCGTTATTCCGTAGCCTAGGCGAGTGGCAACACGGTCAAACTTCAAACTGGGAAGGATCCGGTACAGGGAAATTGCAGTAGTCTGTAAGACTGTTCCTGCAGGACAAGGCTTAGCAGTAGCAATGCTGTATACTAGTGCTCTTTGAATTTTTGTGTTTTGGGATACATTCCCAAAGTAGGTGTTTCTTCGAGTCCCTAACAGATTCTCGTCTTCGACTGAGCCGAGTACTAGGACACTATATAGAAAAGAGGCTAGTTTGAAAGTTACTTGGATTATGTGAGTGGATGGAGAACTTCTGCTTAGGAGAAGCCCCCAGGACGACAAAGCAGACTGTTTGAGAACATGACAGTGTCGTGACCGGAATGATGATGCTTTTATAACATGTGTCAATGTGGGTGGTTGTGCCCTTGTTGAAAGGCTGCCTACGTATTCACGTGTAGTGAAATCAAACCAAGCCGCAGTTCAGTGGATTGGAAGATATGTTATGATGCCTAGTTTATTAGGGCTTTGTGTGTAGCTAGCCATGACGACAGTGTAGGCTAGGTGAATTCCCAATGATGTCTTTATCAAAGGGCTAGAACAGTTGGGATGTTGATCCCTCCCGTGACTGTGAGCGTTCTCCGGGGTAGCCCCCTGTAATATTCGTGTTTTATAGTGGGTCAAACCGAGTCAGTAATTTATACCATACCGAGTCAAACTCGAGCAATAGTAATAACTCGTTAACCTTTTAGAAACAATGAATCGTTTTAACAACCCGAGTAAATAATTGGACTCGAGCCCAGGTAAGTGATGCTTCCATTCGTAGCATTATATCAAACCCTAAATAATACCCACGTGCTCTCTATGCTTTATAAACACACAAGCAGCCTCAACATCCCACATTACATAAGAACACAACACACACACTCAGGAGAAACCTCACATACACGCCGCTCGAGTCAAAAGAGAAGAAAGAGAACCCTAGGAGTCGGATCGATTAACCGGTAGGCTATAACTCGATCATATGTGCCGCCTAGGTATGCTAAACCGTTTTGTTTATGTTCATGTAGTACGACTAGTGAATAATTGGATTGATATATGTATATAGATCGATGTCGGGAATGGATGGTCGGGAATAATGTGGTTCTGGTCGAATTGTGTTACTATTGTCGTTGATGGTTGCGGGTATTGGGGTTGCTGTGTACTGTTGTGGGTGTCCTGCTTAGTGTCGTATTGATGGTCGTAGTTGCCACTCGTTGTCTTGTGTAGCGTGTCGCTCGGGTGTCGGTGGTTGTTGCTCTCATGGTTGTTGTTCGTGTGTTGCCTCCATGATTCATTGTTGTACTACTATGGGAGAACGAGTGTTTAAGGTATAGGATAGCGTAGTATCCTCGGGTCTGAAATTTGTATGCGTGCTAGAGTCCGTCCTCATTAGCAGAGGAGATTTGCGCGTCGTCGTTATAGGTGTGGCTAGATTGTTAGTACGTATCACCGCTCCAATGTCATTATGAGTTGTATATATTAATCAGGTTGTAGTTTATTTATTTATGTGGGCCATGTATACTATTCTTATGAGTATACATTATAATAATCATAATAATGATAATAACAATAGTAATAGGTGGGGATAGTATACTAACAATAATACGTAGTAAGTTGTTGTAAATCACGTTATTTAGGTGGTGTCGGTTTGCTTTATAAATCAAATACGTTATTATCGATATTAATCTATGTACATAATATTTTATTAGGATCGGACTTCGTAGAATTTCCGTGGTGATTTATACTAGCGACGCTGTGGTGACCTGCTAGTTAGGTAAGGTTCTCCTTACTTAGAATATGTTAATATTATTATGCATGTATGAATTACGAGTACGATGTGATATTGTGATAATAAGATTAATGTTGAATGTTGGTGGAATAATGATTGTTGAATATTGATATATCGGAGTTGGTGAGGCTAGCTTTAGACCTAGCCGGGACCTTTGATCACAGTCCCCTCCCTGATTTCTCCTCGCGGGTTGTCGAACCTGCGGGGGGTGTGCACACTCGGAATGAAAGGGTCTGCCAGAAGAGTTGAGATTAGATTATTGAGATGGGAATATTGATTGGTACTGAGGATGTGGAGATGATATTGTTATTTGGTACCAATGTTGGTACTAAGATGGTTGAGAATTGTTGTTGCATATTCCGTACTTGTATATTATTGTTAGCATGTTCTAATCGTGTTTTCATTGTCTAATTTGTCACCCTATCTTATTGGGGGCCTGCGACGATCCAATTGACATTTACGGTCTTTTGGGGAGCAGAGTATTGATGCAGATATGGACCATTGATGTGTGCTTAACTGAAGGGAATTGCTATTCGGGAAGGGAGTGTGTGGCCATCATTATTATACTTTAGCTTGTCCCGTCGTTAGAACTGAATGGACCTTTTATTCATGTAATCGTTTGGGTATATATAACCATACTTATGCTCGAACTTGGTTTGCATCTTTTGAATAATCTATTAAACTCGGTTGTGTTTCAGTATTGTGTTGTGATGTGACTACTACCTCGGTTAACCCGAGATGGTAACACTCTCATTTATCCGGGAAGGCCTAGTTAAGGCTCTTGGATAAACGGAGGTGTTACAAAGTGGTATCAGAGCGATCGATTCTGGAGCCTGAATAAATGAACATAGGAATTAAAATGAACCCCGGTGATAGACCATTAGGAGCCCACTTAAAATCTCTGGTTGAGGAGACGTCCTCATACCAACCTCCGGCCCTTTTGGTTTGAACCCGGTAACTACGTGTGAGATTGAGAGGGGGTAGAATAGGATGGGCCTGCGATGATGATATAAATTTCCTTTGAATTGTATAATTTATGAGTAGTTATAAGTGTGATGTTTTCGATGATATGAGTAGTTACAACGTTGATACTAATATAATGCTATGATGTATGAGCATTTAAGGCTCATGTGTATGTTATTATTGTTTTGAAGTAATCATGTCAAAGAAAGCAGCTACGAACTCTACCCCAACCACTCTGAGTGCCGAAGAAATGGCGCGCTTAAAGGCAACTAACGATGCACTTTTGGAAGCTCTGAGAAACATCCACGTCCCGAAACCACCAGTGACAGACGCGGCCGCCATCAGCGCTGTGATAAGTGCAATTTGTAGTGCCTATTTCGTAGTGTTTTGATCCCATTTTCCTTGTGGAATCGCTCCTTGGGAGCGGTTTAGGGACTTCTTATGCTTCCTTTAGCTCGTTTCAGATTCCCGAGACCGTTCATGAAGAGTTGGAGCGATTCCGACTCGATACATACACTTTTTGGAGCCAACGAAGCTAAGGAACGATCACTCGATGCCTTGGAGTCGACCCCGAGACCTTGGGACCCAATCCCGAGCCTCCGAGACCCGATCCCGAGTCCCGAGAATCGATGGGAAGCCCATGAGAAGCAAGGAGGGACCAAAAAGTTCATATTGGAGGCCTACAAGGCTCATCCCGAACGGGTATGGCCTCATCCCGTCCGGGATGAAGAAGGAAGCGAAGAAGGAGCTACTGTGGGCTCATCCCGACCGGGATCAGGTCATCCCGATCGGGACCAACCCCGTCCCGACCGGGACCACCTCATCCCGGCCGGGATGGCCATGCTGCAGCTCCGCCTTGTTTCCTTTCAATTCCTTTCCACTTGTAACCCTATATATACCCCCCCCCCCTCTTGTATTAAGACACCATCTTATGTTATGTTCTTCACTTCCCTTTAAACCGTAGATAGTTTTAGCATAGATTAGATTAGATTAGAGTAGATTAGTCTTTAGATTATCGTTAATCTTAGATTAATGCTTGTAATTTGGGAATTCTTCAAGATCTTCACCAAGATTGACAACCTTGGATGTTTGTTTTGGGTTCTTCCATTTATGCAAGATTTCTTCTTTTCATCTTCTCTAGTATGGTATAATCTCCTCTTCCTTATTCTTAATCTTGTTTTTATCATTCAAGTTTGAATCTTTAGTTGTTGTTTATTGTTTTGTTCTTCATTCTTGTTAGTTTCATATATGCATCCTCTTGTTCTTGTGTTGGCTCATCTTGTTAGTGTTAGTTATAGAATAGATATGTTAGAGTAGATCTTTGCTAGGGTTAGTAAGGTGATTAGGGTGTTAATTGGGTGATTAAGGGATTGTTGGAGATGTTGGTGGAAGATTTGGGTTTCCCCTTGGTTTGGTGCATATCACATGTTTGTTGAAATGCTTGAATGACTAGTATGTGCATATGCTTGTTTTTCTTGCTTTTCTCTTGTGGGTGATAGTTTGTTTGTGGGTTTGGTTCCCTCATTAAGTTGCGAGAGCCCGGTGAGGACGACCCCTAGGTCAGTCTAAGTTGCGAGAGCCCGGATGCGACCTAGGCCCCGATATCACGCTAGTAACCCCGTTTGTCGTTTGTGTCGACAAGGTGGGTTCTAGGTGGAACCTCTAGGTGAGTCTAAGTTGCGAGAGCCCGGGCATTACCTAGATTACCCTACTACCTCCTTCACTCTAGTTCTTCCTCGACCATTCCGTTTCCCCTTTGACCCCGACCTAATCCTAGCCCGTTCTCCTTGTTTGTTTTCTTGCTTTAGACATAGCTTAGTCCTAGTCTCCCCCTCCTTAGAATAGCTTGTCTCGAACCTAGTCCTAGACCGTAGCATACCTTAGTCCATCCTCCCGTCCCTGTGGATTCGACCCGACTTACCCTAGCTACCTTAGTTAGGTTAGCCGGTTTTATTTGACGGTTGGGATTCACGACAAATCCCACCCATCAAATTGGCGCCGTTGCCGGGGACGGCGTAGTTTAGACTTTTGTTTGCTTAGTTGTGGACTTTTTTCTTGATTTTTGTGTTCTCTTCTCCTTTTGTATCTCCGTTTTTCTTCTTGTGTGTTACTCTCCCTTCCTAGTGCCTCAAAAGCACTAGGCTACTAACGTTTGCTCAAGTGCTTCTAGCTCATCCTAGGTACCAAGGCAACGTTATGGACATGGCTTGTCCAAGCTACCATCAATCATCACGGGACAACTATGGGGCGAATTACCAAAACCCACAACTTTACCTACCATATCAACCTCATCAACAATCTTATGAACCCTCTTCTTATGGTTACCAAGAAAGTTGTCAAGGATCATTCCCACATCCTAACAACTACCAAACACCCTCACATAACCCACAACCAAAAATCCCAACCATCTTTGAGACTTGTCAAATGTTGGTCCAAACACAAGGGAGCCAACATGAGATGATGATGTTATTGCAAAAGGGTCAACAATTGATGTTGACTCAAATACAAGGGGTTAGGGAGAAGTTCAAGGCGCAAATAGGGGTGCAAGATGCTCGCATCAATGCACTCATGGCTCATATCACGATGTCGGCCACTCGAGCTCCACAACATGTTGAGGAAGGTTCATTTGGGCAAGAGGGTCGGGTGTCTCCACAAGAAATTCAACCCGATCATGATGCTACAAAAGAGGAAGAGAGGGTTAATCATGAGATTATTGTTGAGTGTTGCTTGGATAGTGAAGATATGGGAAGAAGGGAGGAAGTTGAAGCTTCAAGGGCCAACAATGAGGAGGAGAGTGAACACGATTCTCGAGATAACTCTTGGGGAGCCAATGTATTGGCGATAAAATTGGATTTGTTCGATTTTCTTCGTGATGAACCACTACAATCCAAAGCCAAGTGAAGACATACCTCCTCTAGGCCATATTGACAAGGTGAGTGAAAAGGAGCGCAATACTTTGGAAAAAGAAGTAGATGCCTTGGAACTTGCTTTGTATGGGAATTTGGAGGATCCTAAACCCTCCAATGAAGAAAACTTGATGCCTTCTCCTCCTCTACCGCACTCGTTGCCTAGTCCCTTGTCTTGTGAGACGGTTGGTGAAGAGGATCCATGTCGGGCGGTGGAAAAGAGTTCCACTCTCGACCCCGTAGAAGAAGCGACACCCCTAGGGTGTGATCTCCCACATCATGACACCGAGCACGACTCTAGACCACTATACCTACCGGATGGCCATAAGAGTCGTAGCTATGTTGGTTCCGAAGACCCGGAAGATCACAATAACCCCGAGCATAATGAAGATGAGCGCTTCTTCCCTCCGACTTGGAAGCTCTTGGATGTGGCTAGGCTCGGCCATGTGAGCTTAATTGAAGATGTTGCTAGAGCATTTGACTTACTCCTTCGAGCTCTTGATGGCTATGGAGGTGTAGTTGGAGAGAGTATTTTAGTGTAAATATCTTTTCCCTTTCTTTTGTGCTTGTATTTGTGTGTAAGTTTGTTTGTATAGTTTGGTTTCTAGGATTTGTTAGCCTTTGTGGAACTCTTGTTCATTTGGATTTTTGATGAGCGATGTGAGGGAGGGAATTCGATGTTGTATTTGAGCTTATTGTCATAGGTGTGAACTGAAGATGATTCCTAGAGAGGAATGGTTAATGATAAAGCTTGGATCGTGAGTATGGAAGTCGGTTTTTGAAGCTTCGGTGTAGCTTTTGGGGTTTTGGAGGTCAAGAAGACCCATCCCGGGCGGGAAGGGAGCTTCCCGACCGGGAAGGATATGCCATCCCGACCGGGAAGGAGCCGTCTCGATCGGGATGGAGGTGCAAAAATTGGAGCTTGCTGGAGTGCCGTCCCGACCGGGATTGGGGCTTCCCGACCGGGACGGGTGTGTCATCCCGATCGGGACCATCCATCCCGACCGGGATGGTCTCTTTTCTCCTCTTTTTGCCTCTTCTTTGACATTTGAGCCCACCCAACCATTGTATACCCCCACCCAACCTCCCTACCCATCCTTGCTCATGTCATACGACCCTTACACTTCATTTATATACCCTCACCTCATTTCTCTTCCCTTTCCACCGAGTTTCACATCGAGTCCTACTCCCCTCACACCATTAATACCTCAACCATGCATTTTATCGAGAATGAAGTGAAATAGCAATGATGAAGACAAGCAAAGTGCCTTTATTGATCATTGGAGACGATGGAGCGAGTGAGTTGCTATCCTATTGGTACGGCAACTATCCTTTCTTTTCCGTCTTTTATTGTTTGTTTTCCTTTGTTTACTCCCCTTCCCCTTATATTAGTGTCATGGTGGCCTTCGAGGCCTTGGTATATGGTTGCTCCCGACTCTCGATGACGTGACTACATCGAGAGTCATTTCAAAAATCCAAATTTTTCAAGTTTTTTACCCTTTTTTGTTGGATTTAGTCGGATTTAGGCGGAATCCGGGCTAGGTGACTTGATTACACCTAGCCCTCCCCTCCTATTTCCTTTTATTTCCTTATTTTATTTCTTCCCCCATCCATATCTTTTCTTGTCTCGGCCCATGGTGACTTGACTACACCCCGGTCGGACACCTTCTACCCTTTTCTTCACCTTATTTTTGATTTTTAGCTTTATTTTTGTAGTTTCTTTTCTTTTTCTTTTGTCTCTCCGCACACTACGATCGAGCATGAGGACATGGCTCGGTTTAAGTGTGGGGGAGCGATATTCTAGTGTAGCTTAGTTTATTTTCGTAGTTTTTTTTCGAAAAATCTTCAAAAAACCCTAAAAATTTGAAAAATTTCACAAAAAATCAAAAAGATTTGTCTTTTGTGTATTTTTCCCTTTATGTCTTTGTGTCGTGTTTTTGTTGTATTGTGTGTTTTGCCTCCCTTTTCCTTATAGGTTGCTTAATCGCCGCTAACTTTGGAAAAGCTTTAAAGACATCAGGTAACCTCTTCTATCCCTTCTTTCTCTCCTTTGTTCCTTGTGGAGTTTGGAGGAGATTGCGATGTGTGTGCTCGGGTGGAGCTTTGTGCATATTGGTGGATGATTTGGTAACTTGTATGGAATATCGGGGTGGTGTTTGTTGTATGTTTGTGTTGTTATGTTTTGTCTTTGTTGCCTTTCTTTCTTTTTCGTTCGTTTTCGTCGTGCCTTTGTTTTGTGTTGTGTTGTGTGTCATGTGTGTAAACCGTTTTCGAAAACTCGGTTTAGAGGCTAGTGTGCGAGTATTTACTTTCCCTTCCTAGTTGTATAAATCGAGTCTTGGACTTTAGTCTAGTAGAATGACCCTAAATCAATGGTTTCGTTGGTCCTTTACCTTGAGTCCACCTAGCTTACTAGGGATTTACTACGGTATTTGCATTTTGACCATTATGACCACCCACGGTGTGAAAAGGCCTTGGTTACCGAGTCTCGTCCCTTAGGTGACCGTGTCTAGGATTGTTTGATTAGTCCAAGTTCTCCACTTTTTGTGGGTTTGAAGAGGGATCGCGACCCCCGACTTACCCATTTACCTACCTCCCACAAATATCCACACAATAAGTTGCAATTTGTTGAATTCTCCCTTTCTTGTCATACAAAGAAGTGCCAAAAAGCCAAATCAAGCCAAAAGGGCAAAGAAAAGAAAAAAGAAAGAAAATGAAAGAAAGAAAAGAATGAAGAAAAAGAAAAGGCACAAAAGCCAAAAAGAAAATAGAAAAGAAGAAAAAGAATGGCATAGCAAAACAAAGCAAAAATGCAAAAGAAAAGAGAATATGCCAAAAGAAAACCCGTCTCACAACAATAACCCCTACCTCTCAAAATAAGCCTTTTTCCGACTTTTGCCGTGAAGATCCTACCAAAGGACCGAGTCCCTAGGAAGGATGATAGCGGTAATGGTCGGTCTTCCCTCATTTTGCATATTTCCATCTTTTTACTTTGACTAGTTAGGCGGTTTTAGACATGGGACGACCCTCTTGGCTCACGCTAAAGGGGGCGGGGTCTCACTTACCTACAGTGTCGACTAACACCGTGGTTCTTCACTTTTCCACTCCGCCGATCGTCCCGTAGTACGTTTTTAGAAAGTTAGGAGGACCTAGGTAAGTTACCAACGTTTTTGTTGCTTTATCGTCATACTATTAGGGTTTAGTTCATCTCGATTTGTATGATTAGCTTGGAAACGTTGTCACTTGCCTCGAGTCCTAAACCGGTGCTTCTTTCACCGCTTGTTTGAGGAAAGCGGTATTTGTTTTCTTTTGGGTGCAACCGATTATGTGTTTGTTTGTGTGTTTGGTGTCCGGTTGCATCCACAGTTTTGTCGCAAGACCCGACTTGCCTTGCGGAGTGCACTTTTCCTCTAAGTGTACTCGTGTGAGTTGAAAGGGCGTAGGGTGCGCTAATACCCATTCGGCTAGTATAGTAGTTAGTATGTGCTTACTCGAGGGCGAGTAAGGGTTAAGTGTGGGGGAGTTGATAAGTGCCATTTGTAGTGCCTATTTCGTAGTGTTTTGGTCCCATTTTCCTTGTGGAATCGCTCCTTGGGAGCGGTTTAGGGGCTTCTTATGCTTCCTTTAGCTCGTTTCAGGTTCCCGAGATCGTTCATGAAGAGTTGGAGCGATTCCGACTCGATACATACACTTTTTGGAGCCAACGAAGCTAAGGAACGATCACTCGATGCCTTGGAGTCGACCCCGAGACCTTGGGACCCAATCCCGAGCCTCCGAGACCCGATCCCGAGTCCCGAGAATCGATGGGAAGCCCATGAGAAGCAAGGAGTGACCAAAAAAGTTCATATTGGAGGCCTACAAGGCTCATCCCGAACGGGTATGGCCACATCCCGTCCGGGATGAAGAAGGAAGCGAAGAAGGAGCTACTGTGGGCTCATCCCGACCGGGATCAGGTCATCCCGATCGGGACCAACCCCGTCCCGACCGGGACCACCTCATCCCGGCCGGGATGGCCATGCTGCAGCTCCGCCTTGTTTCCTTTCAATTTCTTTCCACTTGTAACACTATATATACCCCCCCCCCCCCCTCTTGTATTAAGACACCATCTTATGTTATGTTCTTCACTTCCCTTTAAACCCTAGATAGTTTTAGCATAGATTAGATTAGATTAGAGTAGATTAGTCTTTAGATTATCGTTAATCTTAGATTAATGCTTGTAATTTGGGAATTCTTCAAGATCTTCACCAAGATTGACAACCTTGGATGTTTGTTTTGGGTTCTTCCATTTATGCAAGATTTCTTCTTTTCATCTTCTCTAGTATGGTATAATCTCCTCTTCCTTCTTCTTAATCTTGTTTTTATCATTCAAGTTTGAATCTTTAGTTCTTGTTTATTGTTTTGTTCTTCATTCTTGTTAGTTTCATATATGCATCCTCTTGTTCTTGTGTTGGCTCATCTTGTTAGTGTTAGTTATAGAATAGATATGTTAGAGTAGATCTTTTCTAGTGTTAGTACGGTGATTAGGGTGTTAATTGGGTGATTAAGGGATTGTTGGAGATGTTGGTGGAAGATTTGGGTTTCCCCTTGGTTTGGTGCATATCACATGTTTGTTGAAATGCTTGAATGACTAGTATGTGCATATGCTTGTTTTTCTTGCTTTTCTCTTGTGGGTGATAGTTTGTTTGTGGGTTTGGTTCCCTCATTAAGTTGCGAGAGCCCGGTGAGGACAACCCCTAGGTCGGTCTAAGTTGCGAGAGCCCGGATGCGACCTAGGCCCCGATATCACGCTAGTAACCCCGTTTGTCGTTTGTGTCGCCAAGGTGGGTTCTAGGTGGAACCTCTAGGTGAGTCTAAGTTGCGAGAGCCCGGGCATTACCTAGATTACCCTACTACCTCCTTCACTCTAGTTCTTCCTCGACCATTCCGTTTCCCCTTTGACCCCGACCTAATCCTAGCCCGTTCTCCTTGTTTGTTTTCTTGCTTTAGACCTAGCTTAGTCCTAGTCTCCCCCTCCTTAGAATAGCTTGTCTCGAACCTAGTCCTAGACCGTAGCATACCTTAGTCCATCCTCCCGTCCCTGTGGATTCGACCCGACTTACCCTAGCTACCTTAGTTAGGTTAGCCGGTTTTATTTGACGGTTGGGATTCACGACAAATCCCACCCATCACGCTGCGATAGCACGCCTTCGTCCCAGTAAATATGACGGGACGGGTGGACCGTCGCAGCTAGAGAACTGGGTGAGAGAAATGAAGAAGATGTTCCAGATCGTGAATTGTCCAGAGAATCTGGAACTGGGTCAAGCTGCATTCTATTTGAGTGGCAAGGCCGATTTATGGTGGCACCTTAACTATGACAAGCTTATTGCAGAGCATGAGGAAGGGGATTATAGGGAGGACGTCTTTGGGTGGAAGAGTCTCGCAGAAGCGCTGAGGGTGGAGTTCTTTCCGGAACATATCCGTAGTGCAAAAAGAGCTGAATTTGATCGTTTCACCATGACAGACAACATGACTGTCGAGGACTATTACGACAAGTTTATGGAGCTGGCCACTTATTCTGCTGACCTCAATTTGAGTTCTGAGCTATTGGCTTCCCGCTTCGAGAGGGGCTTGTCTATCAGAATCCTGGAAAGGCTACCCATGGGGAATAATGCTGATGTGAAAGAGGTATATTTGAGAGCCAGGTACGCCGAGCGAATAGCTGATCGCATTAAGGAGCTTAGCGGTCAGAAGAGTGAAAAGAGGAAAGCTGGGTCTGAGGGAGCTGTGCAGGGGGATGCGAAAAGACATGGGAATAATCGACCTCAGGGACCAAGGCCTCAATATTCTGGAGGGTACAATTATGGGGGTAGTAGTTATAACTCGGGTAGGAGAGATGTAAGGAGCTATAACTGTAAGAATTGCAACTACAACCACCCAGGGACGGACTGCAATGGACAACCAGTTAAGTGCTTCGCCTGTGGAAAATCAGGGCACCGTGCTTACGAGTGTCGAGTGAAGAAGAGTAATCCTAATTCCATTCCGGTGTCGGGATCCGAGAGTATTAATCAAGGAAATCGATACCAGGGGAACTGGAACAGATCACAAGGGAACTGGAGCCGATCACAGGGGAACTGGAACCGGCCACAAGGGAGTTACAATCAGGGATCTGGGAGCACGAATCAGTCAACTGCAGCCACCAGACCAACTACGTCTGTTAATGGGGCACCTGAAGGAAGTAAAAACACTGGGAAGCTCTTTGCTATGGGGAAGCAGGCTGCTGAGGAGGACACACAAGTTATCACGGGTACCTTTCTCGTTAACTCGAAACCTTCTTTTGTTCTGTTCGATTCTGGGGCAACCCATTCATTTGTAGCCTGTAACCATGTACCGAGTCTGGGGTTAGTAGATTTTCAAAATATAGCTGATGATATAATCACACCCTAGGGGAAGTCGGTTGGGTGTACAAGGGTCTTTCGAGATGTGTCCTTAATAGTTGGGGGAGTTGACCTGCCAGTTAATTTAATAGAGTTTCCCTTAGATGACTTTGACATTATCCTGGGGATGGATTGGTTGGGACGGTTTAGAGCCCAGATTGATTATAACCTTAAGAAAGTGTCTTTAAGAGGTCCGAAGGGCGTTAGAGTGTCTTATAGAGGATTTGCAGTAAAGCCAACTGTGAAGATCATAGCAGCCATCACCCTGAAGACCCACCTGAAGAAAGGGAGTCCGTTATTCTTGTGCCATGTACGGGACACTCGGGCTGAGGAGTTGTCTTCTGATTCAATACCTGTAGTGAACGAGTTCGAAGACGTATATCCGGAGGAGATCCCGGGGTTACCACCAAGGCGAGAAGTTGATTTCAGTGTTGAGCTGAAGCCAGGGACGGGGCCGATTTCTAAGGCACCGTACCGTATGGGGCCTAAGGAGTTGTCTGAGTTGAAGAAGCAACTAGAGGAATTGATGGATAAGGGGTATATCAGACCCAGTGTATCGCCATGGGGTGCTCCTGTTTTGTTTGTGCAAAAGAAGGATGGGAGCATGAGATTGTGTATTGACTACAGGGAGCTGAATAATGTCACTGTGAAGAACCGGTACCCTTTACCTCGTATTGATGATTTATTCGATCAACTAAGTGGGGCTGGTATCTTTTCAAAGATTGATTTGAGGTCCGGTTATCACCAGTTGAGGATCAAGAACGAAGATATTCCTAAGACCGCATTCAGAACTCGGTATGGCCACTATGAATTTGTGGTGATGCCGTTTGGTCTTACAAATTCTCCTGCTGTTTTCATGGATTTGATGAACCGAGTTTTTCGACCCTACTTGGACAAGTTCGTTGTGGTGTTTATCGATGATATCCTGGTATATTCCAGGAACCGAGAGGAGCATGCAGAGCATTTGAGGATCGTATTGCAATTACTTCGAGACAACCAGTTGTACGCTAAGTTATCAAAGTGTGAGTTCTGGTTAGAGAAGGTCGCATTCTTGGGACACATGATTTCGAAAGAGGGTGTATCGGTAGACCCGAGCAAGATTGAAGTTGTCTCAAAGTGGCAGGTGCCAAAGAATGTGGCGGAGATTCGGAGTTTCTTAGGGTTAGTTGGGTACTATCGAAGGTTCGTGAAGGACTTCTCAAAGATAGCAAGACCATTGACTAACCTGATGCGGAAGGAGATTCGATACAGGTGGGATGACAGCTGTGAAAGGGCGTTTCGAACCTTGAAGGAGCGTCTGACTACGGCACCAATCCTAGCCTTACCTGAAGGGAGTGAAAATTTTGAGGTGTATACTGATGCATCGAAAAATGGGTTGGGTTGTGTACTAATGCAGAATGGGAAAGTCATTGTGTATGCTTCACGTCAGTTGAAGACTTACGAAGAGAACTACCCGACTCATGACCTAGAACTTGGGGCAGTGGTGTTTGCTCTGAACATATGGAGACATTATTTATATGGGGCAACATTCAAGGTGTTTTCAGACCACAAGAGTTTGAAGTACATCTACACTCAGAAGGAGTTGAATATGCGGCAGAGGCGGTGGATAGAGCTGATCGGAGATTATGACATGGAGATTTTATACCACGAGGGAAAGGCAAATGTGGTGGCCGACGCTCTAAGCAGGAAATCGGTGCATTCTCTGTGTTTGGATATGTCCAGATTGAGGCTAAGGAATGAAGTGCAACAGATGGGAATTCATATGTTAAGGAAAGGGGAAGCAATGACGGACTTGGCGATTCAACCCGAGTTGTACGCCGAAATACGAGAAGAGCAGTTTTTGGATCAGAAGTATCTAATGTGGCGAGCCCGTATTGAGAGAGGTGAACCCTCGAATCTCACCATTCACCCAGACAGGAGCCTCAGGTTCAATGGCAGGTGGTGGGTACCGGAAGGAGGAGAATTAAGGAGGAAAATCATGACCGAGGCGCATTGTAGTCCTTACTCGGTACATCCAGGTGGGGACAAGTTGTATAAGGATCTGAAGAACACATTTTGGTGGGAGAACATGAAGAGAGAGGTGGCTGAGTTTGTGTCCAGATGTCTGACTTGTCAGAAGGTCAAGAGTGAACACAAACGACCACAGGGTAAGCTGCAACCCTTAGAGGTACCTGAGTGGAAGTGGGACTCCATTTCCATGGATTTCATTGTAGGATTGCCGAGAACCCCCAAGGGGAATAATATGATTTGGGTGATAGTAGATCGACTCACCAAGTCGGCTCACTTCGTGCCAATGAAGGATACATGGAGTAAGGCTGAGCTGGCAATGGCTTATAGAAGGCATGTTCTGAAATTACATGGAGTACCCAAGGACATTGTGTCAGATCGTGATTCGAGGTTCATATCGAAATTTTGGCAGGAGCTACAAGAATTCTTGGGTACACGGTTGAAGATGAGTACATCATTTCACCCTACGACAGATGGTCAGACAGAACGAACCCTACAGACTTTGGAAGATATGTTGCGGGCTTGTGCCTTGGAATTTCGGGGATCGTGGGAGGATCGACTGGATTTGATTGAGTTCTCTTACAACAATAGCTACCATGCTAGCAATCAGATGGCACCGCTTGAAGCTTTGTATGGGAGGAAGTGTAGGAGCCCGGTATGTTGGGACGAGAAGGCCGACGCAGTAGTGCTGGGGCCCCACATGATTCAGGAAATGGTCGAGCAGGTACAGGTAATTAGACAGAAGATGCAAGCAGCTCAGAATCGTCAGAAGAGTTATGCTGATCTCCACCGTAGAGAGGTTAAGTTTGTTGTGGGCGATAAGGTTTTACTAAAAGTGTCACCTATGAGAGGGGTTATGAGGTTTGGGAAAAAGGGCAAGTTGAGTCAAAAGTTTATTGGACCGTATGAAATTCTGGATAGGATAGAGGAAGTGGCATATCGGTTAGCACTTCCACCAGCTCTCGATAAGGTCCATAATGTGTTTCATGTTTCCCAGTTGAGAAAATACTTGAGTGACCCATCTCACATCATTGAACCCGAGATGATCCAGTTAGATGAATCTCTTACCTATGAGGAGATCCCCAAAGAAATTTTAGATCAGAAAGTTCGAAAAACCCGGGGAGGAGAAACAGCTCTTGTTAAAGTTTTGTGGTCTAATCACAATGTCGAGGAGGCCACCTGGGAAACAGAAGCGTCGATGCGGAAACGTTTCCCTCATCTCTTCAGTCAGGTAATTACTTTGGTTACGGGGACGTAACCTTGTCTTTAAGGAGGGTAGGATGTAGCAACCCTATTTATGCTTCGTACTTAGACTTTCATCATATAGAAAATCTAGCTTATTACTTCGTTATTTGAAGGGTAATTCCTTGGAGTCCCATTGACATTTTGTGTCGGGAAGCGAACTTTGGGACGAAGTTCCTTATAAGGAGGGTAGATTGTAGTATTCGTGTTTTATAGTGGGTCAAACCGAGTCAGTAATTTATACCATACCGAGTCAAACTCGAGCAATAGTAATAACTCGTTAACCTTTTAGAAACAATGAATCGTTTTAACAACCCGAGTAAATAATTGGACTCGAGCCCAGGTAAGTGATGCTTCCATTCGTAGCATTATATCAAACCCTAAATAATACCCATGTGCTCTCTATGCTTTATAAACACACAAGCAGCCTCAACATCCCACATTACATAAGAACACAACACACACACTCAGGAGAAACCTCACATACATGTCGCTCGAGTCAAAAGAGAAGAAAGAAAACCCTAGGAGTCGGATCGATTAACCGGTAGGCTATAACTCGATCATATGTGCCGCCTAGGTATGCTAAACCGTTTTGTTTATGTTCATGTAGTACGACTAGTGAATAATTGGATTGATATATGTATATAGATCAATGTCGGGAATGGATGGTCGGGAATAATGTGGTTCTGGTCGAATTGTGTTACTATTGTCGTTGATGGTTGCGGGTATTGGGGTTGCTGTGTACTGTTGTGGGTGTCTTGCTTAGTGTCGTATTGATGGTCGTAGTGGCCACTCGTTGTCTTGTGTAGCGTGTCGCTCGGGTGTCGGTGGTTGTTGCTCTCATGGTTGTTGTTCGTGTGTTGCCTCCATGATTCATTGTTGTACTACTATGGGAGAACGAGTGTTTAAGGTATAGGATAGCGTAGTATCCTCGGGTCTGAAATTTGTATGCGTGCTAGAGTCCGTCCTCATTAGCAGAGGAGATTTGCGCGTCGTCGTTATAGGTGTGGCTAGATTGTTAATACGTATCACCGCTCCAATGTCATTATGAGTTGTATATATTAATCAGGTTGTAGTTTATTTATTTATGTGGGCCATGTATACTATTCTTATGAGTATACATTATAATAATCATAATAATGATAATAACAATAGTAATAGGTGGGGATAGTATACTAACAATAATACGTAGTAAGTTGTTGTAAATCACGTTATTTAGGTGGTGTCGGTTTGCTTTATAAATCAAATACGTTATTATCGATATTAATCTATGTACATAATATTTTATTAGGATCGGACTTCGTAGAATTTCCGTGGTGATTTATACTAGCGACGCTGTGGTGACCTGCTAGTTAGGTAAGGTTCTCCTTACTTAGAATATGTTAATATTATTATGCATGTATGAATTACGAGTACGATGTGATATTGTGATAATAAGATTAATGTTGAATGTTGGTGGAATAATGATTGTTGAATATTGATATATCGGAGTTGGTGAGGCTAGCTTTAGACCTAGCCGGGACCTTTGATCACAGTCCCCTCCCTGATTTCTCCTCGCGGGTTGTCGAACCTGCGGGGGGTGTGCACACTCGGAATGAAAGGGTCTGCCAGAAGAGTTGAGATTAGATTATTGAGATGGGAATATTGATTGGTACTGAGGATGTGGAGATGATATTGTTATTTGGTACCAATGTTGGTACTAAGATGGTTGAGAATTGTTGTTGCATATTCCGTACTTGTATATTATTGTTAGCATGTTCTAATCGTGTTTTCATTGTCTAATTTGTCACCCTATCTTATTGGGGGCCTGCGACGATCCAATTGACATTTACGGTCTTTTGGGGAGCAGAGTATTGATGCATATATGGACCATTGATGTGTGCTTAACTGAAGGGAATTGCTATTCGGGAAGGGAGTGTGTGGCCATCATTATTATACTTTAGCTTGTCCCGTCGTTAGAACTGAATGGACCTTTTATTCATGTAATCGTTTGGGTATATATAACCATACTTATGCTCGAACTTGGTTTGCATCTTTTGAATAATCTATTAAACTCGGTTGTGTTTCAGTATTGTGTTGTGATGTGACTACTACCTCGGTTAACCCGAGATGGTAACACTCTCATTTATCCGGGAAGGCCTAGTTAAGGCTCTTGGATAAACGGAGGTGTTACAAAGTGGTATCAGAGCGATCGATTCTGGAGCCTGAATAAATGAACATAGGAATTAAAATGAACCCCGGTGATAGACCATTAGGAGCCCACTTAAAATCTCTGGTTGAGGAGACGTCCTCATACCAACCTCCGGCCCTTTTGGTTTGAACCCGGTAACTACGTGTGAGATTGAGAGGGGGTAGAATAGGATGGGCCTGCGATGATGATATAAATTTCCTTTGAATTGTATAATTTATGAGTAGTTATAAGTGTGATGTTTTCGATGATATGAGTAGTTACAACGTTGATACTAATATAATGCTATGATGTATGAGCATTTAAGGCTCATGTGTATGTTATTATTGTTTTGAAGTAATCATGTCAAAGAAAGCAGCTACGAACTCTACCCCAACCACTCTGAGTGCCGAAGAAATGGCGCGCTTAAAGGCAACTAACGATGCACTTTTGGAAGCTCTGAGAAACATCCACGTCCCGAAACCACCAGTGACAGACGCGGCCGCCATCAGCGCTGTGATAAGTGCAATTTGTAGTGCCTATTTCGTAGTGTTTTGATCCCATTTTCCTTGTGGAATCGCTCCTTGGGAGCGGTTTAGGGACTTCTTATGCTTCCTTTAGCTCGTTTCAGATTCCCGAGACCGTTCATGAAGAGTTGGAGCGATTCCGACTCGATACATACACTTTTTGGAGCCAACGAAGCTAAGGAACGATCACTCGATGCCTTGGAGTCGACCCCGAGACCTTGGGACCCAATCCCGAGCCTCCGAGACCCGATCCCGAGTCCCGAGAATCGATGGGAAGCCCATGAGAAGCAAGGAGGGACCAAAAAGTTCATATTGGAGGCCTACAAGGCTCATCCCGAACGGGTATGGCCTCATCCCGTCCGGGATGAAGAAGGAAGCGAAGAAGGAGCTACTGTGGGCTCATCCCGACCGGGATCAGGTCATCCCGATCGGGACCAACCCCGTCCCGACCGGGACCACCTCATCCCGGCCGGGATGGCCATGCTGCAGCTCCGCCTTGTTTCCTTTCAATTCCTTTCCACTTGTAACCCTATATATACCCCCCCCCCCTCTTGTATTAAGACACCATCTTATGTTATGTTCTTCACTTCCCTTTAAACCGTAGATAGTTTTAGCATAGATTAGATTAGATTAGAGTAGATTAGTCTTTAGATTATCGTTAATCTTAGATTAATGCTTGTAATTTGGGAATTCTTCAAGATCTTCACCAAGATTGACAACCTTGGATGTTTGTTTTGGGTTCTTCCATTTATGCAAGATTTCTTCTTTTCATCTTCTCTAGTATGGTATAATCTCCTCTTCCTTATTCTTAATCTTGTTTTTATCATTCAAGTTTGAATCTTTAGTTGTTGTTTATTGTTTTGTTCTTCATTCTTGTTAGTTTCATATATGCATCCTCTTGTTCTTGTGTTGGCTCATCTTGTTAGTGTTAGTTATAGAATAGATATGTTAGAGTAGATCTTTGCTAGGGTTAGTAAGGTGATTAGGGTGTTAATTGGGTGATTAAGGGATTGTTGGAGATGTTGGTGGAAGATTTGGGTTTCCCCTTGGTTTGGTGCATATCACATGTTTGTTGAAATGCTTGAATGACTAGTATGTGCATATGCTTGTTTTTCTTGCTTTTCTCTTGTGGGTGATAGTTTGTTTGTGGGTTTGGTTCCCTCATTAAGTTGCGAGAGCCCGGTGAGGACGACCCCTAGGTCAGTCTAAGTTGCGAGAGCCCGGATGCGACCTAGGCCCCGATATCACGCTAGTAACCCCGTTTGTCGTTTGTGTCGACAAGGTGGGTTCTAGGTGGAACCTCTAGGTGAGTCTAAGTTGCGAGAGCCCGGGCATTACCTAGATTACCCTACTACCTCCTTCACTCTAGTTCTTCCTCGACCATTCCGTTTCCCCTTTGACCCCGACCTAATCCTAGCCCGTTCTCCTTGTTTGTTTTCTTGCTTTAGACATAGCTTAGTCCTAGTCTCCCCCTCCTTAGAATAGCTTGTCTCGAACCTAGTCCTAGACCGTAGCATACCTTAGTCCATCCTCCCGTCCCTGTGGATTCGACCCGACTTACCCTAGCTACCTTAGTTAGGTTAGCCGGTTTTATTTGACGGTTGGGATTCACGACAAATCCCACCCATCAAATTGGCGCCGTTGCCGGGGACGGCGTAGTTTAGACTTTTGTTTGCTTAGTTGTGGACTTTTTTCTTGATTTTTGTGTTCTCTTCTCCTTGTGTATCTCCGTTTTTCTTCTTGTGTGTTACTCTCCCTTCCTAGTGCCTCAAAAGCACTAGGCTACTAACGTTTGCTCAAGTGCTTCTAGCTCATCCTAGGTACC
This sequence comes from Agrostemma githago, assembly GCA_958450325.1. Taxonomy (NCBI): domain Eukaryota; kingdom Viridiplantae; phylum Streptophyta; class Magnoliopsida; order Caryophyllales; family Caryophyllaceae; genus Agrostemma; species Agrostemma githago. The sequence goes on from OY288261.1 coordinate 27,056,588, forward strand.
AAGGCAACGTTATGGACATGGCTTGTCCAAGCTACCATCAATCATCACGGGACAACTATGGGGCGAATTACCAAAACCCACAACTTTACCTACCATATCAACCTCATCAACAATCTTATGAACCCTCTTCTTATGGTTACCAAGAAAGTTGTCAAGGATCATTCCCACATCCTAACAACTACCAAACACCCTCACATAACCCACAACCAAAAATCCCAACCATCTTTGAGACTTGTCAAATGTTGGTCCAAACACAAGGGAGCCAACATGAGATGATGATGTTATTGCAAAAGGGTCAACAATTGATGTTGACTCAAATACAAGGGGTTAGGGAGAAGTTCAAGGCGCAAATAGGGGTGCAAGATGCTCGCATCAATGCACTCATGGCTCATATCACGATGTCGGCCACTCGAGCTCCACAACATGTTGAGGAAGGTTCATTTGGGCAAGAGGGTCGGGTGTCTCCACAAGAAATTCAACCCGATCATGATGCTACAAAAGAGGAAGAGAGGGTTAATCATGAGATTATTGTTGAGTGTTGCTTGGATAGTGAAGATATGGGAAGAAGGGAGGAAGTTGAAGCTTCAAGGGCCAACAATGAGGAGGAGAGTGAACACGATTCTCGAGATAACTCTTGGGGAGCCAATGTATTGGCGATAAAATTGGATTTGTTCGATTTTCTTCGTGATGAACCACTACAATCCAAAGCCAAGTGAAGACATACCTCCTCTAGGCCATATTGACAAGGTGAGTGAAAAGGAGCGCAATACTTTGGAAAAAGAAGTAGATGCCTTGGAACTTGCTTTGTATGGGAATTTGGAGGATCCTAAACCCTCCAATGAAGAAAACTTGATGCCTTCTCCTCCTCTACCGCACTCGTTGCCTAGTCCCTTGTCTTGTGAGACGGTTGGTGAAGAGGATCCATGTCGGGCGGTGGAAAAGAGTTCCACTCTCGACCCCGTAGAAGAAGCGACACCCCTAGGGTGTGATCTCCCACATCATGACACCGAGCACGACTCTAGACCACTATACCTACCGGATGGCCATAAGAGTCGTAGCTATGTTGGTTCCGAAGACCCGGAAGATCACAATAACCCCGAGCATAATGAAGATGAGCGCTTCTTCCCTCCGACTTGGAAGCTCTTGGATGTGGCTAGGCTCGGCCATGTGAGCTTAATTGAAGATGTTGCTAGAGCATTTGACTTACTCCTTCGAGCTCTTGATGGCTATGGAGGTGTAGTTGGAGAGAGTATTTTAGTGTAAATATCTTTTCCCTTTCTTTTGTGCTTGTATTTGTGTGTAAGTTTGTTTGTATAGTTTGGTTTCTAGGATTTGTTAGCCTTTGTGGAACTCTTGTTCATTTGGATTTTTGATGAGCGATGTGAGGGAGGGAATTTGATGTTGTATTTGAGCTTATTGTCATAGGTGTGAACTGAAGATGATTCCTAGAGAGGAATGGTTAATGATAAAGCTTGGATCGTGAGTATGGAAGTCGGTTTTTGAAGCTTCGGTGTAGCTTTTGGGGTTTTGGAGGTCAAGAAGACCCATCCCGGGCGGGAAGGGAGCTTCCCGACCGGGAAGGATATGCCATCCCGACCGGGAAGGAGCCGTCTCGATCGGGATGGAGGTGCAAAAATTGGAGCTTGCTGGAGTGCCGTCCCGACCGGGATTGGGGCTTCCCGACCGGGACGGGTGTGTCATCCCGATCGGGACCATCCATCCCGACCGGGATGGTCTCTTTTCTCCTCTTTTTGCCTCTTCTTTGACATTTGAGCCCACCCAACCATTGTATACCCCCACCCAACCTCCCTACCCATCCTTGCTCATGTCATACGACCCTTACACTTCATTTATATACCCTCACCTCATTTCTCTTCCCTTTCCACCGAGTTTCACATCGAATCCTACTCCCCTCACACCATTAATACCTCAACCATGCATTTTATCGAGAATGAAGTGAAATAGCAATGATGAAGACAAGCAAAGTGCCTTTATTGATCATTGGAGACGATGGAGCGAGTGAGTTGCTATCCTATTGGTACGGCAACTATCCTTTCTTTTCCGTCTTTTATTGTTTGTTTTCCTTTGTTTACTCCCCTTCCCCTTATATTAGTGTCATGGTGGCCTTCGAGGCCTTGGTATATGGTTGCTCCCGACTCTCGATGACGTGACTACATCGAGAGTCATTTCAAAAATCCAAATTTTTCAAGTTTTTTACCCTTTTTTGTTGGATTTAGTCGGATTTAGGCGGAATCCGGGCTAGGTGACTTGATTACACCTAGCCCTCCCCTCCTATTTCCTTTTATTTCCTTATTTTATTTCTTCCCCCATCCATATCTTTTCTTGTCTCGGCCCATGGTGACTTGACTACACCCCGGTCGGACACCTTCTACCCTTTTCTTCACCTTATTTTTGATTTTTAGCTTTATTTTTGTAGTTTCTTTTCTTTTTCTTTTGTCTCTCCGCACACTACGATCGAGCATGAGGACATGGCTCGGTTTAAGTGTGGGGGAGCGATATTCTAGTGTAGCTTAGTTTATTTTCGTAGTTTTTTTTCGAAAAATCTTCAAAAAACCCTAAAAATTTGAAAAATTTCACAAAAAATCAAAAAGATTTGTCTTTTGTGTATTTTTCCCTTTATGTCTTTGTGTCGTGTTTTTGTTGTATTGTGTGTTTTGCCTCCCTTTTCCTTATAGGTTGCTTAATCGCCGCTAACTTTGGAAAAGCTTTAAAGACATCAGGTAACCTCTTCTATCCCTTCTTTCTCTCCTTTGTTCCTTGTGGAGTTTGGAGGAGATTGCGATGTGTGTGCTCGGGTGGAGCTTTGTGCATATTGGTGGATGATTTGGTAACTTGTATGGAATATCGGGGTGGTGTTTGTTGTATGTTTGTGTTGTTATGTTTTGTCTTTGTTGCCTTTCTTTCTTTTTCGTTCGTTTTCGTCGTGCCTTTGTTTTGTGTTGTGTTGTGTGTCATGTGTGTAAACCGTTTTCGAAAACTCGGTTTAGAGGCTAGTGTGCGAGTATTTACTTTCCCTTCCTAGTTGTATAAATCGAGTCTTGGACTTTAGTCTAGTAGAATGACCCTAAATCAATGGTTTCGTTGGTCCTTTACCTTGAGTCCACCTAGCTTACTAGGGATTTACTACGGTATTTGCATTTTGACCATTATGACCACCCACGGTGTGAAAAGGCCTTGGTTACCGAGTCTCGTCCCTTAGGTGACCGTGTCTAGGATTGTTTGATTAGTCCAAGTTCTCCACTTTTTGTGGGTTTGAAGAGGGATCGCGACCCCCGACTTACCCATTTACCTACCTCCCACAAATATCCACACAATAAGTTGCAATTTGTTGAATTCTCCCTTTCTTGTCATACAAAGAAGTGCCAAAAAGCCAAATCAAGCCAAAAGGGCAAAGAAAAGAAAAAAGAAAGAAAATGAAAGAAAGAAAAGAATGAAGAAAAAGAAAAGGCACAAAAGCCAAAAAGAAAATAGAAAAGAAGAAAAAGAATGGCATAGCAAAACAAAGCAAAAATGCAAAAGAAAAGAGAATATGCCAAAAGAAAACCCGTCTCACAACAATAACCCCTACCTCTCAAAATAAGCCTTTTTCCGACTTTTGCCGTGAAGATCCTACCAAAGGACCGAGTCCCTAGGAAGGATGATAGCGGTAATGGTCGGTCTTCCCTCATTTTGCATATTTCCATCTTTTTACTTTGACTAGTTAGGCGGTTTTAGACATGGGACGACCCTCTTGGCTCACGCTAAAGGGGGCGGGGTCTCACTTACCTACAGTGTCGACTAACACCGTGGTTCTTCACTTTTCCACTCCGCCGATCGTCCCGTAGTACGTTTTTAGAAAGTTAGGAGGACCTAGGTAAGTTACCAACGTTTTTGTTGCTTTATCGTCATACTATTAGGGTTTAGTTCATCTCGATTTGTATGATTAGCTTGGAAACGTTGTCACTTGCCTCGAGTCCTAAACCGGTGCTTCTTTCACCGCTTGTTTGAGGAAAGCGGTATTTGTTTTCTTTTGGGTGCAACCGATTATGTGTTTGTTTGTGTGTTTGTTTGTTTGTGTGTTTGGTGTCCGGTTGCATCCACAGTTTTGTCGCAAGACCCGACTTGCCTTGCGGAGTGCACTTTTCCTCTAAGTGTACTCGTGTGAGTTGAAAGGGCGTAGGGTGCGCTAATACCCATTCGGCTAGTATAGTAGTTAGTATGTGCTTACTCGAGGGCGAGTAAGGGTTAAGTGTGGGGGAGTTGATAAGTGCCATTTGTAGTGCCTATTTCGTAGTGTTTTGGTCCCATTTTCCTTGTGGAATCGCTCCTTGGGAGCGGTTTAGGGGCTTCTTATGCTTCCTTTAGCTCGTTTCAGGTTCCCGAGATCGTTCATGAAGAGTTGGAGCGATTCCGACTCGATACATACACTTTTTGGAGCCAACGAAGCTAAGGAACGATCACTCGATGCCTTGGAGTCGACCCCGAGACCTTGGGACCCAATCCCGAGCCTCCGAGACCCGATCCCGAGTCCCGAGAATCGATGGGAAGCCCATGAGAAGCAAGGAGTGACCAAAAAAGTTCATATTGGAGGCCTACAAGGCTCATCCCGAACGGGTATGGCCACATCCCGTCCGGGATGAAGAAGGAAGCGAAGAAGGAGCTACTGTGGGCTCATCCCGACCGGGATCAGTTCATCCCGATCGGGACCAACCCCGTCCCGACCGGGACCACCTCATCCCGGCCGGGATGGCCATGCTGCAGCTCCGCCTTGTTTCCTTTCAATTTCTTTCCACTTGTAACACTATATATACCCCCCCCCCTCTTGTATTAAGACACCATCTTATGTTATGTTCTTCACTTCCCTTTAAACCCTAGATAGTTTTAGCATAGATTAGATTAGATTAGAGTAGATTAGTCTTTAGATTATCGTTAATCTTAGATTAATGCTTGTAATTTGGGAATTCTTCAAGATCTTCACCAAGATTGACAACCTTGGATGTTTGTTTTGGGTTCTTCCATTTATGCAAGATTTCTTCTTTTCATCTTCTCTAGTATGGTATAATCTCCTCTTCCTTCTTCTTAATCTTGTTTTTATCATTCAAGTTTGAATCTTTAGTTCTTGTTTATTGTTTTGTTCTTCATTCTTGTTAGTTTCATATATGCATCCTCTTGTTCTTGTGTTGGCTCATCTTGTTAGTGTTAGTTATAGAATAGATATGTTAGAGTAGATCTTTTCTAGTGTTAGTACGGTGATTAGGGTGTTAATTGGGTGATTAAGGGATTGTTGGAGATGTTGGTGGAAGATTTGGGTTTCCCCTTGGTTTGGTGCATATCACATGTTTGTTGAAATGCTTGAATGACTAGTATGTGCATATGCTTGTTTTTCTTGCTTTTCTCTTGTGGGTGATAGTTTGTTTGTGGGTTTGGTTCCCTCATTAAGTTGCGAGAGCCCGGTGAGGACAACCCCTAGGTCGGTCTAAGTTGCGAGAGCCCGGATGCGACCTAGGCCCCGATATCACGCTAGTAACCCCGTTTGTCGTTTGTGTCGCCAAGGTGGGTTCTAGGTGGAACCTCTAGGTGAGTCTAAGTTGCGAGAGCCCGGGCATTACCTAGATTACCCTACTACCTCCTTCACTCTAGTTCTTCCTCGACCATTCCGTTTCCCCTTTGACCCCGACCTAATCCTAGCCCGTTCTCCTTGTTTGTTTTCTTGCTTTAGACCTAGCTTAGTCCTAGTCTCCCCCTCCTTAGAATAGCTTGTCTCGAACCTAGTCCTAGACCGTAGCATACCTTAGTCCATCCTCCCGTCCCTGTGGATTCGACCCGACTTACCCTAGCTACCTTAGTTAGGTTAGCCGGTTTTATTTGACGGTTGGGATTCACGACAAATCCCACCCATCACGCTGCGATAGCACGCCTTCGTCCCAGTAAATATGACGGGACGGGTGGACCGTCGCAGCTAGAGAACTGGGTGAGAGAAATGAAGAAGATGTTCCAGATCGTGAATTGTCCAGAGAATCTGGAACTGGGTCAAGCTGCATTCTATTTGAGTGGCAAGGCCGATTTATGGTGGCACCTTAACTATGACAAGCTTATTGCAGAGCATGAGGAAGGGGATTATAGGGAGGACGTCTTTGGGTGGAAGAGTCTCGCAGAAGCGCTGAGGGTGGAGTTCTTTCCGGAACATATCCGTAGTGCAAAAAGAGCTGAATTTGATCGTTTCACCATGACAGACAACATGACTGTCGAGGACTATTACGACAAGTTTATGGAGCTGGCCACTTATTCTGCTGACCTCAATTTGAGTTCTGAGCTATTGGCTTCCCGCTTCGAGAGGGGCTTGTCTATCAGAATCCTGGAAAGGCTACCCATGGGGAATAATGCTGATGTGAAAGAGGTATATTTGAGAGCCAGGTACGCCGAGCGAATAGCTGATCGCATTAAGGAGCTTAGCGGTCAGAAGAGTGAAAAGAGGAAAGCTGGGTCTGAGGGAGCTGTGCAGGGGGATGCGAAAAGACATGGGAATAATCGACCTCAGGGACCAAGGCCTCAATATTCTGGAGGGTACAATTATGGGGGTAGTAGTTATAACTCGGGTAGGAGAGATGTAAGGAGCTATAACTGTAAGAATTGCAACTACAACCACCCAGGGACGGACTGCAATGGACAACCAGTTAAGTGCTTCGCCTGTGGAAAATCAGGGCACCGTGCTTACGAGTGTCGAGTGAAGAAGAGTAATCCTAATTCCATTCCGGTGTCGGGATCCGAGAGTATTAATCAAGGAAATCGATACCAGGGGAACTGGAACAGATCACAAGGGAACTGGAGCCGATCACAGGGGAACTGGAACCGGCCACAAGGGAGTTACAATCAGGGATCTGGGAGCACGAATCAGTCAACTGCAGCCACCAGACCAACTACGTCTGTTAATGGGGCACCTGAAGGAAGTAAAAACACTGGGAAGCTCTTTGCTATGGGGAAGCAGGCTGCTGAGGAGGACACACAAGTTATCACGGGTACCTTTCTCGTTAACTCGAAACCTTCTTTTGTTCTGTTCGATTCTGGGGCAACCCATTCATTTGTAGCCTGTAACCATGTACCGAGTCTGGGGTTAGTAGATTTTCAAAATATAGCTGATGATATAATCACACCCTAGGGGAAGTCGGTTAGGTGTACAAGGGTCTTTCGAGATGTGTCCTTAATAGTTGGGGGAGTTGACCTGCCAGTTAATTTAATAGAGTTTCCCTTAGATGACTTTGACATTATCCTGGGGATGGATTGGTTGGGACGGTTTAGAGCCCAGATTGATTATAACCTTAAGAAAGTGTCTTTAAGAGGTCCGAAGGGCGTTAGAGTGTCTTATAGAGGATTTGCAGTAAAGCCAACTGTGAAGATCATAGCAGCCATCACCCTGAAGACCCACCTGAAGAAAGGGAGTCCGTTATTCTTGTGCCATGTACGGGACACTCGGGCTGAGGAGTTGTCTTCTGATTCAATACCTGTAGTGAACGAGTTCGAAGACGTATATCCGGAGGAGATCCCGGGGTTACCACCAAGGCGAGAAGTTGATTTCAGTGTTGAGCTGAAGCCAGGGACGGGGCCGATTTCTAAGGCACCGTACCGTATGGGGCCTAAGGAGTTGTCTGAGTTGAAGAAGCAACTAGAGGAATTGATGGATAAGGGGTATATCAGACCCAGTGTATCGCCATGGGGTGCTCCTGTTTTGTTTGTGCAAAAGAAGGATGGGAGCATGAGATTGTGTATTGACTACAGGGAGCTGAATAATGTCACTGTGAAGAACCGGTACCCTTTACCTCGTATTGATGATTTATTCGATCAACTAAGTGGGGCTGGTATCTTTTCAAAGATTGATTTGAGGTCCGGTTATCACCAGTTGAGGATCAAGAACGAAGATATTCCTAAGACCGCATTCAGAACTCGGTATGGCCACTATGAATTTGTGGTGATGCCGTTTGGTCTTACAAATTCTCCTGCTGTTTTCATGGATTTGATGAACCGAGTTTTTCGACCCTACTTGGACAAGTTCGTTGTGGTGTTTATCGATGATATCCTGGTATATTCCAGGAACCGAGAGGAGCATGCAGAGCATTTGAGGATCGTATTGCAATTACTTCGAGACAACCAGTTGTACGCTAAGTTATCAAAGTGTGAGTTCTGGTTAGAGAAGGTCGCATTCTTGGGACACATGATTTCGAAAGAGGGTGTATCGGTAGACCCGAGCAAGATTGAAGTTGTCTCAAAGTGGCAGGTGCCAAAGAATGTGGCGGAGATTCGGAGTTTCTTAGGGTTAGTTGGGTACTATCGAAGGTTCGTGAAGGACTTCTCAAAGATAGCAAGACCATTGACTAACCTGATGCGGAAGGAGATTCGATACAGGTGGGATGACAGCTGTGAAAGGGCGTTTCGAACCTTGAAGGAGCGTCTGACTACGGCACCAATCCTAGCCTTACCTGAAGGGAGTGAAAATTTTGAGGTGTATACTGATGCATCGAAAAATGGGTTGGGTTGTGTACTAATGCAGAATGGGAAAGTCATTGTGTATGCTTCACGTCAGTTGAAGACTTACGAAGAGAACTACCCGACTCATGACCTAGAACTTGGGGCAGTGGTGTTTGCTCTGAACATATGGAGACATTATTTATATGGGGCAACATTCAAGGTGTTTTCAGACCACAAGAGTTTGAAGTACATCTACACTCAGAAGGAGTTGAATATGCGGCAGAGGCGGTGGATAGAGCTGATCGGAGATTATGACATGGAGATTTTATACCACGAGGGAAAGGCAAATGTGGTGGCCGACGCTCTAAGCAGGAAATCGGTGCATTCTCTGTGTTTGGATATGTCCAGATTGAGGCTAAGGAATGAAGTGCAACAGATGGGAATTCATATGTTAAGGAAAGGGGAAGCAATGACGGACTTGGCGATTCAACCCGAGTTGTACGCCGAAATACGAGAAGAGCAGTTTTTGGATCAGAAGTATCTAATGTGGCGAGCCCGTATTGAGAGAGGTGAACCCTCGAATCTCACCATTCACCCAGACAGGAGCCTCAGGTTCAATGGCAGGTGGTGGGTACCGGAAGGAGGAGAATTAAGGAGGAAAATCATGACCGAGGCGCATTGTAGTCCTTACTCGGTACATCCAGGTGGGGACAAGTTGTATAAGGATCTGAAGAACACATTTTGGTGGGAGAACATGAAGAGAGAGGTGGCTGAGTTTGTGTCCAGATGTCTGACTTGTCAGAAGGTCAAGAGTGAACACAAACGACCACAGGGTAAGCTGCAACCCTTAGAGGTACCTGAGTGGAAGTGGGACTCCATTTCCATGGATTTCATTGTAGGATTGCCGAGAACCCCCAAGGGGAATAATATGATTTGGGTGATAGTAGATCGACTCACCAAGTCGGCTCACTTCGTGCCAATGAAGGATACATGGAGTAAGGCTGAGCTGGCAATGGCTTATAGAAGGCATGTTCTGAAATTACATGGAGTACCCAAGGACATTGTGTCAGATCGTGATTCGAGGTTCATATCGAAATTTTGGCAGGAGCTACAAGAATTCTTGGGTACACGGTTGAAGATGAGTACATCATTTCACCCTACGACAGATGGTCAGACAGAACGAACCCTACAGACTTTGGAAGATATGTTGCGGGCTTGTGCCTTGGAATTTCGGGGATCGTGGGAGGATCGACTGGATTTGATTGAGTTCTCTTACAACAATAGCTACCATGCTAGCAATCAGATGGCACCGCTTGAAGCTTTGTATGGGAGGAAGTGTAGGAGCCCGGTATGTTGGGACGAGAAGGCCGACGCAGTAGTGCTGGGGCCCCACATGATTCAGGAAATGGTCGAGCAGGTACAGGTAATTAGACAGAAGATGCAAGCAGCTCAGAATCGTCAGAAGAGTTATGCTGATCTCCACCGTAGAGAGGTTAAGTTTGTTGTGGGCGATAAGGTTTTACTAAAAGTGTCACCTATGAGAGGGGTTATGAGGTTTGGGAAAAAGGGCAAGTTGAGTCAAAAGTTTATTGGACCGTATGAAATTCTGGATAGGATAGAGGAAGTGGCATATCGGTTAGCACTTCCACCAGCTCTCGATAAGGTCCATAATGTGTTTCATGTTTCCCAGTTGAGAAAATACTTGAGTGACCCATCTCACATCATTGAACCCGAGATGATCCAGTTAGATGAATCTCTTACCTATGAGGAGATCCCCAAAGAAATTTTAGATCAGAAAGTTCGAAAAACCCGGGGAGGAGAAACAGCTCTTGTTAAAGTTTTGTGGTCTAATCACAATGTCGAGGAGGCCACCTGGGAAACAGAAGCGTCGATGCGGAAACGTTTCCCTCATCTCTTCAGTCAGGTAATTACTTTGGTTACGGGGACGTAACCTTGTCTTTAAGGAGGGTAGGATGTAGCAACCCTATTTATGCTTCGTACTTAGACTTTCATCATATAGAAAATCTAGCTTATTACTTCGTTATTTGAAGGGTAATTCCTTGGAGTCCCATTGACATTTTGTGTCGGGAAGCGAACTTTGGGACGAAGTTCCTTATAAGGAGGGTAGATTGTAGTATTCGTGTTTTATAGTGGGTCAAACCGAGTCAGTAATTTATACCATACCGAGTCAAACTCGAGCAATAGTAATAACTCGTTAACCTTTTAGAAACAATGAATCGTTTTAACAACCCGAGTAAATAATTGGACTCGAGCCCAGGTAAGTGATGCTTCCATTCGTAGCATTATATCAAACCCTAAATAATACCCATGTGCTCTCTATGCTTTATAAACACACAAGCAGCCTCAACATCCCACATTACATAAGAACACAACACACACACTCAGGAGAAACCTCACATACATGTCGCTCGAGTCAAAAGAGAAGAAAGAAAACCCTAGGAGTCGGATCGATTAACCGGTAGGCTATAACTCGATCATATGTGCCGCCTAGGTATGCTAAACCGTTTTGTTTATGTTCATGTAGTACGACTAGTGAATAATTGGATTGATATATGTATATAGATCAATGTCGGGAATGGATGGTCGGGAATAATGTGGTTCTGGTCGAATTGTGTTACTATTGTCGTTGATGGTTGCGGGTATTGGGGTTGCTGTGTACTGTTGTGGGTGTCTTGCTTAGTGTCGTATTGATGGTCGTAGTGGCCACTCGTTGTCTTGTGTAGCGTGTCGCTCGGGTGTCGGTGGTTGTTGCTCTCATGGTTGTTGTTCGTGTGTTGCCTCCATGATTCATTGTTGTACTACTATGGGAGAACGAGTGTTTAAGGTATAGGATAGCGTAGTATCCTCGGGTCTGAAATTTGTATGCGTGCTAGAGTCCGTCCTCATTAGCAGAGGAGATTTGCGCGTCGTCGTTATAGGTGTGGCTAGATTGTTAATACGTATCACCGCTCCAATGTCATTATGAGTTGTATATATTAATCAGGTTGTAGTTTATTTATTTATGTGGGCCATGTATACTATTCTTATGAGTATACATTATAATAATCATAATAATGATAATAACAATAGTAATAGGTGGGGATAGTATACTAACAATAATACGTAGTAAGTTGTTGTAAATCACGTTATTTAGGTGGTGTCGGTTTGCTTTATAAATCAAATACGTTATTATCGATATTAATCTATGTACATAATATTTTATTAGGATCGGACTTCGTAGAATTTCCGTGGTGATTTATACTAGCGACGCTGTGGTGACCTGCTAGTTAGGTAAGGTTCTCCTTACTTAGAATATGTTAATATTATTATGCATGTATGAATTACGAGTACGATGTGATATTGTGATAATAAGATTAATGTTGAATGTTGGTGGAATAATGATTGTTGAATATTGATATATCGGAGTTGGTGAGGCTAGCTTTAGACCTAGCCGGGACCTTTGATCACAGTCCCCTCCCTGATTTCTCCTCGCGGGTTGTCGAACCTGCGGGGGGTGTGCACACTCGGAATGAAAGGGCCTGCCAGAAGAGTTGAGATGAGATTATTGAGATGGGAATATTGATTGGTACTGAGGATGTGGAGATGATATTGTAATTTGGTACCAATGTTGGTACTAAGATGGTTGAGAATTGTTGTTGCATATTCCGTACTTGTATATTATTGTTAGCATGTTCTAATCGTGTTTTCATTGTCTAATTTGTCACCCTATCTTATTGGGGGCCTGCGACGATCCAATTGACATTTACGGTCTTTTGGGGAGCAGAGTATTGATGCAGATATGGACCATTGATGTGTACTTAACTGAAGGGAATTGCTGTTCGGGAAGGGAGTGTGTGGCCATCATTATTATACTTTAGCTTGTCCCGTCGTTAGAACTGAATGGACCTTTTATTCATGTAATCGTTTGGGTATATATAACCATACTTATGCTCGAACTTGGTTTGCATCTTTTGAATAATCTATTAAACTCGGTTGTGTTTCAGTATTGTGTTGTGATGTGACTACTACCTCGGTTAACTCGAGATGGTAACACTCTCATTTATCCGGGAAGGCCTAGTTAAGCCTCTTGGATAAACGGGGGTGTTACACCCCCAGAGGTGGTGAGAACTATTTGGGCATGTTCTATGTCGACCGCAGGTCGAGTTCCCGTGTTTGGGGTTGGTAACTGGTTTGGATGTTTTTGGACATTTGGAGCTAGGTCGAAAATGGCTTTGATGTTTCGAAATCTGGAGCTCGATTTTGTGGAGCTAAGGCTTCGAGGGTAAGGTATTGTAATGTGGTAGGAAAGGGGGGAGTCGAGTAAAAATGACTTCGAGGGTAAGGCTTTGTGTTTTTGTTTTTTTTTTTGTGTTTGTTTTTTTGGTTGACCTCTTAGCCCCGGTCGTGGGATTGACCGTATCTGGTCGAGGGATGTTGATCATGGCCAGCTCTTTTGTTTTGGCCTTTTGCTTTTTCTTTGGACTTTTGATTTTTGTCCAGTTTTTTTTTTCGCGGCTATCCCTCCCTTTGATGTTGTGGGTGGATATGGGGGTGGGCCCATCGGTTGGATTTGGCTTGTGGAGCTAAACCCTTGTAAGGTGTAAGCCTAGTTTGTGTTTGTGTGAGTGCAACTCGCGGTGGAGTACTCTACGGTAAGCATGGTGATTTGGATCTCGGTATTGTCATCATAATTTCGAGTAGGCTTAGTGGGAGCATCGTCCCGAGTTGGGTATTTTTGGCATCAAGTCAGACTAACGCCTAAGGTAGGGATTGGTTAGTCTTATTGGAGGGGTGTTTATTGTGGGAAATGGGCTTGCCTTCCGTCTTGAACCCAAACTAGGAGACTACCTAGATTTGTCATAGGATTCGTTACCGCTCCTACTAGGGGTAGTTTCGTGGCTTTCTATGCCCGACATGGAACAGGTAAAAGAAAACATGGGTCTCAGTTCCTGCAGTCATTATAGATGTGCCTATAATAGTCACGTGCATGTGCTGACAGTGTATGATGGTGTTCATCATGTTCTCGGAAACACATAAGGAAAGCATATGGTAGAGATAGGATATTGAAAGCTGATTTTTGTTGAATTTTGAAAAGAGGACAGAATGCAAGAGACTCTGACTCTGATTTGGAAATGAAGATGTAGGGTATCCTAGACTCGGACTCAGCCTTAGACTCGAATCAAATCCGGACTTACGGATGCTCGGTTGGTTGTTCCTTTTTTGGTAAGGTCTTTGATTGGAGAAAATGGCAGGTGCCACGACTCGCCTAAACTCGACTTTGTGCAAATGCAAGAGAGGGAGTCAAACTATACATGGCCCGGGGTGACGGGATGACAAAGACTCTTGGATCGAGATACTCGAACGTTGACCTATACGAGGTAACGACCCCGGCTTGGACTCGACCATGAGACTCAAGCTGCACGAGGGTGAGTCCGAAAATGGGGCGACGGTGTTTGACCGCGTCACGTGTTCGGACCAACCGTGGCGACCTAAACCTTTAGGAGGCTCAAGTGTTCGTAGCATAGGTACGACTCGAAGAAGGCATTATAAGGACGCCGGTGTATGATGAACGTAAAGTACCCCTTAAGGTGACTGTGGTCGAATGCTCGGGTGGAGGACAGCCCCCAAGTGAGACTAAAGACTCTGACAGTATTCAGATGGTGCGGCATCCGAATGACTCGAAAGTGACACACGTGAGACACCACGTGTAGGACATGACCCTTAGAGCAACCGTGATTGATCGCTCTGCTGAAGGGTAGCCCCCGAGTGAGACCGAGGACTCTAATAGGACTCAGATGGTGTGACATCTAAGTGACTCAAAAGTGGGGTACGTGAGACAACACGTGTAAGACATGACCCTTAGAGCAACCGTGATTGATCGCTCTGCTGAAGGGTAGCCCCCGAGTGAGACCGAAGGTTTTGCTAAGACTTGAGTGTCGGATGAGTGACCCTTAGATGTAAGGATCACGAACCTTTAGCTACAGGGTTATGCCTTGTAAAAGGTTGACTCGGCCTCGAGGAAAGGCAGACGGGTAAAGGAAGAAACTTGCGATGTAAGATCGGCAGAATTTCGACGCTAGAGACCCTTGACTTGAATTGAATAAGGATAGACCCTGTGATTAGGGTAGACCCTTAAGTTAAAACTCCCCTAGGAAAGGTCGTGGGACCGTCCTGAGAGGGAAAGATCGCGTGGGACTTTCTTAGTTTGGACTCGAGTGTTTAGACGAACCTTCCAATTACGAGTGTATGACTCGTGTTGGTCGGTTATGCCTTTAGAATAAGGCGGACTAGGATGGGGAAGAAACCCGTGATGTAGGATCGACGGAGTTTCGACGCTATAGACCTTCGACATATTATGAAAAGACCCAACGGTCCAGATAACGGTAGGTCTTATAATAAGGAAGGTTTTTGAAAAATGATTGAATTTTGAAAATTGAGAGGACGGTCCAGAAATTGGTATTGGGCCAATAGGACCGGGCATTTTGAAATGTTAGAATGGTTGCGAGTAATTTCGCGTTTTGAAAAATTGGGAGACGGTCCCATCTTTTGAAATTGGCAGCGTGCCGACAAGACCGATTTTTTTTTGAAAAGTTGAATTTTTGAAAATTTGAATATCGAAAATAAATTTCCGAAAATTTGAAAATCGAAAATAAGATCCCGAAGATTTGAAAATCGAAAATGGCATCTCGGAGATTTGAAAATCGAGAATGGAATCTCGAAGATTTGAAAATCGCGAATGGCATCACGAGGATTTGAAAATTGAAATTGAATTTTGAAAATTCGAAAATCGAAAGGGAATCGAAAATTTGAAATTTGAAATGGGAAGCATGCCGGCTAAAAATAGGCTATTTTGATTCAAATCATAAGTCTAAATTTTGGCAGCATTCCGAGTTTTTGAATATTGGATATTTTGAAAAGACGAGTCCCGAAACGGACGGTATTTCAGGTTTTTTCAAAATTTGGTATTTTGGAAAGATGCATTTTTTGAAATGACGGTTTTTGAAAAATGACACGGAAACCAAGTAACACGTAGTCAAACAAGCATTATAACGACGCTCATGTATGCTTTACGCTAAGTCTCGGTCGGTCAAAATAGGGTCTATACCAACAACGATGGCTTTCTCGTAAATCAGGACGGGCTCCCTAAGCCGAGTTGGTCTTAGGACATGCCGCAAAACCCATACGAGTTCCACCATCGAAGTCTTTAGCGCACCCATGTAGGAATGCACCGCGGTATAGTGGGACGTCAGTCACAAGTAACCGGCCCGGGCAAAATTTGGGTTATGCATGAATCATTAAATTAATGCGCGCACACTAATATACGAACGATTTCTCTTCGAGTCTCACCCTAGGATCCCCAATGACATGTAGTACATCAGGTATCCCCAGCGGAGTCGCCAAATTGTGGACATGACGTAGGTCCACCCCGATGCGGCAACGCGCGGGTTTGAGTAGGCGAATGAATCTTGTGGTAAGATTGTTCTCGGGTTCAAAATTTAAGTCAAAGATGGAGTCGCCACCGAATTTGAGGTAATTCGGAACCATTCGAGCCTACTCTATGTCGTCATGGACCGTACACAAAGTACGGCCCATTTCGATTTCAGAGTTTATGGGGCTCGTCCCTTTGCATTGCAATACCGATACCATTTGCACCGGTAATCGTGTATAGAATGACTCTCGTGCGCCAACGGTTTCGGGCATCCGGAAACCGAGGTTCTGAGTAAGGGATGAGGGTACGTGTTGGGAAGCCCACTAAGGACACCCAACCCCGCCCGCACATGGCGGCCTCTACTAAGACATCGTTCGTGTTCGTGTACGCGCGCTAGTAAAACGACTAAATGATATGCAAACAGCGTTTTCAGGCTAAGCATGTGAGTTATTGGTTAACTACGTCATTTAATGCATCTAGTCATTGTCGGAGTAGTTTAGCATGTGATGTTCATTTAAATAAATAAATGGCAAACATCGAAAATAAAAAACTCGTAAATAAATTACAAATTACACAGGCGGAATACAACCCGGAATTCACAATACAACGAGCAATAAAATAGAATAATTGAATTATAAGCAGCAAATGTTAACTAGAAACGGACCCGTATATAATAACTATAAACTAGACCGAAATTTGTGCAAATGGACGAACTTCGATTAATTACGCATTATATTGCGTATTAAGTGAAGGACGGAGATATGGAACCTAGGCGTGGTGCTAGCCCGATCCCGAATCCCGATGCCTTGTCCCGGCTTATCACATCGAGGAATAGAGTCTAAATTAATCATGTGTCGGATACGACTAAAGAGTCGTCGACACAAGATTAATAGTGCGAGACCATCGATCAAAGTCGTTTATGTGAAGTGATATGCATGAGTTTTGAAAAAGGAGATCACGTGATTGTCTTTACACGTGTCGACTAAAAGTCGTAAAAAGACGAGGCTCGAAATATGCATTAAAGCTCTCGGTTTTCTTGGGCTATAGGACCCACTCGATCGAGTCATGGCATGGACTCGGTCGAGTGTGCCCTTAAGGTGGCTACTGCCCGATGTTTTGGGTACTACTCGATCGAGTGGCCCATGGCACTCGGTCGAGTGCCCCCTCTACGAGGCATGGCTCGTGTCGTTTTTTTATGTTTAAAAAATCGATAGTTGGCCGAGTTAAATAAAAAATATTGCATGATTTAAATTTAACTCGGCTTCCGGTGTTTTAATCGTGTACTTATACGACTATAATACCGTTATCGGAATTTTATGAAAATGATGTTATGAGATTGAAAAGAATTAATTAGTGACGAAATTGTAGTCCTCCGCGTCACGACATCGATACTAATCCTAGCGGATTATGTGATGTCGGTTTTCGCATCAACGGATCTCGCACTAATCTTAGAAATGGAGTCCTACGCGTTCAACTATGAGCGACCACGATCTCGTTACGCCCTTGAGTACATTGGGGCGGCGCTCCTCGAAAGGGTGCCACCTCCGTCGTTGCTCGTAAAGGGATTAAACGGACTTTGGATGGTCGTCATAGTCAAACGGGTTAGGATCCGGATTTTAGTACTAGTATGTATATATACACGGTATATAAATGTTAGTAACGAAAGGATAAAAATTAGTAAATGATAAAATTAAATGTCAGGTGTTAGATACAATAAATAAAAAATGTTAGATTGCGATAAATAAAAGTGTTAGATTAGAGAGTTAGTATACACGAAATTAAAATGTTAGTGTTAACGGTTAGTAATAGTAATAATAGTAATAATAATAATAATAATAATAATAATAATATGAATAATAATAATAATAATAATAATAATAATAATAATAATAATAATAATAATAATAATAATAATAATAATAATAATAATAATAAGGTTTGAAAGTTAGAGAGCGGTGAGAGAGCTGTGAGCGATCATCCCCCGTCTACCGCGGCGGCCTCCCCTGCCCTGCCCGTCGTTTTCTTCCGCCTCCCTCCTCGGTGTCGCCGTCGGATCCTCTGCCGCCGTCCTCCTCTGCTGCCGTCTGCGAGGCCTTTGCGCGGTCCTTGGTGGGGTTCTGGTGCTTTCGGCGTCGTTGCTGCCGTGCTGGCCTGCCGTTCGCCGCCCTTCCGCTGTTGCTTCCACCTCCTTCCGCGTCTGACTTCGCCGGCATCTCCTGCTGCCGTGGTTATCGGGGTTCCTCTGGTTTTTCTTTTTCTCCCCTCTGCTGCGACCTTCGCCGGAATCCCGCCTTCGCCGGTTTTCTCCTGGGTCTTCGCCGGGTCGTCGGGTCTCCTGGCCTGCTTCGTGCTGGTTCCTCTCTTCTCCGACCTTCTTGCCTTGTTGCTCGTGGTTCCTTTCTCTTTTGCTGGTTTATTGTGTCCCCTGTTTGTTTTCCGTTTTCTTGTTGTTCTGCCTGTTGTTCTCCTCTTCTTCGGCCAGCTGCGGTTCGTGTTTTCGGGTCTGGTCGTGTGCTGGATGTGTGCTGCTGTAGGGTTGTGTTCTTGGGTGGTGTGTACGTTTCTTGCTGTAGGTTTTTTTCGGGTCTGCCTCTGGTTTTCTTTTTGGCGTCGGTGTCGTCGGGTTGTGCTGCTGTAGGGGTTCTCGCTGCTGTGGGTTTTTGGGTCTGCCTCGTTGGTGTGTATGCTAAGTGGTGTTTGTCGAGGCGGCCTCGGGTTTTGCTTTTCGTCGGTGTCGTCGAGTTTTGGTGTTCTGGTTGTTTTTCTACTGTTTTTCGTCGGGTTTGGGTCGGTTTTTCTGCTATTTGGGTGTCGCTGTTTTGTGCTTCCGCCCCGTGGTTTTTGCTTGCCATGCCTCCGGTGGCTCGTTTACATTGCCCATTCGTTGGTCTTTCTTTGTGTAAGGATAATCGTGGACAAGGTCTTACCAAAGCATCCTTGCGCATTCACCTACGTGACCATCATTTTTGTGGCGGTGCTGAGGTATTAACGCGTCAAACCCTCTCCAGTAGCTTGTCTGTCTATTCTACGGCCGAGGTTACCTTTAAACGTATGAGCATTTGGTTGTGCGGAGTTTGCCTTTCGACTCATTCGTTCTCTTCTTGTTGTCGACATGATGGGGGGGTTGTTGAGCCGCCTGATTGTGGGGATGGTTTTGTTCGTTTTATCCTTTTTGACCTGCCTCGCCCTGCTCCATCTCCTACGCCGTCGGTGGGATCTTCGGATCAGGACCCACTTCCTTGTCTTACCTTGGGTTCTCTTGATCACATGTTCTCTAAGGGGTTGCGCACGGTTAAATCGATTCCCCCTAGGTGTCGACTCGGGTTTGCGCGGGCTTTGAAGGGTGCCCTGGATGATGTTGCAGGAGCCCCTTTTGATATATCTTGTTGGGTTGCTTTGCTCGTGTTGCCCCTCTGTGTTTTGAAGACCTTCGTCCCGAGGAGTAATTTGGAATGTTGATCTTCTATTCGACGACAACGTCAGGAGGAGGCTATCGTGGGTGCTATTCGTACTTGGGGGATGCCGGGGGGTAAGTTGTTGCTCCTGCGTGAGACTTTGGCAGAGGTCTCCCCTTCTTTTTGTGTGGAGGAGCTCGACCCAGGTAAGCTTAACATTCGTCAGTGTCGTAAGAAGATTTCTTATGGTCATTATACGGCGGCCGTTCGTGTTCTTTCTTCGTCTGGTGTCGCGCCTTACACCGATGCCACCCTCCGGGCTCTTCAGGATAAGCATCCGGCTGCTCCTTCTCCTGTCCTCCCGTCTGACCCTCTCGACCACTGCCTTGATGCGTCGGTGTCTGTTGTTTTGGACATGATCCGGAGTTTCCCGCGTGGCACGTCTTGTGGGAGGGATGGGCTTCGGGCCCAACATCTGCTAGATTGTTTGAGTGGTGCTGCTATCGCCATTTCTGATGACCTGACTACCTCTATCGCTCGGGTGGTCAACCTTTTTCTCGGGGGGAAGTGTCCACAAGGGTTAGGTGAATACATTGCCAGCGCTCCACTCACCCCGCTCGTTAAGCCGGGGGGTGGGGTTCGTCCTATTGCTGTGGGCACCATCTGGAGGCGCCTTGTTACTAAGGTCGGAGCTTACTTGGTTGGTCCATCTTTATGTTGCTATTTTGAGGACCTTCAATTTGGGGTTGGTGTTTCTAGCGGGGGTGAAGCTATTCTGCATTCCTTGAACCGCCTGGTAGAGGACCGTGGCGCGGATGTGGGTCTTTCCATGCTGCTTGTCGATTTCCAGAATGCCTTTAACTTGGTTGACCGGACGAGTATGCTGCAGGAGGTTCGCCATCGGTGCCCTGCCCTCTCCCGCTGGGTTGAGTTTTGCTACTCCAGCCCCGCCAGGCTCTACTATGGGGAGCACAGCCTCCGCTCGTGTCAGGGGGTTCAGCAAGGTGACCCTTTAGGTCCCCTCCTTTTCTCACTGGTCATGCATCCCTTGGTTCGTAGGATCAAGGATTCCTTTGATCTTTACTTTCAGGCTTGGTACCTCGATGACGGTACTATTGTTGGGGATACGCTTGTTTTGGGGAAGGTTCTTCAGATGATCATGGAGGAGGGCCCCCGTTCTGGCCTCCACCTTAATGTTGCGAAGACGGAGGTCTTTTGGCCTGTTGAAGATCCGAGAAGCAGGTGTGCTGGTGTTTTCCCTACCTCTATTGCCAGGCCCCTACACGGTGTTAAGGTCCTGGGGGGACCGGTCAGCGTGTGCCCTGCTTTCAGTGGAGTTCTTGTCTCGAAGAGGGTCGCCCGTACTATAGAGCTCATGGACTTAGTTGCTACGATTGAGGATCCCCAGTGCGAGTTACTTCTTCTCCGAGCGTGCACAGGTATTTCTAAGTTATACTTTGCTTTGCGCACTTGCTCTCCCCTTGCTTTTGGGTCGGCCCACCTTTCCTTCGACACTGCGCTCCGATCTAGTCTTGAGCGTATTGTCACGGCATCCGGACCCGGTTTCGGGGAGTGGCAGTGGCGACTGGCCACCCTCCCCTTTTCCCTAGGGGGGCTCGGTGTCTTTGCTGCTGCGGATGCTCTTCACTTTGCCTTCCTTGCTTCTCGCCTCCAGTCTGCCGATTTACAAGCTAAACTGCTTCGCCCCTCCGAGATCACCTCTCCGGGATTTGCCTTTGAGTCTGCCTTGAGCGGGTTTGTTGAGGCTACCGGCTCTAACTTCTTGAGTAACCCTTCTGAGATCGCTGCCCCAAAACTTATGATGAAATTGGCAGATATATATTTCACGAGGGTTGCTTCAGCGGCAGAATCTGTTTTCTCCATGACACCTCGGCAGGTTGCTTTGTGGAGATCTCAGCAGGGGGACCATTCTTCTGACTGGCTGAGGGCTGTCCCTATTACTGGACTTGGGCAAACCATGAACGGTCGGACATATCGTAGTGTGCTTAGTTACCGTCTGGGAGTCCCTTTGTTTCAGCTACTCGGGACTTGCTCTTCCTGCTCCAGGGCCCTTAGAGAGGATTTTTTGGGGATCACGCGGTTTCCTGTGCTGGTACTGTGGGAATTAAACATCGCCATAACCTTGTCCGTGACACACTGTTGGATATCTGCTTCCGGACGGGGATCTCTGCAGGTAAGGAGGTGGAAATTGGCCTCTGCGACAATGACGACAAGCCCCTGCGACCTGCCGATCTTCTGCTCTACTCGTGGGACAGGGGGCGCGACGTTTGTGTTGATCTGACCGGATCCTCCCCTTTGACCCAGTCCGGCTTGACTTCTTTTGAGCCCGGACGGGTCGTTGCTGATACTGCTCGTCGTAAGTGTGCCAAGTATCAGGCACGCTGCACGGCGATTGGGTATGGTTTCCTCCCTTTCTCTTTCTCCTCTCTCGGTGAGCTCGACACGCAGGCTGTCTCTCTGCTCCAGCGGATTCGTAAATTCGTTATGTCATAGGATGCTGGAGCGCGTGCCGCAGTTCACATTTTCACTAGAATTAGTTTTGCTATTGCTAAGGGAGTGGGGGCCCAGATAGTATCTAGGCTCCCCTCTAATTTCTTGTAATTTGTTCTGGTGTTTAATGCAAGATCCGTTTATAATAAAATAAAATAAAAAATATAATAATAATAATAATAATAATAATAATAATAATAATAATAATAAATAAATAAATAAATAAATAAATAAATAAATAAATAAATAATAATAATAATAATAATAATAATAATAATAATAATAATAATAATAATAATAATAATAATAATAATAATTTGTTCTGGTGTTTAGTAAAAGTTCCGTTTTTTTAAAAAAAAAATAATAATAATAATCATAATCATAATGATAATGATAATGATAATGATAATGATAATGATAATGATAATGATAATGATAATGATAATGATAATAATAATAATAATAATAATAATAATAATAATATATACATAAATATATAAAAGAAACGAAAAAAGAAGAAGGGAGAAAGAGATGTCGGGATTTGAATTACACCCTCAACCTACATGCTTTAATCTCGGAAACGGACTCCTCAAGTAGCGGCGTGTGCGCAGGAGTGTCGAGAAATGTAGGGTGAGTTAGGGTGTGTTTGTTTAGGGAGAGGATGCTCTCGGGTCTTTGGCGAGTTTTGATCCCGGGATTTTGAATGTATATGTGTGTAGGATTGATGTCGAGATGGTGAATGCTTAAAGGTGAAATGATGGATGAAAATGTGAGGGTTTTTGAAGTAGTAATGGCTGAAAAAAAGTTGTGAAATGGTTGTGGGGTGATGCGGTATTTATAGGAAAAATACCCCGGTTTAGGGTCACTCGATCGAGTGCCTGGTTCGAGTCCGGTTCGGCCGGTTCATGGCCTTACTCGACCGAGTGGGTGTGAACCACTCGATCGAGTGGGTCGGGAAGGAGGGAGTGTAAATAGGGCATGATTTGTTGCCTATTTTTGAAATGATTCTGGTTGATTTGGTTGTTGAGTCTGGATTCATTTTATGTATGTGGACATAATGTGAGGCTGGTTCGTCTTGGGATTCGACTTTGACCGTGTTTTGACTCGGTCGCTAAAAGACGGTTTTATTTCCGGTGACGGTTTTGGCCCAAATTAGTCTCATTTTATTGGAAATGACCCCCTGGGCCTGGATTTGAGGTCGGTTTTCAGAGATTTTCACTCCGCTAAATGCCCACGTCGGATACTATTGATTCCGAGTCCGTATTCGAGCATATTAAGTCATGTTGACGTCCGATCATCATCGGGTGTTTTGTTGGAGACTGCTATAGACACTAGCAGGCAAAATGCGGGTGTCTACAATTAGTATAACCCGTTTGGAGAATTTTCTATTTAGCCCTTTTGTAAAAAGTGGTCTTTGTATTGACTTATCATTTCTTTAATTAAGATATAGTTTGTCAGTGTCTTTTAATCCCAACTCTACAGTGTTTCCGCCCCTGTATTGCGTTAGAATTTCTAGGGGGTTACAAAGGATCATGCCACACCCTCGTCCCGTACCCATTCTCTATCCGCCTCCTCCCCCTGCAGAACCACAGTCCGTGCCTCCCAGACCCCCTTCCAAGTGTAGCTCGGATTATTACCCAACTCCGCTTGCAAAATGAACCCATTCTTATAATACTTAGCCCGTAGCAACCTAACGAGAAGACTAACCGTGTCCGTGGTAAGCCTTCACACTTGCTTACTGTAGACACCCGCATTTTGACTGCCAGGTGTCTATGGTAGTTTCCAAAAATCACCCAATGATGATCGGACGCTAACATGTTTCTACGCGCTCGGTACGGGCTCAAATCCATTAATCGTTGGCTAACACACTTACGGAGTACAAAAATCACAAAATCAACCTCAAATCCAGGCCCAGCGGACCATTCCGAGTCAAACAAGACTAATTTGGGCCAAAACCGACACCGGAATTAAAACCGACTCTTCACGATTGGGTCAACCCCGGTCAAAGTCGATCCCGAGACACACAAAACAACCATACAACCGTCAAAAGTCCAAATCAAACATCAAAACCCATCAAGGTCAAGGTCCAACAAGACCCGCGCGACCCATTTAGGCCACTCGATCGAGTGACCCATCCACTCGATCGAGTGGGCCTGCTTTGAGCCCGGCGGCTGGTGTAACGGGCCACTCGACCGAGTTGGCTACTTACTCGGTCGAGTGCCCTAGCCCGGGTGCCCTAATATTTTCTATATAAGCACCTTCCCATGCACGCATCTACACATCACAAAAAACCCTAGCAATCTACACCCTACACACATACATACTACGTCATCTACAAACCCTAGAAAAACCCTAGGAAATCGACCTTAGCAAAACCCTAAACCTAGTTTTAGGAAATTCAACCCGAGCCACCACAACTTAGCCTCCATACACCTCGAAGACTCCCGTGCCATAACCACGTTTACGAGCCTTAATCCGAGACAGAAACATGTAGGTTGAGGGTGACAAACCTCCTTCTTCTTTCTTTTCGTTTCCTTTTTCCTCTTTTTCGTTCTTTACGTATTATTATTATTATTATTATTATTATTATTATTATTATTATTATTATTATTATTACCGTATTATTATTATTATTACGTATTATTATTATTATTACGTATTATTATTATTATTATTATTATTATTATTATTATTATTATTATTACTACGTATTATTATTATTAATGTTACGGTTATTTTTATTATTTATTTTATCGCGCATTCATCTTTTTTTCAAGTAATTATTTCATAAGGGTCGAAACCCGTTGACACGGATCCGACATCACAATCCCTAGGGATTTATTTCGATGTCGGAAAAGTCGAGGGAATCAAGTTTTTTTATTATTCAAGTAAAGCGTCGATTTTAGATTCGGTACCAATTCCATAATTGGATATCGAATCTAACAATCAAGTCATATGAATTAATTAACGTGATTTATTCATATCACGATAATTAATTCAAAGCGACTAAAATTAGTCCATCTTTCTTATTTTTCACTCTAAATATCCCATATCGATTCAATAATCGAATATGGGATAGGATGAGTATTCAATTTTAGAATCGAGTATAAATTCAACAATATTTATATTCGGTTCAACAAATTCGCGATTTATAAAAAACCAAGTCGAACATAAATTGTGCAATATTTATGTCCGATTCGGTAAAACCGTCTAATTATCAAAAAACCAAAAGCAATTTCAAACGATTTCAAAATCAACACGATTTCGTACACGATTTCTTAATCGCATAGAGGGCACTCGACCGAGTGCCTGATCCACTCGGTCGAGTGGCACCTCAAAACCGAGTCAGAACGCATGTCACGACCACCACTCGGTCGAGTCTCACAGTGACTCGATCGAGTGGCCATGTACTCGACCGAGTTGGCCAATAACTCGGCCGAGTACGGTCCTAAACATGAAACAGAAACTTTTTTTTATGCTTACTCGATCGAGTCCATCGACCACTCGATCGAGTAGCCTTACAAAGACTCAAAACGCGAGTCGTACATGGTTCTATTTTTCAAAACTCGATAGTATTTTACGACATTAGGTCAACATATGCATAATCAATCATATGTATGCTATCTTTTCAAACCGTGCATCCCCATATTTGCATCTTTTTCAATTCAATTCAATTTTGCACAAACCGTT
This sequence comes from Agrostemma githago, assembly GCA_958450325.1. Taxonomy (NCBI): domain Eukaryota; kingdom Viridiplantae; phylum Streptophyta; class Magnoliopsida; order Caryophyllales; family Caryophyllaceae; genus Agrostemma; species Agrostemma githago. Next base: position 27,082,073 of record OY288261.1, read on the forward strand.
ATTATTCGTTATATTATTATATCATTACTAACGCGTTTGTTGTTTCTCTTGTTAATTTAATTTTGTTCGTTTATTATACTAAATGAACCCGCATGCTAAAATACAACTTTGACGTTAATTTTAGTTGCATTAAATTGACTTAGAAACCCTTTCAATTACATTCGCATGTTTAGGGAAAATAAATCTTTGCATATCATTTTCCCGTTTTACTAGCACGCGTATTAGAAAGTCATTCGAGTTCTTAGTAGAGGCCGCTAATGTGCGGGCGGGGTTGGGTGTCCTTCGTGGGCTTCCCAACACGTACCCTCACCCCTTACTCAGAACCTCGGTTTCCGGATGCCCGAAACCGTTGGCGCACGAGAGTCATTCAATATAGGATTAACCGCTCAAGTCGGCATCTATATCGATATGCAAAGGGACGAGCCCAATAAACTCTGACATCGGAAATGGGCCGTATTTTGTATACGGCCCACTACGACATAGAGTGGGCTCGAACGGTTCCGAATAACCATAAAAATCGGTGGCGACTCCACATAGACCTAAATTTCAATTCGATCCTTCTCATATGGAGATTCATTCGCCTCCCCAAACCCGCGCGTGGCCGCGTCGGGGTGGACCTATGTCATGTCCACAATTTGGCGACTCTGCTGGGGATTAACTGATGTGTGACTTACCATCGGCATCCTCAGGGTGAGACTCGAATAGAAATCGTTTGACAAATACAATACGCGTGTTAGTTCTACGGTTCATGCATAACCCATATTTTCCCGGGCCGGTACTCGCGACCGACGTCCCACTATACCGTCGATGTACTCCAATATGGATATGTTGAAAGGTGTCCATAGTCGATTCGAGTGGGTTTCGCGGCATGTTCTAAGATCAACTCGACTTAGGAAGTCCGTCCCGATCAACGTCTAGACTATGTACACTGGTATAGACCCTCTATAGACCGACCGAGACTTAGTATAGAGCATACATGGCGTCGTTATAATGCTTGTGTGGCTACGTGCTACTTGGTTTCCGAGTCATTTTCAAAAAACCGTCAATTTTTCAAAATTGCATCTTTTTCAAACCATTCAATTTCAAAACCCGGGACACATACCGAATTTAGGACTTATGATTTTACTCAAAATAGCCTATTTTCTAGACGGTATGCTGCCCAATTCAAAACTCGAAAATACTTTCGAATATTCAAAAACTCGCGACCCAACGACATTTCTTTCGAAATTTGGGCCCCTCCACCGAGTCCTCTCGGTTCTTTTCCAAAATCGATCAATTTTCAAAACCTTCCTCTTTTAGGACTTCCCGTATTTAGCAGTGTCGGGTCGTGTCTTAAGTTGTCGAGGTCCGTAGCGTCGAAACTCTGTCGATCTTACATCACGAGTTTCTTCCCCTTCCCAGTCCGCCTTATTAGACTAAGGCAAGGCCCACCTACGTAGGACCAACCCCTACAAAGGAGGGCCCGTCAACACAATCGAGTCTGAAGTCTGGGGATGTCTCACGTGAACCTTCCTTCGAACAGGACTAGGCCCACTCACCAAATCCTAAGGAAGGCCCACCTGTCGCAAGTCACCCGTCTAGGTGTCTGTTCCGAGTCTTTTTCCTCTTTTAGTCTTGTTCGGGATGTAATTTCTATTTCGGGATTTTGGGCTAGTTTCTGATTACGTGGTGTTCTTACAGACAGGCCGCCCGTAACTCGACACCAGCGCAAGATGGATGAACTGAAAGACTCTCTCGCCAAGATCGAAACCCAGCTGGCCGCCATCATGACCAATCAGGCAACCCTATCCACCCGCCTGAGCACCGTAGAGAAGGCGGTCCCTACCGAAGGAGCCGAGCCCATCGGGCCCATGGCCGAATTGCTTAGTGTTGTTCGTAGGCTCGAAGAGCAAGTCCATTTATCAACGAACAACTCGATCCACACCGAAAACGCTCGTACTTATTCACCTTTGGATAACGAGCTACCGGCTAACCTCAACTTAACGGGACTTCCTATGTTTGAGGGTACCGAAGACCCGGTCCACCACATCCGGGCTTTCAAAGACTTCATGGCGGTAAAAGGGGTGAAGTCAACAATGTTCAAGCATCTATTCCCCTCTTCCCTAGAGAAGCATCCTAAGGCCTGGTTCTACAGGCTCGACCCCAAGAAATACAAGACTTGGGATGATGTGGCGACCGAGTTTGCTAGGAATTATGCCGACAACACTGAAATCCAGACTACAATGCGTACTCTGGAGGTAATGGCCCAAGAGCCCAAAGAAGGGTTCACAAAGTATCTACAAAGATGGAGGGCCGAAAGTGTGAAGCTGGTCGATAAGCCCGGCGAGAAGGACCTAGTGGAAGCCTTCGTCAAGAATCTACTCCCATCCTACCGGGTCCATCTCCGGTATGCTATCATCCCAAACTTTGCTGTCCTTACTGAAATGGGCACAAGGATCGAGACGATCTGAGGTTAGAGAGCCTGACTAAGGCCTCTACCAAGGGCTATCAAGGGGCGAGTTCGTCTACAAACAAGCCCACACCTGCAGCTGCAACCCGCAGCATCTTTGATGAGGTGAATCTACTTGACACCTCATCCAAAAAGAATACACTCAATCGGGTATTCACAGACATAGGGACTACCTATACCTACGCCTTACAAAGGCTATCTTCAAAGGGTCTGATTCAACCAATAGGCCCAACTCCAGAGCCTCCAGCAGAAAAGAGGTCCAAGTACTATAATGCTCAAGCCTACTGTCAGTATCACCGGGGCAACGGACATGATACTGAAAAATGCTGGAAGTTAAAGCACTTAATCCAAGACCTTATCGAGAGCGGGAAAGTTCCGTTGCCCGGAGACAAGCCGAGCAACAAAGAAAACCCATTCAGCGCCCACGCCATATTCACAGGGGAGGTAATTGACTGTTCTCACCTCATTTCTCCTTTTGTCCCACAAATCAATGGGATATGGTTCGATGACGAGGACGATGTCTACTTAGCCAAGGGGGAAGCTGTCCCCATCACCCTGGAAGAGGTCCGAAAAGCCAAATCCAAGGCTCTAGCCACCAACCACCTCGCCACTGCTGGGCGCGCCACTCCAACATCCGTCACTGAACCTGCCAGGACGGAAATAACCCCCGATGAACCAAGCAATGACACAGCCTTGGTCCAACAAATGAAGAGGGTTCGAGCTGATCTAACCATATGGCAGCTATTGGTTAGCTCACAGGCTCATCGGGAAGCTCTGACTAAGGCTCTCGATGAGATCAAGGTCGATTCGAAAGCTACTCCCGCTGAAATGGTAGCTACCATTATGCCCTACCTCAAGGGCAAGTCCAAAGAAGAAGGTCCACTCATAACCTTCTCTGAAGCTGATCTACCTCCATTTGGGCCCAATCACAACCTGGCCCTATATATCACGGTCATCTGCAAGGGTAAGTATCTCCCGATGACCCTCATTGACGATGGATCAGCCGTGAACATCCTACCATTAAGGACCGCCAAAGCCCTCGGCATCACTGATGCCGACTATATCCCGACGGCCCAAACTATCCAGGCCTTCGACGGGAGCCCAAAATCAGTAGCTGGGGCCGTTAAACTGAAGATCTTAACGGGCCCAATCGAAAAGGAGTTGGAGTTCCAGGTGATAGACGTCACCTCATCATTCAATCTCCTACTGGGAAGGCCTTGGATCCACGCAGTCAAGGCCGTGTCATCTACCCTCCACCGAAAAGTAAAGATGCCACTCAAAGACGGTATTGTCACATTGGAGGCGACCCCCATGACCGTGGCAAGCTGTAACGCCACGAATCGGGCCGAACCCCGAGGATTCGACTTCGTGGGTATGATTGAGGAGGAATATCTTTTCAAACCCTACTTCGCCCCTAGCATCGACACGATGCTACAAAATCTGGGTTACCTACCCGGAGCTACTTCAAGGCCATATCTTCCTGCGGGGAAGATCATCGAGGTCTTAGACAATGGAGAATCCCGACTCGGATTAGGATATACCATAAGCTCGGAGAATGTGGGCCGGGCCGATACAATCATATTCGTCACTCCAGTCTTCGGAGCCATCCAAGTGGGCCTCTACCAACCCACCATCACATACCCCGAGACCAAAAAGGCTCGGGAATGTAACTATATCCCCGACGATATATTCACCGTCCTCCAAACAGAACCCGAGAAGGGTGAAGACGACTCCGAGCCCATGATGGGGCTCTTATTTGGAGAAGACAGGACCGTCCCCGCTCCAAAAGACGATTTGGTCAACTTGATCCTCCGCAGCGATCGGTTCGACCCAACCAAGCTAATCACTGAGGTCGGTGCCGACACCGGGGCGAGAGCTTGGAGGAAGACCATAAAATGGACCGACAGTCAAGGACGGGTCTACAAGCTGACCACCGTCGAGGGAGACATGCCGGATACCGAGTCCGAGTCTGAGTCTGAGTCGGAGTCTGAGTCCGAGTCTAGGGGGTCAGGTGCTAGTATCGAGTCTGTAACTCCCTTAGCCACACCCACTGAGGTCTTGGGGCCTGTCCCGAGACCTCTACCTATCCCGCCACTGACCAACGATCAGATGGCAGCTCTATTCGAGCTATTTTCCAAATTCACTATCAATAATAATAACGAACACCGTTCTGCTTACGACTTGTCTTATTTCCAAAATTTTCTCAATTTCAAAAATTTTATATGCAATGACATTGAGAAACCCGACGAACAGGTACCTCTACCACAACATCTGGTCGAGCAGCTCGAGCAAAGGGAATCCCGAGATCCGGTAATCGAAGAAACCGAGTCCATCAACGTGGGAACCACTTTAGAGCCCCAGATGCTTAAGTTGGGCCAATCTTTAGATCCAGAGGAGAGACAACAGCTCACGGACCTCCTCCTAGAATTTAAAGACGTCTTTGCATGGTCCTACAAGGACATGCAGGGAATAGATCGAGAAATAGCAGAACACCGAATACCCATTAAAGATGGGTGCAAACCGGTTAAACAAAAACTCAGAAGAATGAAGCCCGAATGGTCTCTTAAAGTCAAAGAAGAGGTCGATAAACAATTCAAAGCAGGCTTTATACAAGTGTCTGAATATCCAGACTGGGTTGCAAACATCGTGCCGGTACCCAAGAAGGACGGCAAGGTGCGGGTATGCGTGGACTTCCGGGACCTAAACAAGGCCAGCCCAAAAGACGATTTTCCGTTACCACATATCGACATACTAGTGGATAACACGGCCGACCATGCCCTTCTATCATTCATGGACGGGTATGCCGGATACAATCAAATTAAAATGGCAGAAGAGGATATGGGTAAGACCACCTTCATTACACCATGGGGAACTTACTGCTACACCGTCATGCCATTTGGGCTCATCAATGCTGGAGCCACCTATCAACGGACCGCCACCACCTTATTACACGACATGATGCATAAGAAGGTGGAGGTCTATGTGGACGATATGATCGTCAAGTCTAAGGACCGAAGCGGGCACATCACAGCCCTAAGAAAGTTCTTTACCAGACTACGGAAATACAACATGAGACTAAACCCACAAAAATGCAGTTTTGGGGTAACGTCAGGCAAATTACTGGGCCATATCGTTAGCCAACGCGGCATCGAGGTCGACCCAGCTAAAATCAAAGCCATCACCGAGATGCAGCCACCCAAGACCGAAAAGAAAATAAGGGGGTTTCTCGGGAAAGTCCAATACATCAGCCGGTTCATTTCAAAACTAACCATGGTATGTGAGCCCATTTTCAAGAAGCTGAAGATCGGGGAACGGGTGCTATGGGACGACAAATGTCAAGCGGCTTTCGACAAAATCAAGGAGATTCTGTCTGCTCCGCCGGTACTAATGCCGCCTCAACACGGTTTGCCTCTTTCGTTATACCTAACAACGACTGAGACGGCCATGGGGGCTATGCTAGCCCAGACAGTCGATTCAGAAGAACGGGCTATTTACTACATCAGTAAGAAGTTCCTCGAGTACGAATGCAAATACACAATACTCGAGAAAACGTGCCTAGCATTGGTTTGGGCCACTAAAAAGCTCCGACACTACATGCTCAGTCATGAGGTACATGTTTTATCCAAAATGGATCCTATCAAGTACCTATTCAAGAAACCCATCCTCAACGGGAGGATGTCAAGATGGACTCTAATGTTATCTGAGTTTGACCTCAAATTTGTACCGTTAAAAGCCATCAAAGGCCGGGTAGTTACCGAGTTCCTCGCCGACAGCCCGATATCCGAACAAGGCCACACCGATACATGGGCCTTTCCCGATGAAGACATATTCCATACCGATACCGAAACATGGGATTTGTATTTCGATGGAGCATCCAACTTCCGAGGATTTGGGGTCGGAATTCTACTAATCTCACCCCGAGGGGAACACACTCCCTTATCCATCAAATTGGATTTCGACGTGACCAACAACGCAGCCGAATACGAAGCATGCATTCACAGGTTGCAAGCCGCCGCTGATTTAGGAGTAACAAACCTCCGGGTCCACGGTGATTCATCATTGGTCATCAATCAAGCACTCCAAAAATGGAAAACTCGGAACGCCAATCTCGTGGCTTACCAAGCGCGAGTACGGGTTCTAGAGAAACAATTCCAGAAAGTCGAGTATATTTACCTACCCCGAGAGGAAAATCAGTTTGCAGATGCACTTTCTAAGTTAGCATCTTTACTGAACATCCCGGATCACCTGACCAGCATGCCAATCTGTGTCGAAAGACGGTCAGAGCCGGCATACATCCATGCCATTCAAGATATCAAGATAACTGACCCAGAACCTTGGTATCAAACCGTCTTAACATACCTGACAACGGGGGAATATCCCGCGGGAGCTGAAAATCGGGCCAAAAAGGCCCTACGAAGATTAGCAACCCAATTTGTTCGTACTGATGACGGGCAATTGTATAAAAAGACGGCAGAGGGGGCTCTCCTCCTATGTATCGACAAAATTCAAGCCGAGAAGGTCATGGCCGAGGTCCACGGCGGTGAAAACGGTCCGCATATGAACGCCCATATGCTATCCCGTAAAATCATGAGGCTCGGGTATTATTGGAACACCATGGAGACAGACTGCCAGTTATACGTCAAGCACTGCCATAACTGTCAGATCTTCGGTAATGTACAACATATGCCATCTTCCCTATTATATACCATGACATCACCATGGCCATTTTCGACATGGGGTATTGACATAATTGGGAAAGTACATCCTTCCGGGACATGAGGACATTGCTTCATTTTGGTGGCCATCGACTACTTCACCAAATGGGTGGAAGCCGAGTCATACCGTGTCTTGAATGCCAAGCACGTGGCCAAATTTATCCAAAATAAGATTATATGCCAGTATGGGATCCCGCACGAATTTATCAGTGATCACGGGACCCACTTCCAAACGGAAACTACCGCATTGCTGGCAAAATACAAAATTCAAAGGCATACGTCCTCACCTTACCGACCCCAAACAAACGGAGCGGTAGAAGCGGCCAACAAAACAATTGTCACCATACTTAAAAAGATGGCTGAGAATTATCGGGACTGGCCCGACAAGATACCTTTTGCCTTATGGGGGTACCGAACTTCAATCCGCACTGCAACAGGAGCAACTCCGTATTACCTGACATATGGAATGGAAGCAGTCCAGCCGGTTGAGTTAGAAGTACCATCCCTAAGGATTCTACTTGAAAGCCAAGTACCAGAAGCAGATTGGGTCCAAGCCCGATACGATTCGCTAGTCCTCTTAGACGAACGACGGTCCCGGGCCCTCAACAATATTCAAGTATATCAAAAGAGAATCCAGCGGGCCTTCAACAAAAGAGTTAGGCCCAGGAAAATCAAAGAAGGTGATTTGGTCCTAAAATCGGTTCGTGCCTTACTACCGGTTGACCCAAGGGGAAAGTTCAAACCCAATTGGGCTGGGCCATACTTAGTCAAGAAAATCCTACCAGGAGGAGCGGTGATGCTAACGGACCTGGACGGTAACGAGTTCGTCAACCCGACCAACTTGGACCAGCTGAAGCGCTATTACCCATAAACCCCTGTCTCAATGTCATTTGCAAAAATTTATAAAATTTGTCTTCTTATAAATTTTCAAAATTTTAGACAAGTCAGTAAGTTAGAATTAATTATTCTACCGTCGCACATCTCGAATCAATGATCTTGATGTATTTCGAAAATTGCAAAAAAAAAAAAAAAAAATCAATCAATCAATCAATCAATCAAATCAAATTTTGAACTACGTTTGGTTTGATTCCGCTAATTGTGGATACGTAGGCAACCCCTCAAAAGGGTACAACCATTGCAATATCGGAAAAAACGGGAACGGTTTCAAATAATACGTCTTTATTAATATCTCGATCAACTCGGGAATTACAAAAAAAATAAAAATAAAAAAAGTAAAAAAAAAACGCCAAACACGGCAAATAACAAAAACACACCACAAAAAATAATAATAATATTCAAATAATAAAATTAGGAGACTAATATCCGGGCATCTTCCCCTTTCCCTTGTCCTTCGGGTCGTGTGGAGCCCTAGGTCGTCGAGGTGGGGATGAGCGTTCCCTAATAACAAGGGGAACCTCCTTAGCACGGGCCCGCTTCTTCGACGATGGGTCTTCAATCGCAGTCTTTGGCCCAAGTCGGGCCCGGACATGTTCGGGTAGCCTATCCCGTGGGCCAAGTCGGTCCTGCACGGCTAGTCTAGGGCCCAGTCTCCTTTCCAAGTCTATCTGGGGGCTCACTTTCCCCCGAGCACCTTTAGCACCGGACCCTTTAGCTTGAGTCTTAGCCTTTTTCTTTTGCCCTGACATTAGGCGGACTAGGGTAGTTGGAGTGTCTCCCTCATCAAAGAACCCCCTGTTGTCCTTAGCCTGTTCTCTCCTCAGCAGGTCGAAGGCTTCATCAACCTTCAAAGCAGCCCGGGCTTTAGCATCACCTGCTTTAGTCCACTTGGTATATGAGTCTGAAACCCAAATTGAATGCCTAGATTTGGAGACGGGCCAAGTGTGCCGGGTGTACCATCTTTGCATCCACGTGTCGCACATCACGTCCGTCAATTGGGTAGAATCACTCACAATTGCCTCTATTTCAGGTATCCGCTGGGTTCGTCCATACTGCCTTAGTATGCGATCCGGATAAAGATGAACTGTTTGGGTGAAGGACAAGATCACTTGGTAACGGGCTCTCTCCCTCGGGTCCAAACCCGACCAAGCCGGGATGGGCCACCATGGCACGACCCATCGAATCAACCGTCCACCATGGATGGATAGCACCTAATCCCAATACTTCTGGCTAATCAAGCGAGAAAAATCGATGGCCCGTCGTCTCGTCATCAGCTGATTATGGCGGTAGGTGCTGGCATCGAGTGGGGGATCTATCACTGATAGCCTCTCATAAAGCCAAATCTGAAAAAAAGAGAACAAAAGCATTAGATTTCGAAGACAGGACGGACGACACTCGATCGAGTGACAGCATGACTCGATCGAGTGACATCACTGGAAGCGGACAGAAGCCGTTCAGCGAAGGCACTCGATCGAGTGTCAGGGTGACTCGATCGAGTGCCCACTGCAGTAGCTGAGTCTACGAAAAAATTCAAAAAAATCAAGGAATCAAAAATAAAAATCCGACTTACTTGCAACAAACGGGTGCTTCCGGTAAGACGAATGGATTCATCTCTCTTACGATTATCCAAGCCCTGGATGATTTCGCCCGTGATTAACCAAGCCGGGCTGTGTTCAGTCTCCATCAAATCCACCACCATTATGAGACGAGCACTACCCATGCAAGATAACCAATCCATGTGACCCTCGAAAGCATAAACATGGAGCATGCAGAAAGAAAAGGCCCTGCGGCTATGGGCTGACCTCACCCGGACATCATGCGGGTTCATGAATTTCTCAGCCAGGTCGATCAGAGAAATATCACCACCTTTCATCATACGGGACACTTCGTTATGAGATAGCCCCAAAAATTCCCTCAGCTTCCTCTTTGGGTCGTAGACTGAATACGGGACAGCGGGCCGAAGCATCGGGTTCCATCCTCCTATTGCAGCAATTTCTTCGGGTAAAGGGCAGATCTCGCCCCGGGGGAAGGCAAAGACATGATAAATGTCGTCCCAGTAGACCAAGCATGCATCCAGGAAATATCGGTCGACCACCATCTGACGGAACGGGTACAGCTGAGTTATACCCGTCTGGTTCAAAACCACCCTATCGGCATCCCTAAATTGACGGGACCACGCCTGCAGCATAGCACTCAACCTGTCGATTCCCATGATAAATTTCTTAAAAGGAATAAAGAGACTTTCTTTTTGCCTTAAGGGAAGTAAAAGACTTTCTTGTGATGGAATTATGAAAAAAATCAAGAGCATAAGGAGCTATATATAGCAATAACCTTGCAAATTTCTTTCCATATCGCTTCTAGGAAAAAGTTTCCTAATTGCAAATAGAATCAAGCCACAAGCCTAGTCTCAATACTAGTGAGGAAATAATCATCCCGAACTTTCCTAATTTCTTTAGGAGTCGATGTCAAAAATTTCAAAAATTCAAAATTTTCAAATTTCAAAATTTCAAAAATTCAAGAGTCATTTTCCCCAGCACGAGTCATTTTACTACCTACGTGTTGCATACATTTTATGTACCTTGTACAGGTACGACTCAAGCAAGGCATGCAAGTCATCAAATCTCCCCAGCAGCATTTTTCAGGATAGCACGGGATGGGCCAACACACAGGCACACCTAGGGCTTACGTGACAAGCCCAAAGTCCCCACGGAGCGCAGGTATGATCTCTGCCTTATGGCTAGCGAGCCCTTCACTCGAGTCTAACGGACTATAAACGACCCGACCGGAAGTCTACCAGGTCTTAACGGGCTTGGCAGCTACTCTGACTTTCGCCCTGTCCAAGCCTCAGTCAGAGTGGGGGCTCTGTAGACACCCGCATTTTGAATGCCAGGTGTCTATGGTAGTTTCCAAAAATCACCCGAAGATGATCGGACGCTAACATGTTTCTACGCGCTCGGTACGGGCTCAAATCCATTAATCGTTGGCTAACACACTTACGGAGTACAAAAATCACAAAATCAACCTCAAATCCAGGCCCAGCGGACCATTCCGAGTCAAACAAGACTAATTTGGACCAAAACCGACACCGGAATTAAAACCGACTCTTCACGATTGGGTCAACCCCGGTCAAAGTCGATCCCGAGACACACAAAACAACCATACAACCGTCAAAAGTCCAAATCAAACATCAAAACCCATCAAGGTCAAGGTCCAACAAGACCCGCGCGACCCATTTAGGCCACTCGATCGAGTGACCCATCCACTCGATCGAGTGGGCCTGCTTTGAGCCCGGCGGCTGGTGTAACGGGCCACTCGACCGAGTTGGCTACTTACTCGGTCGAGTGCCCTAGCCCGGGTGCTCTAATATTTTCTATATAAGCACCTTCCCATGCACGCATCTACACATCACAAAAAACCCTAGCAATCTACACCCTACACACATACATACTACGTCATCTACAAACCCTAGAAAAACCCTAGGAAATCGACCTTAGCAAAACCCTAAACCTAGTTTTAGGAAATTCAACCCGAGCCACCACAACTTAGCCTCCATACACCTCGAAGACTCCCGTGCCATAACCACGTTTACGAGCCTTAATCCGAGACAGAAACATGTAGGTTGAGGGTGACAAACCTCCTTCTTTCTTTTCGTTTCCTTTTTCCTCTTTTTCGTTCTTTACGTATTATTATTATTATTATTATTATTATTATTATTATTATTATTATTATTATTATTATTATTACCGTATTATTATTATTATTACGTATTATTATTATTATTATTAATATTATTATTATTATTATTATTATTATTATTATTACGTATTATTATTATTATTATTATTATTACTACGTATTATTATTATTATTAATGTTACGGTTATTTTTATTATTTATTTTATCGCGCATTCATCTTTTTTTCAAGTAATTATTTCATAAGGGTCGAAACCCGTTGACACGGATCCGACATCACAATCCCTAGGGATTTATTTCGATGTCGGAAAAGTCGAGGGAATCAAGTTTTTTTATTATTCAAGTAAAGCGTCGATTTTAGATTCGGTACCAATTCCATAATTGGATATCGAATCTAACAATCAAGTCATATGAATTAATTAACGTGATTTATTCATATCACGATAATTAATTCAAAGCGACTAAAATTAATCCATCTTTCTTATTTTTCACTCTAAATATCCCATATCGATTCAATAATCGAATATGGGATAGGATGAGTATTCAATTTTAGAATCGAGTATAAATTCAACAATATTTATATTCGGTTCAACAAATTCGCGATTTATAAAAAACCAAGTCGAACATAAATTGTGCAATATTTATGTCCGATTCGGTAAAACCGTCTAATTATCAAAAAACCAAAAGCAATTTCAAACGATTTCAAAATCAACACGATTTCGTACACGATTTCTTAATCGCATAGAGGGCACTCGACCGAGTGCCTGATCCACTCGGTCGAGTGGCACCTCAAAACCGAGTCAGAACGCATGTCACGACCACCACTCGGTCGAGTCTCACAATGACTCGATCGAGTGGCCATGTACTCGACCGAGTTGGCCAATAACTCGGCCGAGTACGGTCCTAAACACGAAACAGAAACTTTTTTTTATGCTTACTCGATCGAGTCCATCGACCACTCGATCGAGTAGCCTTACAACGACTCAAAACGCGAGTCGTACATGGTTCTATTTTTCAAAACTCGATAGTATTTTACGACATTAGGTCAACATATGCATAATCAATCATATGTATGCTATCTTTTCAAACCGTGCATCCCCATATTTGCATCTTTTTCAATTCAATTCAATTTTGCACAAACCGTTATTATTCGTTATATTATTATATCATTACTAACGCGTTTGTTGTTTCTCTTGTTAATTTAATTTTGTTCGTTTATTATACTAAATGAACCCGCATGCTAAAATACAACTTTGACGTTAATTTTAGTTGCATTAAATTGACTTAGAAACCCTTTCAATTACATTCGCATGTTTAGGGAAAATAAATCTTTGCATATCATTTTCCCGTTTTACTAGCACGCGTATTAGAAAGTCATTCGAGTTCTTAGTAGAGGCCGCTAATGTGCGGGCGGGGTTGGGTGTCCTTCGTGGGCTTCCCAACACGTACCCTCACCCCTTACTCAGAACCTCGGTTTCCGGATGCCCGAAACCGTTGGCGCACGAGAGTCATTCAATATACGATTAACCGCTCAAGTCGGCATCTATATCGATATGCAAAGGGACGAGCCCAATAAACTCTGACATCGGAAATGGGCCGTATTTTGTATAAGGCCCACTACGACATAGAGTGGGCTCGAACGGTTCCGAATAACCATAAAAATCGGTGGCGACTCCACATAGACCTAAATTTCAATTCGATCCTTCTCATATGGAGATTCATTCGCCTCCCCAAACCCGCGCGTGGCCGCGTCGGGGTGGACCTATGTCATGTCCACACTTACCCAGCAGCGCCATATTAAACCTTCGAAAATCACGGAAACCAAGATCCCCAAGCGTCTTAGGGGAACAAAGTTTCTCCCAAGCCAGCCACGACATCTTCCCCTTTCCATCCTCCGACCCCCACCAGAATCGAGAAATCATGGAGCGAAGCTCCTCACAAAAACCTAAAGGCAGTTTAAAGACACTCATGACATAGGTAGAGATAGATTGGGCCACAACCTTTATCATAATTTCTCTTCCTGCTTTCGACAAAAGCATCCTCTTCCAACCATTAAGTTTCTTAGTAAGTTTATCTCGAAACACTCTCGTCAACTCAAGTTTCGATTGACCAACAACAGTAGGTAAACCGGGGTACTTAACTGGATTTGCCACGATCCGCACCCCTAAAATATCTGCCACCTCCTCGCATCTCGGTCCAGCCGTACACCGACTAAGAGAAGCCGTAGTCTTATCAAAATTAACAAGTCGACCTGACACGCCCTCATACGCTCGCAGAATCTCCTTCAAAACCCGCGCCTCCGCCGCCTTCGCACGACAAAACACCAAGCTATCATCTGCAAAAAAAATAAGTGAGAGATAACCGGAGCCTCATGCGCAATACGAATCCCATGAATCGCCTTTGCCTCAACGGTCCTCCTGATTTGACTCGAAAACACCTCAACACAAAGAATAAAGAGATATGAAGAAAGAGGGTCACCTTGCTGTAATCCCCTCTCGAGCCTAAACTCACAACCCGGTTGGCCATTCAGAAGGAGCTCAAATATGACGGTGGTGACACAATGCATAACCCGATCCACCCACCTCCAAACAAACCCCATACGCTGCGAGGTACGAGCCAAGAACCCGCACTCCACTCTATCATAAGCCATAGCCATATCCAGCTTCACCGCCATGTACCCCTCTCCCACCCTCATATTCTTTATGTGATGGAATGCCTCGAATGCCACCAGAATGTTATCCAAAATCTGCCTCCCCCGTGTGAACACACTCTGATTCTCGGACACAATGTCACCTAAAGACGATTTCAAACGGTTCGCAAGAACCTTCGAAACCAGCTTATAAACCACATTACATAGGCTAATGGGCCTATACTCTCCCATAAAACTCGTATTCTTAACCTTCAAAATAAGAATAATGAACGTTTTATTACTCCCCCGCGTCAAGGACTCACCTCGAAGAACATCAAAGGTCGTCCTAGTCACAACCGGACCCACAACATGCCAATACGTCTGAATGAATAACGCATTCATTCCATCGGGACCAGGAGCCTTAGTCGGTTGCAGTTGTTCCAACGCACTCCACACCTCACTCTCCGTATAGTCCCGCCTAAGAGTCGCATTCATCTCATCCGTTACCCTCCCCTCCACACCCGTTAAAAACCCCTCAAAGTTGCGCGGATTGCATGACTCAAAGAGATTAAGAAAGTACTCCTGAGCCACCTTCTCCACCTGTCCTCTCTCCTCCCACGCCACACCCTCCGAGTTAACGAGCCGCCTGATTTGATTGTTCTGCCTTCTAATAGACGCTTTTTTGTGGAAAAACTTTGTATTTTTGTCTCCCTCCCTCAACAAATTATCCCTCCACCTCTGTCTTCAGAACATCTCCTCACTCTTCAACAGATTTTCCAACTCCCTCACCACTCGTTTCCTCTCCTCCACCTTCCACACCGTCCGCTCGTTCCTCTCCAGCCTCTCTAACACTCTCCTCTTCTTCTCGATATCCCGTAAGACTTTACCTATGCTCACCCCCTTCCAAGCAAGAAGCTCCTCCCCGCACACCCTAAGCTTCTCTAGAATATCGTGCTATCCTCTGCCCCAAACCCGCTTGATAACTTCCTCACACCCTTCTTCTTCCACCCACACCTGCTCAAAATGGAACAACTTCTTCCTACCCCCCTCCTCCCGCCTATCCTCCAAATAGAGCTTAATCGGAGCATGATCCGACCATTCCCGGGTAAGGTGAGATAGTTTCGTTCTTGGAAATAGGTCAAACCATGCCTCGTACCCATCGCCCGGTCAAGTCTACACTGCATGTTCATCTCATCAGCATGACCGTTATCATAAGTAAACTCATACCCATCGAACGAAACATCTCTAAGCCCACACTCGACAACCGCTTCCCTAAAATTGTTCATTTGCCACTGCGCTCTCATACCCCCTTTCATTTCCGTAGCATAGAGAATCTCGTTAAAGTCACCCATACACATCCACGGCCCATCGATTTCCTCACTTAACAACTTTAAAGGCTGCCAAGAAAGATGTCGATACATGCCACCCATAAAAACCTGTTACCCTCCACTCTCGTCCCCAAATCTGAACCTCAAAATCCATATGGTGAACTGAAGACGACTGAACGTACATTGAACCCCACTCTTCCAAAGAAATGCAAGACCCTCCGACCGACCCACACTATCCGCAACTACTCCCTCATAGTCATTAAGTTGTTTCCTAACTCCCTCAAACTCCATACTGCGCTGCTAAGTTTTGTCTCACATAAAAAATCTATAGCAGCGACCTCCTTACGAAGAAGGTTTTTCAAACCGCCTACTGCAGCGGGATTGCCCAGCCCCCTACAGTTTAGGCTAAGAAGACTCATTGGGCCCGGCAGGGCTGAGAGTCTTCAACCTCTGCTTCAAGTGAGCTTACACCCATGCTAAGTTTCAATTTCTTATCCAGACCCACTCTATCACTCTCAACCTCATATCTATCTCGCTTTCCAATATCGTGCATACAAAGATTTCATCCCAGCCCCTCATTACAGACTCACCAACTACTATCCCCCCACCACCTCCTTCTCTATCTTTCCTAACCCACGTACTCCCATACTTCTATTTATTTTGACCCCCCCCCCCTATTAAATTGTCCATATAGGCCCCATTTGAGCTCACCACCCCACCCTCCTAATTCTCCTCATATATTCCTACCCCTACATTTCTTTTTTCTTTTACCACCTTGGACATATCCCCCACTTGCACATTCTCTTTGCCACGTGTACTGCCTTCAACTCCCCCCACCTCACCCTTATCCAAGCCACCATGATCCCCCTCCCACATAACTATATCAGTATCTACCCTTGGCACCTCCTCATTTCTTATTTCTCCCTCCAAACTCCTTGCCTGCTCAATCTCCCTTTCCTTTGTCCCACCCCTTTCTTCCATCCCTTCATTCCTTTCCACTCCCTACCTACTCACTCCCTCCTGCTTTTTCACCACAGCTCAATTAATTTTGCCATCGTTTCCTCGTTCCTCATCTTATGCTCCCGCTCAAGCTCATTCGATAGGTTATTCCCCTTCCCATTTTTTGACTCAATCTAGGTTCTATTAGGCTTCCATGGTGAGGCTCTTAAACTTTCACCAAATTGTAGCTCCCCATATTCGTACGGTCCCTCCTCACAATCCCGTTCTCCATGCTCTAATATCCCACACCCATATCAAAAAGTCGGTAATTTCTCATATTTCACCTCAATGTTCACAATTTTCCCACTCGTAATATGAATCATGATTTTATCACGTAGGGGGTGCCTTACATCATGTAAAACCCGAATTCTAACCGCTCGCTCGATCTCGGGAACGATTGCTATTTTTGCCCGCAAGAAAGCTCCAACCTGGTTCCCCAATTTTCTTAAATTTTCCTCGTTTGTTCGTCCTTTAATATGTAAATCATACACTCAGATCCAAAACGGAACATGGAACAAAGGTGTTTCCGTTAATTTACCTTCTTCCAAGGGATCATTACAGCACCATATAAATTTATCGAAATGCCAAGGTTGGCCTTCTACAACTTTCAACAACTTATCCTTTTCGGACTCAAAGAAACACAAAAATACATTCCATAGATTGATCATAGTCTCGATGACCACTCTAACATTGATCGTTTTGGTAGTCCAAAGCTTTCCCACCAATAAAAACTTCTCCTTTTGCACCACATTTGGCCTGTCATCTATATCACATTTGGCCTGTCAACTTATCCTTTACATGAACCACTTGCCTTTGTCAATTCCATTATGCTGCTAGATTCAATGTGGTAAACCGACAAAGAGAACGGAAGACTGAAGTTTTATTCTAACCCCTACCGGAAGTGGGAGGGAAAAGCTTTGAAACCAAGAAGACCTAGGAAACTCTACCAGGAAGCTCTCACAGAAAACCTAGAGAGAGAAAAAAATGGTTGTTTTTTGTATTTCACCGCTCTTCTCTAGTTTTCTGGATACAGTAAATATTAGGATTATTTAATGGAAATAATAATTCCAACTGTAGGTCATCTTCTCAAAATAATACTCTCTTTGTTCACTATTTTTCGGCTCACTTTATGAATATTTGTGAGGGATATTTAATGAAATATGGCAAAAAAAGTGAACGAATGGAGTATCAACTAGGTTGAAAGCTCGTGCGGTGCACAGATCGATTTTTATTGACAATGATAACGACACGTAGTTGGAGATTTCATAACTTGGTGAGACTACGCTACAGGAGAAAGTAAGTCAAAGGTAAGAGTAAGCCTAATACTAAAGAAATACTATCCACATACGTGAATGTGTTTCTAGAGAAGTAATATCTGCGGTAAACGTCAAATTAAATTATCCTAATATGATAAAATAATTAGATTTACATTTCTAATAAAATAATTTGTTAGAAATTACTATCTACTGTATTACATTTCATTTAACATAAACTATTACGTTTCGTTACATTTAATCTGAGAAAAAAATACATAATACCAATTTTGATGCCCATGAGATGCACGGGTGCAGCAATGACGTTATAATACTTCCTTTTTAACTTTCTTCGGTTATAAATGATTGTCCCTTTTGGGGTAACATAAGTGAGAAATATTTTGTTGAATGGACAATCATTTAAAATCGGAGAAAGTATTAATTTTGACTGCGATGAAGTGATTATGATTATTTCAAATAATTGTCATTTTGAGATAATGGTAAGATAAGGACTCGAACTTTACGCATTTTTTCAATTAAGGGATTCAACATTTAAGGACCTCAAAGACTAACACCGTTAACTCCGTGGTTAACTAACGTTAACTTTTGACAGAATGTGATGAAACCTTCTATTTTAAGGTCGTAAAATATTGAGTAATATTTACTCGACATATAATAACTTTTTAACAATAAGGAATCAGTTACTTATTTTAATATTTTAAATTACAAATATAATAAAGTATTCACTTTTATACTTCGTATCATGCAATAATAAAATTCATTAAAATAACGTAAAGCTTTTTTATAATTGTTTAAATATAATGATGCTATTTAATTAGTATATAGTTGTTGACATGACATAGGTCCACCCCGACGCGGCCATGCGCGGGTTTGGGGAGGCGAATGAATCTCCATATGAGATGGGTCGAATTGAAATTTAAATCGAAGTTGGAGTCGCCACCAAACTTTGTGGGAGTTCGGGCCCGTTCGAACTCACTCTATGTCGTGGTGGGCCATGAACAAAGTATGGCCCATTCCGATTTCAGAGTTTATTGGGTTCGTCCCTTTGCATTTGATACCGATACCGACATTATCGGATACCGTGTATTGAATGACTCTCGTTTGCCAATGGTTTCGGATATCCGGAAACCACGGCTCTGAGTAAGGGGTGAGGGTACGTGTTGAGAAGTTCACAAAGACCACCCAACCCCGCCCGCACTTAGCGGCCTTTACTAAGATATCGTTCGTTGTTCGTGTACGCGTGTTAGTTTGACGGTTGAATGATATGCAAAGAGCGTTTTGACTAAGCATGTGAATTATGTTTGATCTATGTCGTTTAAATGCATCTCAATTAACGTCAAAGTTGTTTTAGCATGCGGGGTTCATTTTAGTACAATAAAACAAACAAAAAAACGATAACAGATTACAATATACGAGCGGCATACCACCCGGAATTACAATGTAACCAATGTTATAATACAACAATCGGGATAATAAATGAGTTGGAAGAAACACGACACGACTAGACCCATGTGGTAGACTTGATACGCGTTGACCGAAGTCATTAAAATAATTTTATCGGGATTCGAAACGTGTTAAAAACTCGTTGTTTTGCTATAGTAGGAGCCACTCGATCGAGTAATTGAGGGACTCGGTCGAGTGGTCTCAAAAATAGCTTCTGGTTCGGTTTCTGGGGTGCCACTCGATCGAGTGCCCCCTGTACGGACTGCTGTCCGGTTTAATTTCGACTCTAAAATTGTTTTCGGTTTTTGAAACTGATTAAGTCGCGTAAAATACGATGCAATTTATACTCGACTTAAATATTGATACTCGTAACATTCGACATTCGATTATAGAATCGGTGTCGGATGTTTAGAGTGGATTTTTAAAAGTTATTTGAAAATTTGTTTTGAATGTTGTTAAGACGCGATAATTCCTCCACGTTGTAATGTAATAATTACTCGGCTTAAATGGTATTATGCTTAACATGCTTTGATGATTAACACCTTTAGATCCAATATTCGACTATAGAGTCGATATCGAATCCTTAGGTACGACTCATTATAGCTAGAGACGGTAGTAGTAATAATGATATTAGATAAAAAGGATAAAATAAATAGAGACGACGTTGACGACTCTTGACAATGGACGACGACGGACGAAACGAGAAGAGGGAAAAGACGTGTGAAGATAAAAGAAGAAGAGAGAGCGGGATTTGGAACACCCTCAACCTACATGATAATTACGGTCTCGATTTAGGAACTCGTAATAACGACGCTTGCGTAGGAGTAACGAGAATCTAGAAAGAGTTAAGGTGTTGTTGTTTTTGTATTTGCCTAAGGATTTCTAGGAAAATCGGACGGTATTTCGGTATAATTTCTCCTAAGATTAGCTAGAGATTCGGGATGTATGGATGTGTGATGTGAATAGTTGATGTCAATGATTGATGTCGGGAATTGTGTGTATCTTTGATGTTGCGAGGGTGGGGTATTTATAGGATGGGATACCCCCACTCAGGATAGGAGATTCCTAGTGTTTGGATAGGAAAGCGGTTTCTTGCCATGAAAGAAAGCACCGGTAGGGAGGAAGTATGATTCCGTTTGTGGATAGGAGAAGTTGCTTTAAAGAGGAAGAAACTCCCGATTTTGGCTGAAAAAGGAGGTCACTCGATCGAGTGGTTCATGGCACTCGATCGAGTGCCTGGTCTAACCTCGAGTCTGATCGTTTTTATGAGCCCACTCGACCGAGTGAGCTAATCCACTCGATCGAGTGGAGCTGGACGGGTGATATGGCTCTTTTAAAAGATAAAATTTTATCTCTTACGGAATTGTTTAATATTTTTTGTAGCTGGTTTTTTGTGAGGAATCCGATTTCGACTTGGTTTCTCGAACATTGCGTCAGATATTTTTGGCTCGGGAATTGGCCTTGACCGGGGTTTGACTCGGTTGCTAAAAGACGGTTTTGCCCTTGGTGACGGTTTTGACCCAAATTAGTCTCATTTGACTGAAAACGACCCACTGGGCCTGAATTTGAGGTCGGTTTGGTGAGATTTTTACTCTGCTAAAAGCTCGCGCCAATTACCATTGATTCCGAGTCCAAATCGAGCGTATTAAGTCATGTTTACGTTCGATCATCATCGGGTGTTTTTCGGAAACTGCTATAGACACCTGGCGGTCAAAATGTGGGTGTCTACAGAGCCCCCACTCTGACTAAGGTTTGGACTAGGCGAAAGTCAGAGTAGCTACTAGGCCAATCGCAGATTAAGACCTGATAGACTTCCGATCGGGTCGTTTATAGTCCATTAGACTTGCGTAAAAGGGCTCGCCAGCCATAAGATAGAAATCATACCTGAGCTAATGCTAATAACTCCGTGGGGACTTGCCTAGGAAGCCATGGGTGTGCCCGTTTGCAAACACGTCCGTGTTTCGCGCTGGGGAGTTATTCTTGTAATGAAGTTTCCTCTGGAGTCTTGGGTGTACCTGTATGCGGACACATAGCAATTTGTATGTAACACCTAGGCAAAACACCGACTCACACTGGGGAAGCAATTTTTTGAAAAAAATTGAAAATTTCGAAAAAAAATGATTTTCTTTTTGAAAATGTTGAGGACTTTGGATTTTTGGATGTCGCTTGGAAAATAGGAATACTTGGGATGACTTGATTCCTGTATCAGACTCTGAAAAGGATCCCTAAAGCCTTAGGTTGAAGTACGCCTTCGTGGATTAGGAAATATGATGAAAATTCCTATTCCTAAAGTGATTAGGGGAGGATTCTCTACTATAAATAGAGGGTTCTTGGCTTTGATTTTCATATCTCAAATCAAATCTTCTTTTCTTTTCTCAAAATCCTTTAGACTTTCAAGAAAAGAGAAAACTCTTGCTATGGGTATCGAACATTTGACCGCAATGCTTCAGACGTGGGCCCAATATTTTCGAGATGAAGACAAAGTCCTGCTGACTCAAATGGGAATTGTTGCTTTGTTCCCGCTTCAACGACTTAGGGTAGATTCGCACTTTCTGGATGCTTGTTTATCCTTTTGGGATACTACCCACCACGTTTTTGCGTTCCCCCGTGGAGAATTATGCCCTCTCCCCGAACAAATTGCAGCTATCGGAGGTTGGTGCCCTATCGCTCGTCCCGCTATTCCTCCGTTTTATCCTGACCCGAGGAGGAGATTGAGAGACTTTCTCGGCTTGTCCCATGCCGAGACGGACCGCATGGTGAAGGGAGACTCCGTTTCTTTGTTCGACCAAGCCGATAAATTCATGAATTCTGGCGGTGTTCGAGTTACTCCCACCCATAGGAGTAGAGCCTTTGCTTTTTGTATGCTACATCGATATGCCTTCGAAGGAAAAATGGATGCTGACTCGTGCTTGGGCCAGATTAGGCTAATCGGCATAGTTGACCAGATGGAGACGGGACACAGCCCGGCTTGGTTGGTAACCGGTGAGATCATCATGGGCCTTGATGCTAGGAAACTCGACCCGGACCAACAATTGACGGAAAGTACCCGTCTTTTGCAGGTTTTATCCTGTCTTTTCCTTTTTTTTCCTTTTTATTACGTGAAATCCTGACGTATAGGGGCCACTCGATCGAGTGGACCTGTCACTCGATCGAGTGACCTCGTCAAAAACCTCATGTTCGCCTCTAGATGAGTCACTCGATCGAGTCAGGTGTGACACTCGATCGAGTGCCCGCCAGCGGTCAGGGATTTTACTCACGGAAATTTGCTTTTTGTGTTTACGGATTTGGTTTTCTGAGCGCTTGTCGATCATAGAGCCCCCGGTGAGCATATCCACATACCGTAGCTGCCAGATTAGCTCAAGAAAAAGGCGGATAAGCTCGAGCCATCACATAAACCGCACTTATTGGGACGAGGAGCTAAGATTCCACGGTGGGCCGTTGATTAGGTGGAGCGTTATCTGGTGGTTTCTTTCGAAGTTGACGGGTTTATCCAAGAGAGACAAAGCCCGTTATCAGATAATTTTATCCTTGGACTGGACCGTCCATATCTATCCGGATCGTATTCTGAGGCAGTTCAGTTCGTTTAAGTAGATTCCCGAGACTGAAGCAATTATCAGCGTTCCGCTCCAATTGACGGATGCTATGTGTGACACGTGGCTACAACGCTGGTTTACTCGTGCCATATGGACTATTCCCTGCCCTTGTCAATCCATTTAGGTTTCGGAATCATATCGTAAATGGACTTCCGAAGAATCTGAGGAGGCTCGTAAGGCTTTGAAGACTGACGAGGCTTTCGACTTGGTTCGCCGAGAAACGGTAAAAGATAATAGGGGCTTCTTTGACGAAGGAGAAACTCCTGCTACCCTTGTCCGACTAGAGTCAGGTCTTAAATCAAAAACTAAGACTCGAGCTAAAGAGACCGGTGCTAGCGACCTGGAGAGAAGACTTGGACCGAGACTAGCGGCCCGAGACCGATTGGGCCCACGAGACCGGCTACCGGAAAAGGTGAGAGCCCGACTAGGACCGATCGAGGTGACTGAGGACTCGAGTTTGAGGAAACGAGCTCGGGCTAAGGAGGTTCCCTTGGTGATTCGGGAGCGCTCACCTCCACATCGTCGCCAGTGGACGGAGAAAGAAGCTAAAGACAAGGGAAAGGGCAAGATGCCCTAAACACCGAGCCCCTAGTTTTTATTATTTAAGTATTACTACTATTTATTTTGGTGTCGTGTGCTTTTTTATATTTTTTTGTAATTTCCCGAGTTTATCGGATTTTTTTTTTGAAATAAATCAAGGAAGTTTATTATTTAAACCGTTCCTGTTTTTTTCTCGATTGCAGTGGTTGTGCCCTTTTGAGGGGCTGCCTACGTATCCACAATTAACGGAATCAAACCAAACGTAGTTCAGGCTAATTTGCAATCTCGAAATACACCAAGACTATTGGTTCAAGAAGTTTATAACAGTAGAATAAATAATTCTAGCTTTTTGACTTGCTCTTGAAAGTTTATTTGAAAAAGATTTTCATAAATTTTGCTAATGACATTGAGAGAAATGGTTTAAGGGTAGTAACGCTTCAGCTGGTCCAGGTTAGTTGGATTGACAAACTCATTCCCGTCCAGGTCCATTAGCATCACTGCTCCGCCTGATAGAATCTTCTTTACCAAATATGGCCCGGCCCAATTAGGTTTGAACTTTCCCCTCGGGTCTACTGGTAATAAGGCTCGAACAGACTTGAGAACCAAGTCCCCTTCTTTAATATTTCTGGGCCTTACCCTTTTGTTGAAGGCCCGTTGGATCCTCTTCTGATATATTTGTATATTATTGAGGGCACGAGATCGTCGTTCGTTTAACAGGACTAGCGAGTCATATCGTGCTCGAATCCAATCAGCTTCGTGTACTTGACTTTCGAGTAAGATTCTGAGCGACGGCACTTCTAACTCACAGGTTGGACAGCTTCCATCCCGTATGTAAAGTAATACGGCGTTGCCCCGGTTGCAGTACGGATTGACGTCCGATATCCCCAAAGTGCAAATGGTATTTTATCGGGCCAGTCCCGGTAATTATCAGCCATCTTTTTTAGTATGGTGACAATTGTCTTATTAGCCGCTTCTACCGCTCCATTGGTTTGTGATGCGAATGCGGAAGCGGTTTAGAATAAGATATGAAAGTGGGGTCGAAGGTTAATGTAACCTTGAGTGATGACGTGGATTTTGGAGTAAAGTTGAACTAAGGTTAATGTAACCTTGGTCCGTGGTTAAAGTCTGTGAAGATTCTGAGTTTTGTGGCTCGGCTATTTTGGGAAGCAAACGCTTCGATTTTCTGTATTTTGTGATCCGATGTTAATCGGTGAGTAACCAAAGGATATTTAACCCGTAGTTCGACCTTGAACCCGGAATTAATAGCTCAGAGTTTGGAACACCAACCCTCTAAACACTTTGAAGCACCATCTCGAAGTTTAAACACGTGATTAATAAATTAATCCAGAGTTTGACAAGTTGTTTGTAAATTCATAAATATTCGATCATCTTTATTCAATGCTGAAGCGCGGCTAATATAGCCTACAATGGTTGATATCCTCGTGATATTTCGAGGAATATTCTAGGATAATAAAAATAAAAGGAAAGAAATACTAACAATATCTCGAGTAATATCCTAACGATATCTCGTGTAATATTCTAGAATAATAATATAAAGATAAAAGGAAAGAAATAGTATGAGATATGCTAATAATCAAATCTTGCCAAATATGGGAGATACTTGATACTCTTGCCATGAGATGGGTGATCCACATCCTACTACTCGAAATAAAAGATGGCATGTGATATGTAGAAGATCACGAGATCCTTGTTTATTTGATGAAGATCTTATTGCTTATTCCTTGCCCTATCTTGGTGATTGCTTGATAGATTAAATATAGGAAGATCCTCTTGTTGCCTTTTATTCAAGATAGATATATCATGAAAGATATCATCCATATCTCCCTTTATTTTCCTACTACTATTGTGGATATTATTCTATTCCCACGAGATCCACCATATCTTCCTAGGATATGAAATATTCACTTGTATGATCTCTTATGTAGTTGCATGAATATGGTCGTGTATGAGCACACACACGCCTACCCATAGTGGATCATGGTAGGATGGTCTACGCACGTGGTCAATTGTTTTATCAGGACCGTTGACTAATTTTTCGGTCTCCACAATCGGGTCATCCCCTCCCTCTTCAAAAGGAATTGACCTCAATTCCGTAAGGCCTTCAAATTTTAAATTTGGAGCTAAGTTCTCCACGAAAATACGGACCCCATAGTACTTGTCCTTCATTCGAATTGACGGTTGTGTGAGCCCGGATTGGTCTTCTTGAGGCACAGGCTGCCTTGACGCAATAAGCGTATTTCCTTCTTCTTCCCGGTCAATCACCGGTTCAATTCTGCTTTGACTAATAACTGTAGACAAGCTAGACTCAAGGTCACTCGAAAATACATCTTCAGATCCACCTACTAGCGGTTGCATAAGTTCGTTAGAGTCAAGGTTAAGGTAAACTTGGTCAAGGTTAATGTAACCTTGGTCAAGGTCGTTCCCTCTTGAAACTACGGACATGCTAGACGCTTTAAGGGCGCACCTCTCCTCTTCGTTTGCTACCACCTGC
Organism: Agrostemma githago; assembly: GCA_958450325.1. NCBI lineage: Eukaryota > Viridiplantae > Streptophyta > Magnoliopsida > Caryophyllales > Caryophyllaceae > Agrostemma > Agrostemma githago. Next base: position 27,108,145 of record OY288261.1, read on the forward strand.
TCACTAGCAAACACAGATAAACTAGGCTTGGTAGCCCGGTTAGAATGCATAGAACGAACATCCTTCAGTGCCATCGGCTTTAGGACGATTCGCTTACCATTTACCATCAACACATACTCGTTAGTCCTCCCTTGGTGACGTACATCACGATCGAACTGCCATGGCCTGCCCAAAAGAATGTGGCACGCATCCATGGGAATCACGTCACACGTGATTTCATCATTATACGGACCCATCGTGAATCCAACTCGCACTTGCTTTGTGACCTTCACCTTCTTTCCGTCATCAAGCCAATGTAGTGTGTGGGGTTTTGGGTGGGGCGTAGTGGTCAAGGCAAGTTTGTCCACCATTTCTTGGGATGCGACATTAGTCCAACTCCCCCCATCAATAATCACATTACACCACTTATCATTCACTTGACATTTAGTATGAAAGATTTGGTCTCTTTGCTTCATTATAGACGATTTAGCAAGTGTGTGTAGTGTACGACGCAAGACTAGTGACTCAACGTGTGTAGGAGCCTCAAACTCTAAGACTTCTTCCACCTCTTTCTCTCCTCCCTTTGCCATATAAACTTTTCCCTCCTCGTCACTTTCCTCTTGTTTCCACAAATCATCACGATATGTAATCGCCTCTCTTAAGGTGATGATTCTTTGATTGGGACAGTCGGTTTTAAAGTGACCGAACCCTTGACACTTGAAACAACAGACCTTAGACATGTCCTTGGCCTTATAGGGCGTGTTGGGTGTCATTTGGGAAATAGTGGTAGTCTTAGGAGTCACATGTAAATTTGACCCTTCAAACTTAGTTTCCTCGGATTTATTCCAAGTATCCATCTTAGGGGTAGACTTCTTTTTTTGTTGAGTTTCGACCTTAAGACACAAAGAACAAAGTGTATCGAATGACTCGTAGGGATGTAAGTCAACGACATCCGCTATACCACGATTTAAACGTCTATAAAATCGAGCCATTTTTTGTTCTTCTAACTCGTCTAACTCGCACATCAAAGACGCTTTCTCAAACTCTGAAATGTAACTACTAACATTTAGACTCCCTTGTCTTAATTCGGCAATTCTTCTATACAAATCGACTTTATAACTCTTGGGTACATACCTCTTCCGTAACTTACGTTTAAGGTCATCCCAAGTTTTAACCTTTGGCTTTTCCTCTCTAGCCCTCCTCAATTTCATGCCTTCAAACCATAAAGATGCTGTTTTTGTGAGTCTAAGTATGGCATACTTACAACGCTTTCCGTCAGGAACGTCCTTGAAATCGAACATTCTTTCCATCTTGCGTTCCCAATCCAAGTATTCCTCTAGATCGACTCCTCCTTCAAACTCCGAAAATTCCGTGACTTTGAATTCATCTCGAGGTTTTGGCACGTCCACGAATCTCCTAGCGCCTCCTCCTGCTCGGTTCTCGGGTAAATTGCGCAAGGCACGGAGCAATTGTTGGATGAGATTGTCGTCATTACCTCCTCCAGTATTAATGCTGCTTGCGTCATTGTTGACATTGTTGTCGTTGATTTCGTTATCTCCCATGTCGCTAAACACGGCTCTGATACCAAATGATGCGAATGCGGAAGCGGTTTAGAATAAGATATGAAAGTGGAGTCGAAGGTTAATGTAACCTTGAGTGATGACGTGGATTTTGGAGTAAGGTTGAACTAAGGTTAATGTAACCTTGGTCCGTGGTTAAAGTCTGTGAAGATTCTGAGTTTTGTGGCTCGGCTATTTTGGGAAGCAAACGCTTCGATTTTCTGTATTTTGTGATCCGATGTTAATCGGTGAGTAACCAAAGGATATTTAACCCGTAGTTCGACCTTGAACCCGGAATTAATAGCTCAGAGTTTGGAACACCAACCCTCTAAACACTTCGAAGCACCTTCTCGAAGTTTAAACACGTGATTAATAAATTAATCCAGAGTTTGACAAGTTGTTTGTAAATTCATAAATATTCGATCATCTTTATTCAATGCTGAAGCGCGGCTTATATAGCCTACAATGGTTGATATCCTCGTGATATTCCGAGGAATATTCTAGGATAATAAAAATAAAAGGAAAGAAATACTAACAATATCTCGAGTAATATCCTAACGATATCTCGTGTAATATTCTAGAATAATAATATAAAGATAAAAGGAAAGAAATACTATGAGATATGCTAATAATCAAATCTTGCCAAATATGTGAGATACTTGATACTCTTGCCATGAGATGGGTGATCCACATCCTACTACTCGAAATAAAAGATGGCATGTGATATGTAGAAGATCACGATATCCTTGTTTATTTGATGAAGATCTTATTGTTTATTCCTTGCCTTATCTTGGAGATTGCTTGATAGATTAAATATAGGAAGATCCTCTTGTTGCCTTTTATTCAAGATAGATATATCATGAAAGATATCATCCATATCTCCCTTTATTTTCCTACTACTATTGTGGATATTATTCTATTCCCACGAGATCCACCATATCTTCCTAGGATATGAAATATTCACTTGTATGATCTCTTGTGTAGTTGCATGAATATAGTCGTGTATGAGCACACACACACCTACCCATAGTGGATCATGGTAGGATGGTCTACGCACGTGGTCAATTGTTTTATCAGAACCGTTGACTAATTTTTCGGTCTCCACAATCGGGTCAGTTTGGGGTCGGTAGGGTGAAAATGTATGCCTTTGAATCTTATATTTAGTTAACAGGGCTACCGTCTCGGCCTGAAAATGGGTCCCATGGTCACTGATGAATTCGTGCGGGATCCCATACCGGCATATTATCTTATTTTGGATAAATTTAACGACATGCCTGGCGTTGAGAATGCGATAAGACTCAGCTTCGACCCATTTGGTGAAATAATCGATTGCTACCAAAATGAAGCAGTGTCCTCCGGTTCCCGAGCGATTTATCTTTCCAATTATATTGATTCCCCATGTTGAAAATGGCCAAGGTGATGTCATGGTATATAACAGGGACGGCGGCATATGCTGTATATTAGCGAAGATTTGACAATTATGACAATGTTTGACATATAGCTGGCAATCGGTTTCCATGCTATTCCAGTAATATCCGAGTGTCATGATCTTCCGGACTAGCATCTGGGCGTTCATGTGTGGACCGCACTCGCCGTCGTGCACTTCGGCCATAACCTTTTTGGCGTTAGTTTTATCAACACATAAAAGGAGAGCCCCTTGTGCTGTCTTTTTGTAAAGCTGCCCGTCGTCGGTATGGATGAATTGAGTCGCCAGCCTACATAAGGCCTTTCTGGCTCGATTGTCGGCTCCGGGTGGATATTCCCTAGTTGTTAAGTTTGCTTGGATAGCTTTATACCACGGCTCGGGATCAGGTATTTCGATATCTTCGATGTCGTGGATATATGCCGGCTCAGACCGTCTTTCGAAACAGATTGGCATACTGGTCACATGATTGGGGATGTTTAGTAAGGATGCCAGTTTTGAGAGTGCATCTGCGAATTGATTTTCTTCTCGAGGTAAGTATATATACTCTACCTTTTGGAATTGTTTCTCGAGATGCCTTACTCGTGCCTGGTAGGCCACGAGATTAGCATTTCGAGTTTTCCATTTTTGGAGCGCTTGATTAATGACTAGGGATGAGTCGCCGTGTACTCGGAGGTTCATGACTCCTAAATCGGCGGCGGCTTGTAGCCCGTGGATACATGCTTCATACTCAGCAGCATTATTAGTGACGTCAAAGTCTAATTTGATGGACACGGGAATATGTTCCCCTCTTGGTGAGATTAAGAGAATCCCGACTCCGAATCCTTGGAAATTGGACGCCCCATCAAAGTATAAGTCCCATGTTTTGGTATCGGTATGGAAAATATCTTCATCAGGGAAGGACCAAGTGTCGATGTGGCCTTCTTCGGTTACGGGACCGTCAGCGAGAAACTCGGCTACTATCCGGCCTTTGATGGCTTTTAATGGTACGAAATTTAGATCGAATTCTGCCAACATTAGGGTCCATCTTGATATCCTGCCATTTAGAATGGGCTTTTCGAAAATGTACTTGATTGGATCCATTCTGGATAGCACTTGTACCTCATAGCTGAGCATGTAATGTCAGAGCTTCTTAGTGGCCCAGACCAAAGCTAAACACGTCTTTTCAAGCATGGTGTACTTACACTCGTACTCTAAAATTTTTTTACTGATGTAGTATATAGCTCGTTCTTCGGAGTTGACCGTCTGAGCTAGCATAGCCCCCATGGTTGTCTCTGTCGTCGTTAGGTATAGTGACAAAGGTAAACCGGGTTGAGGTGGCATCAAAACTGGTGGTGAAGACAAGATTTCTTTGATTTTATCAAAGGCCGCTTGACACTTATCGTCCCATAGTAACCGCTCCCCTATCTTCAGCTTCTTGAAGATTGGTTCACACACCATGGTTAGCTTCGAAATGAACTTGCTGATGTATTGGACTTTCCCGAGAAACCCTCTTTTTTTTCGGTCTTAGGGGGTTGCATCTCGGTGATGGCCTTAATTTTGGCTGGATCGACTTCGATACCGCGCTGGCTAACGATATGACCCAGTAATTTGCCAGATGTTACCCCGAAACTGCATTTCTGAGGGTTTAACCTCATGTTGTATTTGCGTAATCGGGTGAAGAACTTTCTCAGGGCGGTGATGTGACCGTCCCTGTATTTAGATTTGACAATCATATCGTCCACATATACTTCCACTTCTTTATGCATCAGGTCATGTAATAAAGTTGTGGCGGTTCGTTGATACGTGGCTCCGGCGTTAATGAGACCAAATGGCATAATAGTATAGCAGTAAGTACCACAAGGTGTAATGAAGGTGGTCTTATCCATATCCTCTTCTGCCATTTTTATCTGATTGTACCCGGCATACCTATCCATAAATGATAGAAGGGCATGATCAGCTGTGTTATCCACCAGTATGTCGATGTGTGGTAACGGGAAATCGTCTTTCGGGCTCGCCTTGTTAAGATCCCAAAAATCTACGCAGACACGCACCTAACCGTCCTTCTTAGGAACCGGCACGATGTTTGCAACCCAATCTGGATATTCGGATACCTGTATGAAGCCAGCTTTGAATTGTTTGTCGACTTCCTCTTTGACCTTAAGGGACCATTCGCTATATGGTGCTCGGCTATTTCGCGATCTATTCCCGGCATGTCCTTGTAGGACCATGCGAAGACGTCTTTGAATTCTTGAAGGAGGCTTGTGAATGTTGTTTCTCCTTGGGGTCTAAGAACAACCATATCTTAAGTATTTGAGGCTCTAAGGTCGTTCCCACATTAACGGACTCGGTTTCTTCGATTACCGGGTTGCGGGATTCCCTTTGCTCTAATTGTTCGATCAGATGCGGAGGCAGGGGTACCTGTTCGTCGGGTTTCTCAATGTCATTGCACAAAATATTTTTGAAATTGAAAATGTTTTGAAAATGAGACAAGTCGTAAGTAGAACGGTCGTTATTATTTCTTGTAAATTTAGAAAATAGCTCGAAAAGAGCTGCCATCTGATCGCTAGTCAGTGGCGGGATAGGTAAGGTGCCCGGGACAGACCCCGAGAAACCAGGAATAGCTAAAGGGAGAGGGAGAGTTACAGGAGTGACTCTAGCACCGGACTCACTAGACTCGACATCAGACTCTGACTCGGACTCCGACTCGGACTCAGACTCAGATTCGGGCATCTCTCCTTCTCCTGTGATTAGCTTGTATGTCCTTCCCTGACTGTCTGTCCATTTGACAGTCTTTCTCCAGGCTTTCTTTCCCGTCTCGGATCCTACATCCGAGATTAGCTTAGTCGGGTCAAACTTATGGCTGCGAAGGATAAGATTGACCAGATCCTCTTTCGGCATCGGGGTTGCGGCTTCCTCTCCGAAGAGTAGTCCTAGAACGGGCTCGACGTTGTTAGGATCTTCTGATTAGATGGGCGCGAAGACATCATCCGGTATGAAATTGCAGTCCTGGGCCAAGTGGGTCTCAGGGTGTGTGGCGTTGGGCCGGTATAGGCCCGTCTGTATAGGCTCAAACACTGGAGTGACAAAGGTAACAATGTTAGTTCCTGCTTGGCCCATATTTTCTGGGGTCATGGCATACCTTAGACCGGATCAAGACCTCCCGTCATTTAGGACTTCGATAATTTTCCCGGCGGGAAGATTTGGCCTTGAAGTAGCCCCCGGTAGATACCCTAGATTCTATAGCATCCTGTCAATGCTAACCGTGAAGTAGGGTCGGAAAAGATACTCCACTTCGATTGCCCCTATGAAGTCGAAACCCCAGAGATCGGTGCGGCTTGAGGTGTTACAGTTAGCCACAGTCGTAGGTGTGGCTTCCAAGGTGATGACAGTATCGTGTAGAAGCAGCTTGATTTTCCGATGTAGGGTGGTGGATACCGCCTTGACTGCGTGGATCCAGGGCCTCCTTAGGAGTAGGTTAAAGGAAGAAGTCACATCGATCACTTGAAACTCCAGCTCCTTTTATATCGGGCCTGTTATGACGGTTAGCTTCACGGCCCCAGCTACCGACCTTGGGCTTCCGTCAAAAGCCTGAATAGTTTGAGTGGTCGGAATATAGTCAGCCTCGGTAATGCCGAGGGCTTTGGCGGCCCTCAAGAGGAGGACGTTGACTGCTAACCCATCGTCGATCAGGGTCATGGGAAGTTACTTTCCACGGCAGATTACCGTGATGTAGAGGGCCATGTTATGGGTAGCCCCGAATGATGGTAGATCGGCTTCCGAGAAAGTGATTAGTGGGCCTTCTTCCTTAGCTTTCCTCTTTAGGTGAGGCAGGACCGTGGCTACCATTTCAGCTGGAGTAGTCGTAGAGTCGATCTTGACTTGATCGAGGGCCTTAGTGAGTGCCTCCCGATGTTCTTGTGAGCTGACTAAAAGTTGCCATATAGAGAGGTCAACTCGAGTTTTCTGAAGCTGCTTCACGAGAGCCTTTTCAGTGGTTGGCTCTTCCGGGACGGCTTCTACTCTGACCGGTTCAGTAACGGTTATTGAAGCAGGAGTGTCCCTAAGGTGGTTGCTGGCTAAGGCCTTGGACTTAGCCTTTTGGATTTCCTCCAGGGTGATTGGGACAGCTTCCCCTTTGGTTAGATAGGCATCGTCCTCGTCGTCGCACCAGATCCCGTTTATTTGCGGGACAAATGGAGAAATGAGGTGTGAGCAGTCAATTATTTCTCTGAAGAAAATGGCGTGGGTGGCTAAAGGATTGTCCTTGTTACTGGGCTTGCCTCCAGGTAAAGGGATCTTTCCACTTTCAATAAGGTCTTGAATTAGATGTTCAGCTTCCAGCATTTCTTGGTGTCGTGTCCATTGCCACGGTGGTACTGGCAGTAGGCCTGGATGTCGTAGGCCTTGGAGCGACGCTCGATTGGGACTTCAGGTGTTGGGCCTATCGGGTGGATCAGGCCTTTTGATGATAGCCTTTGTAAGGCATGTGTGTAGGTGGTACCTATGTCGGTGAATACCCTACGTGTGGTATTCCTCTTGGACGGGGTATCAAGTAGATTAACCTCGTCAAAAATGCTACGAGTAGCAGCAGCAGATGTGGGCTTGCTTGTGGATGAGCTGGCCCCTTGATAACCCTTGGCAGAGGCCTAGTAAGGCTCTCTAATCTCATATCATCTTCAATTCTTGTCCCCATTTCAGTTAGGGTAGCGAAGTTGGGTATGATGGCGTACCGGAGATGGATCCGGTAAGAGGGGAGAAGATTCTTCACGAAGGCCTCTACCAGCACTTTCTCACTGGGCTTGTCGACCAGCTTGACGCTCTCGGCCCTTAGCCTCCAACGTTGAAGGTATTTCGTAAATCCTTCCTTAGGTTCCTGGGCCATCACTTCCAGGGTGCGCATCGTGGTCTGTATTTCAGTGTTGTCGGCATAGTTCCGAGCAAATTTCGTCGCCACATCATCCCAAGTTTTGTATTTCTTGGAATCAAGCCTGTAGTACCAGGCCTTCGGATGCTTCTCGAGGGAAGAAGCAAACAGATGCTTGAACATGGTTGACTTAACCCCCTTAACAGCCATGAATTCCTTGAAGGCCCGGATATGTAATGCCGGGTCTTCTGTCCCGTCGAACATTGGTAGGCCCGTCAGGTTGAGATTGGCGGGCAACTCGTCGATCAGGGGTGAGTAGGAGCGAGCATTTTCCGTATGAATTGAGTTGTTGGTCGACAGATGGACTTGCTCCTGCAGTTTTCGGACTGCACTAACCAATTCAGCTAAAGGCCCGGTACTTTCGTTCCCACCTGTGGGAGTTCCTTGTTCCACGGCGCTCACACGAATAACAATGGCTATCTGGTCTTCCCTTATTGTCGTGAGCAAAGTCTCGAGCTTGGTCAACGAGGCTTTGAGTTCGTCCAAAGTTCCTTGCATTTTCTGTAGTCTGGTTTCGGGTGGCCTGACTGTAAGAATATCCCGTAATCAGAAACTGGCCCAGATCTTGGAATCCAAAAGAGCATATCCCGAGCAAGAAGAAAAAGACTTGACAGAAAAGAAAGACTCGGAAAAGACGCCTAAACGGGTGACTCGTGAGTGATAGGCCTTCCTTAGGAATCGGTTATGTGGGCCGAGTCCCGTTTGAAGGAAGGTCCATGTGAGCTATTTCCCCAGACTTTGGACTCTAATGTGTAGACGGGCCTCCCTTTGTAGGAGTTTGTCCTACATAGGTGGGTCGTGCCTTAAATAAGGCGGACTGGGACAGGGGGAAATCCGTGATGTAAGATTGACGGAGTTTCGACGCTAGAGACTTTGACAAGTCATGACAGGACCCGACACTGCTAAATATGGGCAGTCCTAAAGAGGAAAGTTCTGGATACCGAGAGAATCGGTGAAGGGCCCGATTTTTTTGAAAAATCGACAAAGGCGTCTTCGGGCCGGTTTTTTCGGAAATTTTGAAAAGGTTTGGGCAGCATACCGGCTAGAAAAAGGCTATTTTGAGTCAAATCGTTAAGTCCTAATTTCGGTAGCGTCCCGGGTTTGAAAATAGGACGATTTTGAAAAGATGCAAGTTTTGAAATGACGGTTTTTTGAAAAAGATGACATATAAATCAAGTAGCATGTAGTCACGGAAGCAGTATAACGACACCATGTATGCTCTTAATCTAAGTCTCGGTCGGTCGAGATAAGGTCTATACCAACGACGATGACTTTCTCGCAAATCAGGACGGACTTCTTAAGCCGAATTGGACTTAGAACATGTCGTAAGACCCATGCGAGTTCCGCCACCAAAGTCTTTAGTGCACCCATTTAGGAATGCACCATGGTATAGTGGGACGTCGGTCACAAGTAACCGGCCCGGGGAAAAATTTGGATTATGCATGAACCATTGAACTAAAACGCGTACATTACTAATCGAACGATTTCTTTTCGAGTCTCACCCTGAGAATCCCGATAACAAGTGGTACATCAGGAATCCCCAGCGGAGTCGCCAAATTGTGGACATGACATAGGTCCACCCCGACGCGGCCATGCGCGGGTTTGGGGAGGCGAATGAATCTCCATATGAGATTAGTCGAATTGAAATTTAAATCGAAGTTGGAGTCGCCACCGAACTTTGTGGGAGTTCGGGCCCGTTCGAACCCACTCTATGTCGTAGTGGGCCATGCACAAAGTATGACCCATTCCAATTTCAGAGTTTATTGGGTTCGTCCCTTTGCATTTGATACCGATACCGACATTATCGGATACCGTGTATTGAATGACTCTCGTTTGCCAATGGTTTCGGACATCCGGAAACCACGGCTCTGAGTAAGGGGTGAGGGTACGTGTTGGGAAGCTCACAAAGAACACCCAACCCCGCCCGCACTTAGCGGCCTTTACTAAGATATCGTTCGTTGTTCGTGTACGCGTGTTAGTTTGACGGTTGAATGATATGCAAAGAGCGTTTTGACTAAGCATGTGAATTATGTTTGATCTATGTCGTTTAAATGCATCTCAATTAACGTCAAAGTTGTTTTAGCATGCGGGGTTCATTTTAGTACAATAAAACAAACAAAAAAACGATAACAGATTACAATATACGAGCGGCATACCACCCGAAATTACAATGTAACCAATGATATAATACAACAATCGCGATAATAAATGAGTTGGAAGAAACACGACACGACTAGACCCATGTGGTAGACTTGATACGCGTTGACCGAAGTCATTAAAATAATTTTATCGGGATTCGAAACGTGTTAAAAACTCGTTGTTTTGCTGTAGTAGGAGCCACTCGATCGAGTAATTGAGGGACTCGGTCGAGTGGTCTCAAAAATAGCTTCTGGTTCGGTTTCTGGGGTGCCACTCGATCGAGTGCCCCCTGTACGGACTGCTGTCCGGTTTAATTTCGACTCTAAAATTGTTTTCGGTTTTTGAAACTGATTAAGTCGCGTAAAATACGATGCAATTTATACTCGACTTAAATATTGATACTCGTAACATTCGACATTCGATTATAGAATCGGTGTCGGATGTTTAGAGTGGATTTTTAAAAGTTATTTGAAAAATTGTTTTGAATGTTGTTAAGACGCGATAATTCCTCCACGTTGTAATGTAATAATTACTCGGCTTAAATGGTATTATGCTTAACATGCTTTGATGATTAACACCTTTAGATCCAATATTCGACTATAGAGTCGATATCGAATCCTTAGGTACGACTCATTATAGCTAGAGACGGTAGTAGTAATAATGATATTAGATAAAAAGGATAAAATAAATAGAGACGACGTTGACGACTCTTGACAATGGACGACGACGAACGAAACGAGAAGAGGGAAAAGACGTGTGAAGATAAAAGAAGAAGAGAGAGCGGGATTTGGAACACCCTCAACCTACATGATAATTACGGTCTCGATTTAGGAACTCGTAATAACGACGCTTGCGTAGGAGTAACGAGAATCTAGAAAGAGTTAAGGTGTTGTTGTTTTTGTATTTGCCTAAGGATTTCTAGCAAAATCGGACGGTATTTCGGTATAATTTTCCTAAGATTTGCTAGAGATTCGGGATGTATGGATGTGTGATGTGAATAGTTGATGTCAATGATTGATGTCGGGAATTGTGTGTATCTTTGATGTTGCGAGGGTGGGGTATTTATAGGATGGGATACCCCCACTCAGGATAGGAGATTCCTAGTGTTTGGATAGGAAAGCGGTTTCTTGCCAAGGAAGAAAGCACCGGTTGGGAAGAAGTATGATTCCGTTTGTGGATAGGAGAAGTTGCTTTAAAGAGGAAGAAACTCCCGGTTTTGGCTGAAAAAGGAGGCCACTCGATCGAGTGGTTCATGGCAATCGATCGAGTGCATGGTCTAACCTCGAGTCTGATCGTTTTTATGAGCCCACTCGACCGAGTGAGCTAATCCACTCGATCGAGTGGAGCTGGACGGGTGATATGGCTCTTTTAAAAGATAAAATTTTACTACGTATCTCTTACGGAATTGTTTAATATTTTTTGTAGCTGATTTTTTGTGAGGAATCCGATTTCGACTTGGTTTCTCGAACATTGCGTCAGATATTTTTGGCTCGGGAATTGGCCTTGACCGGGGTTTGACTCGGTTGCTAAAAGACGGTTTTGCCCTTGGTGACGGTTTTGACCCAAATTAGTCTCATTTGACTGAAAACGACCCACTGGGCCTGAATTTGAGGTCGGTTTGGTGAGATTTTTACTCCGCTAAAAGCTCGCGCCAATTACCATTGATTCCGAGTCCAAATCGAGCGTATTAAGTCATGTTTACGTCCGATCATCATTGGGTGTTTTTCGGAAACTACTATAGACACCTGGCGGTCAAAATGTGGGTGTCTACAATTGTAATTGATGACGGATCGGTACTCAAGCCGGCAAGCATGCCCGGCCGCCGGCACCCCTTATGACCAAAACATGCCTTAAACACCATTCAGAAGGAAGCCAGCCTAGTGGGGCCTAGCCGGCCATGACCCGGTGGGACCCAGCTGGACCAGTCCGTACAGAATGCCTCTATAAACAGGGATACTATTGCCACATGCAAAGAGTTCACAAAATAATACAACTTATCTCACTAAAAGTAAGGTAAAATCCTCTACTACGACAATAATATCTTCTTAGTCCTGTTCACTGACTTGAGTGTCGGAGAGGCAATCTCGGACACGCTCCGAGACCCTTGTGTGTTGCTTGTGCAGTAACAAGACGAAGTCGGCCTCAAGCGGGATAAGGAGAAGACAAGTCGGCTACCATTAGTCGGACTACTTTGGTTGTTTGCACCAAAAACAATTTGGCGTCGTCTGTGGGGAACACTTACAAAAAGCTCCCTACCTTCAAACAAACAAAAAATTTGAGATGACTTATCAAGGTGCAACTAGCACCCCACAAATAACTCCTACCTCCGCCCAAAGAAGGTCCGGCGCGATCTTGCTCCGGGAGCCCAAAGAGGGTCGGCTCACTCCTAGGTCCCCAAAGAGGGGCAGGAGGCAAAGCTGACGGAGTCAGACGCCGGAACCATCCATCTCAAGGACTCAATACTCGACCAGGAAGGCTGCAAAAGCCCAGGTGGAGGACGAAGGCGAATCAAAACCGGTGGAGACCCCAAAGAAGACCCCGCAAAAGAGACGGCCCACGGCGTCGCCCCTACACCCGGAGGTGCTAGAGTCCCCCGGTTCCAAAATAAAGATACCCAACGTCCATTTTGACGGAACTAAGGACCCTGAAGACCACCTCGCCAAGAGTCACATGGCCATGTACGAGGTTGACGATGCGGTTTGGCGCCGAGTATTTCCGACGACCCTCACTGGGTTCGCCCAATCGTGATTCCGAGGACTACCGACGGCGTCAATCTGTATCTTCGTAGAGCCCAGCTCTGCGTTCATGGATCAGTATGTCGGCAGCCGACGAAGGTAGATAGTTAATGTGGACGTCATGACTATGCGCCAATGGCCCAAGGAGATGATAAGGGAATATGTGAGACGATTCAACCTCGAGTGCCAGCATGTCAGAATTGTAGACACCTCGACGGTCGGCTGCGCCCTCACCCATACTCTAGTCGATGGGCCCCTAAAGAGCTAGCTGTTGCGAGACAGGCCGACATCGTTGGTGGAAGCATGGAATATTGCTGAGGGGTACATGGTCGAAGTGGAGTACCGGTAGGACACGAAGATCTGTCGCCCCAGAGAGTCCACCATAAGGAGAGGGCCAAGAGCCTAGTCGAAGAGAGGGAAGAGATATGAGGTCGCAGTTGAACCGAAAGAAGAAGGGACAAAACCCCTTACGCAAAACGCTTTGACCACTATACACCACTCACCCGCCCAAGGGAGGAGATTTTCGACTTAGAGAAGAACCGTGAGAATTTGGGACAACCCAGGCCGATGAGGACCTCCTCTACGACAGACCAGAGGAAGTATTGCAAGTTCCACGACCAGAAGAGGCACACCACCGAAGAGTGTCAATATCTAAGAGACGAAATTGAAGACCTCATACGTCGTGTCTCACTAGCCGCCTATGAGGCAAGAACCAACAAAAACAACAATACAGACAACAACCATGCAGAGGTAGAGAAGCGGAAAGACGCCAACGTGATTCACATGGTGGAGGAGCCCCCAAAAGGCGGGCATAGCCGGCAACGAGTGAAGAAGCAGCTGCGAGAGTTATCGCATCGCATCCACTATGTCGCTGAAGGAAAGAGCCCTGTCGTACCTACCTTCAGGATCAATGCAGCCGACTATGGGAGGGTTGTGTACCCCTATAGAGACCCTCTAGTCCTCGCCATCAGAATCTGCGATCACACGGTCAAGCGATGCATGATAGACACCAGAGCCTACGCCAACCTCCTTTATAAAGAAGCCTTTGATAGAATAGGACTTGACCGCCGGTACTTGAAACCGACAGACGGAGCACTGTACGGATTCTCAGGCACTGGAGTCCTCCCAATGGGTACGATCAACCTCCCCGTCACCTTCGAAGAAGGGACGTCGGCGAGAGGTCATGGCCCAGTTTGTAATGGTAGACGCCAAGTCGGCCTACAATGCCCTTATTGGCGGACTCACGTTGGACGAGGTGCACACGCTGGTATCCATCAGGGCCCTAACAATGGCGTACGTCACTAATGACAACAAGGAAGGAAAGATGTACGGCGGCTCGGTTCTTTTTCTTCCTCTTCTCTTATGTTATGCCTCCTTCATGTTGTTGTACGTTGTTTGCTCTAGTTCATACTACCGCTGCGGTTTCGTTATTCTTGTCTTTTCATTGTAGTTCCCTTCTGTTGATGCGTTTTTGTGTGTTGCTGCGTTCCTTGGTTTTCGGTCATCGTCTCACGTCGTGTTTCGTTGTTGTTACTGTTGATATGTGTTGTTTATATCATTTGGTTGCTGCACATTTTATTCCTTCTATTTTGATCCCCGATTTCTTCTTCCCTATTTTCGGAACATCATGCTTCGGTCCCTATTTTATTCGCTATTTTGGAAACATTTGGCATGGTTTCGGTTCAGGAGGGGTTAGAATTGTAGACTCGAGATTGGTTTTGTACTTAAACTGAGCAATTAATCAATAATCAAGAATAAATATTAGAACTTTCAAACTCACAACTGATAATTAAGCGCTTCAATGTCTTGAACCGAGATGAAAAAATTAGTTATACATAGTCTTGAAGAAATCTAGGGTTCTTAAAATTCTCTCTGATGAACGTTAACTATAATATGAATAATAATCCTAAAACTAATACTAGTAGTGACTATATAAACTAGTAATAATAGTAGTCTAATAATAAAAGGAAAGTTTAATAATTACCAAAAGCTAATAATAAAATAAAATAATAAAATATAATATTTCGAATAAATACAAAGCTGTCACGGAACCTAAAGCAACTTAAGTTTCGTCTTTAATTCCCGAGCTGCGTAAGACTGTCAGTTCTCCGGCTTCGGTTGGGCTTTTCGCTTCCATGCTTCACTTAGGCAACCCGATGATCAATTACATCACATAATTATTCTCAATTACAATTAATATCGTAAAATGAGAATTCTACTCAATTAAGCTCAAAACCATTATCACGTCACCAAATATACTTCTAAATCGACGCTTCGAACCCGTACTAAATACGGTCTATCAATAATAGGCCTCTTAGGAATAGTAACTCACCATTCCTCAACCATTGATTTGCTATTCTTTTGTCCGTTAGATTATTTTACTCTTCTATTGATTTTGTCCGTTAGATTATTTTACTCTTCTATTGATTTTCTCTTCTATAAATTTATTGTATAAAGATCATGTAATAATTTTTTTTAGACTCGACTGAAAGCTAGGGTAACGAACAATTAGGTTAACTAAACTGAAAGATATATAGTACTGAAGATGTTCTAGCCTATTGGTTAAGACTAGGTATCTTGTGACAATAGGTCACAAGTTCGAATCCCCCTCTCTATATTGTTATAGCGTGTGTGTCGACAATTGGTTAGCTAAATCAACTAAATACATACATTAGAGAACCAGAACAATAGCTATATAGAATACCGCACGCTAGTATTACAAAACAAATAGGGAGTATACACTTACATTTGTGGCATATATAGACTCAACACATTACTCATGTCATTAGGGTCCCATATAAGACTATCTACACAACAGTAATATTATACATTGTACAAGATGATGGTTTACAGAAATTACATTTATACACAACCTAGTAAATATGGGGGGACCTCTTGGCATGGTGACATCTTCAAGAACTTGAGAAAACTAACTCAAGAATAAATCAAAAACTTGGAAGGTAAAATATTTAACCATCTTCAGAAGTGAAGTCAGGCTCGGCCGGTTTTGGGAGATTCAGAAGAGGGGATCTCAGTGGCAACATCCTGGCATTTGGTGGCATTTTACGTCGAAGGTTACGAAGTGCATTTGCAGCAAATCTGGAAACATATATGGTGGCACCAAGACTTGGTAGTGAGCTTTCACCCTCCCGAGGCAGATTATATTCTTCAGCCGCCAATGATTTCTCAAGCTTTCTTCTCGCGTACCGCCTCCAAGCTACTTGTATGAAACCAGCTGCCCATAACCTCCACTGATGAGAGGAAGATCTGTAGGTATTAAAGTATTCAGGTCAAAGATGATGCAAATTTGAAAATATAAAATCCAAAATATGATCCTCTAGAGGTTTTTTTTAAATCTTAAACAGAGCCAAAGATAAATTATTGCTTGGTACTAGATATGAAGGAATAACGAGGAATGATACAATAAAAAGGTTGAGCTTCGTGCATTCTCGAAGCGACATTAATATGGGGCATCTTCTTCTCTTTCTTGGTAACAAAGGGGTACAGACGCGTGAATATGACCTCCTTATCCCACCATCTACAGAAGTTTTAGGCACGAGGATAAGGTGTTGTTGTGTGGTCATTCGAAAAGCTACCAGACTTTGTAGTTTGGATTAAAATTTGAAAATGAAAATAAAAATTACAGTCGTAACCATATGACCATTCAAAAACTCTGAACTATATTCGTGGATAGCAAAAAATTCATATTTTCATTTTACCAAAACAAATTCATATTTTCATGCCATGTGTATAGCCGCAGATATGATTGCTTTCGAGCCACTAAGATCAATCATTAATAGATACTGGCAACTGATAAAAGAATAGTAAGATAGTGAGACAAAGACAGTTCACTTGCCTAAAGGTGTGTCGGAGTTGCTTGCTGTGAAGCCTACGAAATTGTGATGCCACAAACTTAAGGTCATCAGGCGTTAAGGCAAAGGCTTCAACATCAGTTTGGCTCTGTACAGTCCTAGTCGATATGGGCAGATTGGATGAGGAGTGTGGATCTAGAGCCCACGTCAACAACTCTTCTCCACAAAAGTCTCCAGGTTCGAGATATAGTGAATTAAAGAAGCCAGTTCTTCCCCCATTGGTGGTCATAGTCAATAAATTCCCTCTCATTATAAAGAGCATCTCGTTCACAGGATCTCCCTCACGAACAATGTAGCTTTTCTCAGTGTACAGGACCGGCTTCAGGCGATCACACACTGCATCTTTCAGCCGTTCATCCATTTTCCAAAGCATTGGCACCTACACAGAAATTGCTCAATTAATTGGATGCGCTTAAATAACATAGGGGGCACGGTCTCGCGCACGTGAAACCCTCTTTCACCCTCCGCCCGCCACACATCACTCCATCCACCATTCCATTCGTGGAAGCCTTTGTGCACTTTGTATTATTATAAAGAGGAACGAGTTTTAAACATATCTGATTGAAGGGGGATAATACACAGTTATGGAACATTAGGTGAATGTGAGAAATTAGAATGCTGATAATTTAGATCGACGTGACAAACTTACCTTCTTAATTAGAGCCAAGCAGAGATGTCGCTTTATATCCCTTCTGAGGTCCTTTGGAAGGTTACGGATTACAAACTCTTCGTCAACACCCCTTGTTTCTTGCCACTTGTATTGCTCATACCTCCTGATTCTTTCCCTCAAGTGCTCAGGGAGCAAACGGTGGGACATCCACTGCTCTGCATCTCGCCTTCTAACCCTCATCTCCTCGACTCTGACGGTTGTAGATTGCAGATATTCCTATTTAGAACAACCCCATCATTGAAACCAATTTTAAAATTCCACCAATGTGCTACAAAAAATATTTGGAAAAAATAGGCTATTAAAAACTTCAGTCTTTTTAAATCATTGAGTCGGATAAAGAATATTATAGTAGTAAATTAGTAATCGAACATCTAAAATGAAGTTATATAACTCAACTAATTCATTGTGATCTAGGTGTACATAAGCCACAAATTAGTAATCAAACTTCTAGTGTACATAAGCACATAGTGAGATGTGTATAGCTAAATACAGGGATGAGATCTACAGCACCAACCACGGCGTTTGCATTAACAATGAAGTCATTGAAAATCACAACCATCATAAGAAGCAACTTGCCTGCATATTCCCAATGAGCAATGCAAACAGAACCAGTCCAGAGACACAAATGAAGGCAGCAAATAAGTTCTCCCCAATGAATGTACTTGTTGTGAGATTCTGACCAAGAGAGCTACAATAAATGAAATTAAGAAAATTATTCTTTGTGATTACCATTACCTGTAACTTATGCCTCGAGTCACAGTCGACATTAGCAGCATAACATTTACCATAAATAATGAAGCTTAAAGAGAAGAGATAGAAAGGAACTAAGGAAAGGAACAAGCATATGAGGTCAGCAGTTGACAGTTTGACACCTCACCATGAACAACTATTATTAAGGTTCCAAGGGTTTGCTCAAGGTGTTGAGGATTATATATGAATCAACCAAGAATGCAGAATTCCAGCCCAGTTGCCCCCACAATAAAATCTTTCAATGAACTGTACAATGTACTCCATGAGAAGTGACGTGCATAACATTTTTTTTAGATTCTATGTCATGCATGAAGCACCAAGGAATAGACGACCAGTGAACTTTGGCGTCAGCCAAATTTTGGAGAGCAATGATCAAGTCAATACCATTAGTTAAACAAATCCGTTAATTCAATAAACAAAATCACACACACAAATCACAACATATGACACACATCTCAAACATAAAGTATGAAAAACTAGGGCTTTACAGAACATTAAAGTATTAATCATGGGCCATATTGTTGGTAAATAGCTTTATGAAATTAATTTAGCAAGAAAGGAGAGAGAACCACATACCTAAGGTTTCGAAGGCCCCACCAAAAACAATAGAAGAGCTTTTTAAAGAAGTCACTAGATTGCACCACTTCTAACTGAAGGGCGTCATAGACCATGCCAAAGTTGAAGGAAGTAGAATTTATGATCTGATCAGGCTGAACAAGGCTGCAATAAGCCGTGTTCAATGTATAGCCTCTTACTTGTTGATCCAAGTGTCCACAATACAAAGACAGGCGATGACATCCATGTCCTGAGCATGACTCATGCCAGCATCTGCCCAGACGATCTATTGCAAATAGATACCAAACTGCTCCGAACACCTGCAATCTCATACATTAGGTCAAAGAGCTAATATTGTTAGATTCTGCTCAAAGTTCTACCCAAAACTCTGGAATTCATAAGGCACTCACTTGCCGTCACTCAAGATTAGAAGCAACCAGCTAACTGCTGTTTCAAAAAGTACTCATGTATGGCAAAAGAGATGCATCGTACATCAAAGCTTAGGACATTTCCTTACGAAACATAGAAGTTTTAGGAATTAAAACAATATTGTAAAGAAGTTCTAAAATTGATATTGACTTCAAGCTGTCCATAATCTATCTTGCATCTCTTGATATAATGCATAATGCGTAACCGCTTTGTCTATATAGCATTAACAGCATCGAAGTATTCTAAAAAGTACAAATCAAAAACTTAGTGTAGTGACATGATGGATTGAACTAAACTTACATGGCTAGCTAGCATGTAGAGAAATAGATTAAAAGCAGCTCCTGCCCACGCCGTTTCAGTAATTATGCCTGATGTCCTTGTCACACCCTTGTATAAAGGATAAATCCGGAAGAGCCTTGGAAAATACTGAGTGAAGATTACCAACTTCAACAAACCCTTTGAAGTCATATGACCACCACTCATATTTGGAATGATTACTGAAACTGCCATCTGAATATACCCAACATAACAAAGGACTTGTTTCTCTTAGTTAAATTGCCAATTTATTGTCTGCACTTCATTAGTAATGAAAAGGTTTGTTTCATCATCGTGACGCTCTTGAAATTTTGTATAGAAACATTATTCTTCACAAACCATATTTCTTTTTAACCTTCAGAATTGAGAGGTGATTACATTCTCCCGTGCACTACATAATTACACATTAAACCGCAGGCATTTGTTGTAGTTCCTAATTTTCACTTCCGTTGGGTGTTCACTAATGTTAGGATCATGATGAATTGATGACAACCGGAGGTAGTGGTATATATAGGTAACTGGATAACAACGGCCATAATTTTGCATTCACTGATTTTTTAAAAATGCTACTTGCATCTTAGAAACGGTGTATCCTGACGATAGCCAGACAGTGACCGTATACTATGATAATCCTGTCAACACCAATGACTAGAAATTTCAACATATTATCATTAGAATGTTAGTCAGCTAAGATTTTATTAAACAAATGAAAACAAATTTGACTATGATAACCCTTGTCATTATGTTGTTTGTCAAAAGTTTTAGAATTGTGAATAGCACATGTAAATAATCAAAAAATCAGATCTATCACATAAAAATCAACATCTTAAACTATGAAAATGAGAGTATCACTTCAAATACCTGAGGAAAAGGCAACACGGCTAGAACATCAACAATAAAATATGTAGAGAGGTATCTTCTAGCTATTGCAGCAGGATCCTTGATTAACTCGCCACGGCCAAGCACTCTGGAAGAAGGAGATATAAAGCCAGTACGAAACTGTAAAATTATATGAAGTAGATAGAACAAATCAGTGATTGTGCGAAGAACACAAGCTATAATTTCCAACTTGTTATCCAACTTTAGGCAGTTTTTCTTGCCATCTATGATTGGAACGTAAAGGAACAATGGATCCCAGGCCATGGCAAATACACATGTGATGAGGAAAATCTTATTCCATTTACGCAGAAATGGCCCTTGAGGGTCAAGAATTTCTGTCTCATAACCAGACTTCTTTCCAGATTGATAATAGAACGACTCAAAGCTTCGCAATACTCTCCAGCTTCTAATTCCTTGGGAACTTCTCTGGAACCCTCTTCTGATCGCATCCAATGCAGAAACAAACGTTGCTTTGTTCTCCGAAGATATGGATGGAGATGGAGATGGAGATGGAGATGGAAATAGTCCCTCGGTAGGAAACAATGGCTGATCAGAACTTGTGGAACCCTCTGAATCCCTATCCTCAAACCTGGGGCTCAGAAAGTCAGAAGAGAAACCATAATTAGGAAGCAGGCTCATATTTGAGTAAAACCCAAAATGGTTTAGAACAATTTGGCATTTATGGATTTAATTGTTTATTGCAATCTGAGTACCTGACACTCAACTCATAATAACGAATATTCGTGATGCAGGATGGCTGTGAATTGAAAGATACATACATGCATAAAAATGAAAATATGACAAATGATGACACGGCTAAATGCTACGCAGTAAATGATGCGTACCTGACATATTTGTCTAGCCTGGAATTATCAAGGCTAGCGAGCTGAACATTGCTTGACATGATGAATTGCTGATCCTGAGCTCAGATTTACCAGTTGTAAATTATCAATAAGACATTACAAGCTACACCCTGATACAATATTCATCACCAAGTACAACACCATTTGTTAGTGACAACAGATTGCCACATAGAAAAGATGTTTCGTTAATTATTGCAAACTTCAATCAGCAATCACGACAGGAAATATGTGTTCTACGGGCTATTCTATAATGGAATAAGGGCACGATAGACTAAAATTTTGATAACACAGTGTGAATTTTTGTACCGTTGGACATAGTAACAACTAAAGGCAATATCAAAGAATAAAACCCTTATGTGTACGTTTATGTGTCCACCATATTGAACAATGAACGAAATTACTTTTTCCTAACGAGGCTTTGCTCAATCCTAACGAATTTTCATAAGTTTTTCCTATTATACCCTTTCATAAACTTAGTAGCTTTTGCCCACCATTCGAAGAAGTTTTTCTTCGTTCTACTATCAATTTAGATAATTAATTACCGCTTCCACTTTCGATTATAAATTCTAATTCAATTACTAATGACGTAATATCAATCACTTAATTAATTCATTAACTAGTTTTATCACCCGTGAAGATTCACGGGTCAGTTCTTAATTGTGTTATATATAAATTGAAATAAAACTAAAAATTATGAATGAGATATATATCATATATGAACTCAAATAAAATATGTATTAGAAAAAGAGTATTCATGGTAGTCCCTCCGATTTTTATTTATTATATTGTCCCATTTCATCAATATATCGGTGGATTATTTTAATCAAACGTGCAATAAATAAAAATCAGAGGGGTACTATGTACGTGCATTATCATACGGATTAACTAAAAAAACTGAAAGGAACATGACTATATACTATCTCAAAGATTAGTTAGTAAAAAAAGAAATCGACCCCCCCCATAGGGTCATAAACCCATTTTCGATTTTTTAGACCCGCAACTTGATTGACAGAACCCAAAATAACTCGTTAATTTAGGATCGAAACCCTACCCAACTCGTTCGGCCGGTAAGAATTTATTAAAATAAAATAAAATATTTATATCTAAATATTATATTTAGATTTATAATTAAATAAATATATTAAATTACAAATATTCATTTTAATACAACTTATTTTATCATTTAATTGTAATATAGTTTTAATAATTGAATTAATTATTGTTTAAAATATAAACATTACTATTAAAGAGTACAACAATAATATTAAAAAAAATTAATATTAAAAATATTTTTTTTGGACTTAAAAGTTAGTAAAAAAAATATAGGCGTTCGAAACTATTTTTAACCCTAATCTGAACCTTGACCGTATAACTGGTCTCATATTTGGTCTGACCCGTATTTGGATCCGACTCGCATAACCCGACCCGCTGGACCCTTTTTACACGTATACATACTACGCTTCAGCTTTATTTTTGAGGGGTTGAATAACTTTAGGGGCCGTTTGGTTCGCAAAAAGGTATCGGTATGGAATAAGGAATCATACCAGGGTGGTATGGGATTGGAATATCATTCTTGATACCTTGCGTTTGGTTCATTTCTGGATTGAGTAATCTCGGGGAAAAAAATGTTTGTATTCTTATAGGAAAAAAGGCTTTTAATTAAAAAAAATCTATTATTATAGTATGAAAGAAATATTTTTTAGACATTTTTAATTGACTGAATAATAATGATTTTTTAAAATTTTATTATCTTCTGAAAAAAAATGTTTTTAACCAAAAAAATCATTATTATTTGCAACAAAAATTATTTTATTCATATTTCATTATTGGAAGAAAAGTGTTTGAATAAAAATAAAAACATACAAATTTCGGAAAAAAAAAAACCAAAGGAGTTATTAATTTATCAAATCTCATACCCACCTCCACCCTTGGGTATGAGAAACCCATACCTCATGGGTTTGAGGTATGGGTATGAAAATAAAAAAAATGCAAAACAAACGCAAGGTATGGGTTTTGGTCATTCCAAACCCATACCTTATTCCTAAATAAGCCGAACCAAACGGCCCCTTAGTGTTAATTTTCAACCCTTAACCGTAAAGTTAAAGATTAGAGTTTAGACCCTTAAACGGAATTAAAAGCGTAGTCCGGGTACTAATTTTACCCTTAAATATCTTTTAATCGATTTTGTTCTCAATGTTTTTAGACATATATAAACTCTTTAAAGAATCGAATACGTACATGATGTTTGCAAGCAACCCCTTTTTAGGATCGTGAATTCATTTTTTTGGCCCACAACCCGTTTGATCGACCCAATGACTCGTTAATTTAGGGTCGAAACCTGACGCAACTTGTTCCACCCGTTGGGTCAATGAGAATTTATTGAAATTAATAAAGTATTATTTTTGGATATAAAAGTATATTTAAAAAATAAATATGTATTTTAAATTACAAATATTCAGTTTAATACAACATTTTTTATCATTAATAATAAAATAATTTTAAAATTGAATTAATATTTTTGAAGTACAAACATTATTATTAAAGATTATAATAATAATACTTTTAAAATAATAAAAAAATATATATATATTTTGTTTGCTGGACTTAAAAAGTTGCTAAAAAATATATGCATTCGATACTATTTCTGACCGTGACCCTAACCCTAACCCGACCCCTTGACCAGTATAACCCGACTCATAATTGATCTGACTCGTATGACCCGATTAGCAGCACCCGTTTGATAGGTCTTTATATTACAATCCCACTGTATTTTTTTGCGGGGTTGAGTAACATTAGTTGGCGATGTTAATTTTCAATCCTTAACTGTAAAGTTAAAGAGTTCGGGGTGCTAATATTACTTTTTTATTAAACATTTTTTTTATCATTTAATAATAAAATAATTTTTAAAATTTAATTAATATTTTTGTAGTACAAACAATATTACTAAAGATAATAATAATAATACTAATACTTTTAAAATAATAAAAAAATACTCCGTAATATATTTCTTTTGCTGGATAAAAATAATAAAAATGTTATGATGATAAATTTATATAAAAAAATCGCAGAAAGATTGAGGGTGTATTAGTAGGAATGTTTTCCCTTATTAAGATTTTTGTTCCTTTTTTAGTTTCACTACTTATAGTGTCACTCGTCAAATTTTCATTTTTGGTAGAATAAATTAACAAAAATACTGTATGCCTTATACACACTTTTCTAATATTACTTTTTTTATGATATATTTTTTATCCAAAATATTTTTAGAGTACAAATTTCTCCCAAATTGCTATTTACATGTTTTATGACGAAATGATGATACATATGTATTTCTTAATTGTGATTAGACATGTCAAACGGGTCAGATGGATAATCAGATTATGGGTCGGGTCATAATACAGGTCGAGTGTTACATACCCTGATCCCAAATAGTTATACAATAACCGATTAATTAATTCTTTTGAAATACATGTTCTGCTTCATGTATTGTGAAAAATGTGGATTTTTGTGAAACTTTGTAGATAATATTTATATTATTTATCTTAATTGCAAATGTAAACAATTTTTTATGCAAAAATGAATTTTTTTTCATCTAATTCATGTTAAATAAATATGAATTAAAAAGGAATATTCTTTTTTTTTTCTTTTTATAATAATGCACCTATGTTAATTATGGATAGTTAATATGGTTTTGCCACATCATCAATGCTTCTCTTACACCTTGTCATGTGGCCAAGGATGCATCAAATTAATATATATATATATATATAGATTAATTTTATTTATTGTATTATTATTGTTTGCTTAATTATATCGGCATGGTTAGGGTTTATAAAGGTGTTGGTGGTTGGCGTGGTGATCCTGGGGACAAGCTCGCTGAAGGGGTCGGTTTAGGTGGTTAACCGTGGTTGTCAGTGGTGGTTCGCTGCAGGGGTGGCTAGGGTCATGGGTGTGTGAGGGAGTCAGCCTAGGTCGTGGACAGGTGGTAAGTGGTGGGTGGTGGGTGGTGGCTGTGGGGTACGGTGGTCGAGGTGGTTGGGTGGCTGACTCGTGGGTGGGTCCTGTGGATCTGGGCGGTGGGTGAGGGTCGGGTCGGATCTGGGTGGCGGGTTGGTGGATGGTTGGGTGGGTGGGTGAGGATGGTTGGGGTAGTTGGGTGGGTGAAAGTCATCGGGGAGGGTTGTACGTTCCCAACTTGTAAAGTTTATTTTTTGGTTTATGTTAATTCCTTTTTTTTTTTTTTGGTTTTTTCATTTTTATTTAAATTTCCTTTTTGTGTTATATTACTCATTTTTATTAAAAAGTGAAACTATTTAATTTCCTTTTCTCCTTTGTAATATGTCAAATTCAATTATTTTTGAATTCAATGAATTATCGTATTTTTTTGTACTCCGCTTACGTATTTTTTTTAAAATTCAATGAATTAGCATACTGTAATTAAATTCAAAGACATTTTTTGATGACAATTCCGATGCGTATGGTGGTTCATGGAGGTTTATGGTGGATTGAATTTTGAGTTTTTTCTAGAGAGAGAAACAAAAACAAAAATAAGGGGTGAAATGAGAGGGGTAAAGCGGTAAAATGTCATTAGGATTGAGTAAAAGCTCGTTAAGAAAAAACACGACCATATATGAATAAAGACCTGTTTATAAACTGGAGTTGCTCATTCCACCTATTGTTCATTGTTGGAAACTCACTGATGTGTGAGAAACTTAACTTTTACAAGTTATGCACACTTTTCATCATTAGCATGTGATGTCCAGTTCATACTAAGTACTCAAATGTTTAGATGTGTTCAATGCCATATAGCTCCCCACATTTACTATTTAAGTGGCGACCTCTACATGTAGCATTAGTACAGTACTGCCAAGAAATTATAACCAATTCGATAATGTCACATGTAAGCATTATGAAGTGGAGCCTCTCACTCCTTCTCCACTATGTAGGTGTAATACATGCCCATTGTATTAATTTACAAGAAATGTGCCTCTTAAGTGTATCACACATAATAGTAACTCTCTTTTATTCAACATGTCAACAAGTTAAAAAGAAACAACAATTTCCTTGATTTGTTATGAATATGAACATGTTCAATGAAGATGATTACATCAATAAAATGCCAAGAGACACAAAACCTAACGACTGCGATTTCACGCTCATCAAGCCAAAAACACATGAGTGCACGATATTAGAAGAAAATGAAATGCTAAACTAAACCATCAATCTAATACAAAGAAAAATAAAAGGTCTGCCAACAATTTGAAAAATACATCTAATGGTATTATACGAGTACTCTTAATCTCTTATCATGAGCTACAAGCTATGTTGCTCGCACTATTCGCCTTGACCCAATTCGAACAATAAAATGTGCTTTAAGACAAGCCGAGTACACTTTACATTTCAAATTAAGCCAAGAATATATAATACTAGCTTAAAAGCCCGAGCGCTGCATAGGCTAGTGGGCTTAATTAAATTGAAAAAAAAAAGTTATATAGAGTAAAAATTTATATGTAAACTATATGTCGTCATTTGTTTACATTGAAATAAAAGACCTCATATAAAGATTATAAAAATAAAGGTAAATTGACAATAGTAGCAAGTAAATTGACACATCATTTCTTAGATTGTAATTTTTTTTTATAATAGTAGCATGTAATATCGACAATGAAATTTAAATATTTTGATGTATTTTTTTTTTTTTGAGATATCGTCCATGAATTTTTTTTAATAGCGCCTCCCTATCCCTAAATCCTAGATTCGCCCCTGAGTAAGACGATGTTTTTTTTCAGATCACTTAGTGCAATTAAGTTTAGTTAGCGCCGTTAGGTTTATTTTGTCTGAATCAATTCAGTTGACTTGAGCCCATCAAGGCCTAAGTTGGATGTGTACGGCCCTAGCAAGAATTGCATTAACATACTGTCCCTTCATTCTGGCAAAATCAAACCTAAACCCAGTTCATAAAACTTTTTTGGGATTTTCTACGTGGTACCCCTGAACTTTTTACTTTTCTACCTTATATCCCTACACTTTTTACATGTACACATGGTACCTTCTACTTTACTAAAAGTTTCTTTGGTACCCCTAAACTTTATTATTATCTTTATTGGTACCCCTAAACTTTTTTTTCCCGTCAAGTTTTGGCAACAAATTACCTTTTTATGCTCAAGATTAAAAGTTAAACGTCATTTAACATACCTAATTAACTGATAATTGAACTTAAACTAACAATTTTGTACGTGTTTGTAGTTTATACTCCAAATCTAAACGAATTATATTTTTGACGTTATATAGTCAAATCAAATGATAACACTTAAATTAAGCTCACTTGTTCATTATCTAAGTTAAATGATATTGAAGTCTTAATCCTGAGCTAAAAACATAATCTAACGACAAAATTTGATGGAAAAAAAAATTCGGGGCGCTAGTTAAATTAATAATAAAATTCAAGGGTACCATGTATAGACATAGAAAAGGTAGGGGTACCATGTAGAAAAGTGAAAAATATAGGGGTACCGCGTAAAAAATCGCAACTTTTTTTTTTGCG
Source organism: Agrostemma githago (assembly GCA_958450325.1). NCBI lineage: Eukaryota > Viridiplantae > Streptophyta > Magnoliopsida > Caryophyllales > Caryophyllaceae > Agrostemma > Agrostemma githago. The sequence goes on from OY288261.1 coordinate 27,135,760, forward strand.
TTTGTCCAAGCTAAGAATAGTCTTTGCCTCTATTGGGGAGGGGATTCAGACGTGTTCAGTTAACAAATTACAGTATAGTTTACTTTACCAAGGTGACGATTTCTAACTCACTAGTCCTCCCATGATTGAAAACTAAAGCCCCAAAATGAAAGATGAGAAAATATGTCGGCTACAGCTAATACTAACCACAAAAATTAGACAAAACAGAAATAAACCAAAAGTTGATTCTTTCCTAGAGACGACCAGAGGCACTCTTACAGAGAGGGAGTAGTAAACTATGGAGTACTAGGTAAATTTCTGAATATTTTAAAAAATAAAAATACAGCCCAAATCATACTTACACTTGCAGTCAATTGTAGTCCATGATCAAAACTCCATAATCCTGCAAATATTTTCAAACAACCAATGATTTAGCGGAAATAATATTATCATTAGTTGAAAAAGAAAAGAATTGAAGTGGAAACTTGCAATTTAATGACCTCTTAAGCTGAATTATTCAGCAAAAAGGAAAAAGTGCTCAATCAAGCAGCAAACAGCAAAATTACTCCAAGCAACTGCTTATCAAGACACAGCATTACGTATATGTGGGAAATTTTTGGGGAGTAAAATACAAGTTAAAGATGGAAGAAGTGAAGGAAATTTGGTGGAGGGAGGAATATAATTGTGGAAGGCAGTCAAATCTTGGCACTCCATTTTTGTACTTGTAGTAAATAAATAGAGAGGACGGAAAATAGAGTCAAGGGTTTTGAAAGAAGAGACCAAAGGAAAAGAGTAAAGCAGTTTCTTAGAAAATTCTGTTGAAATTGGCCTTTCACCGTCAAGTATCAACCCCCAAGTCAAGGCCCTGCTTTGTGCACTGGTATTGGTATTTGGTACCCTTCTTTGTTTTTTTTTTTCAAGGTCGTAGTCTAGGTTGCACGGACACTTCTCCAAACCATCGTGTCGTATCGGATATTCGTGTCGGACACCGATATAAATCGGACACACGACAATACGTGTCGGACACCTGAAAAATCTTGTTCGGTTTTTTTTAATTTATTTAGAGACGTGTCCGACACGTTTCACGTCATTTTGAGACGTGTCGAACACGATTCATAATATTTGGAGCTCATCGGATACACTTACCGTTGTTTATGAAATTTTGGAATTTAATAAAACTACAATATTATATGTTTATAGCGGTTACTTGATACTATAAACATTTAAATTAAGACTAAATAATTAATTAATTAATTATTACGTGTATATTGTGGACATGACATAGGTCCACCCCAACGCGGTCACGCGCGGGTTTGGGGAGGCAAATGAATCTCCATATGAGAATGGATCGAATTGAAATTTAAATCGAAGTGGAGTCGCCACCGAACTTTGTGGGAGTTCGGGCCCGTTCGAACCCACTCTATGTTGTAGTGGGCCATGCACAAAGTATGGCCCATTTCCGATGTCAGAGTTTATTGGGCTCGTCTCTTTGCATTTGATACCGATACCGACATTATCGGATATCGTGTATTGAATGACTCTTGTGCGCCAACGGTTTCGGACATCCGGAAACTGAGGTTCTGAGTAAGGGGTGAGGGTACGTGTTGGGAAGTTCACAGAGAACACCCAACCCCGCCCGCACATTAGCGGCCTCTACTAAGATATCGAATGACTTTCTAATACGCGCGTTAGTAGTTCGGTTAAATGATATGCAAACGTTGTTTTCCCTAAGCATGTGAGAAATTGAATGGGTTTCTAGATCGATTTAATGCAACTAATTCTAACGTCAAAGTTAAATTTAGCATGTGGGTTCATTTTAGTACAATAAAATAAACAAAATAAATCGATAAGAAAAATAACAAACTTGTTAGTAACGGTATAACGATAATAACGGTTTGCGAATAATATAATATGGAAAGACGTAAATAGAATGATGCATGGTTTTGAAAAGTATTGTTTCACGTGATGGATTTGACACTTGTTGACCTAAGTCACAAAAAAGTATTAACGAGACTAGAAAAGGGATGTGGGACTCACGGTATTTGTCGTGATAAGGCCACTCGATCGAGTCATATGAGGACTCGACCGAGTGGTCCTCGAAAAAAGCTTATGTCCCGTATTTTAGACCCTACTCGATCGAGTTATTGACAAACTCGACCGAGTACGGTGCCACTTGACCGAGTCATTGCGAGGCTCGACCGAGTGGAGATCGAAAAACCTTTTTGTCTCGGTTTTTGGGGTGCCACTCGACCGAGTGGGCTAGGCACTCGGTCGAGTGCCCCTTGTACGAACTAGGGTTCGCTTGCAATTTTGTTATCGATTTCAAAATTGCTTTTGATTTTGCTAATCCGATGATTTTGTCGAATCGGGCATAAATATTACATAATTTATGTTCGATTCGTATGTATGATACTCTTCAATATCCGATGTTCGATTATTGAATCGATATCGAACATTAGAGAGAAACTAGAAGAAGGTAGCTATTAGTCGTTTTTAAATTAACTAAAACGATATGGATTTTCTCCGCGTTTATAGTGTCGTATTAATTCTTATCGAATTAGATGACAACTATTTTAGCATCAACGAAAATCGTATTAGTTAAATTATTTGACTAAATCGTTCGAATTCGACATCCAACTATTGAGTTGGTATTGAATCTACTAGATCGACACTTGAATTAAAAAAAAGACTAGATTTGATTCCCTCCGCATCCCGACATCATAATTAATTCTTGGGAATTGTGTGATGTCGGATCCGAATCAAAAGGTTTCGACTCAACTTGAACAAAAAATCGTGGATAATAATAAGAAATGGTTTTAGAAATCGATGTATGCGATGTTGATGATGAAGATGCGACAATAAAATAACGACGACGACGATGGAAAACGGACGACACGAGTAAAGGAAAGAGAAGAGAAAATCGGGTTTGTTGCACCCTCAACCTACATGTTTCGTGTTCTCGGACGGGACTCGTTAATTGTGGCTTGCACGTGAGTATCGAGATTATGTAGGCTAAGTTATGGTGGTTAGGGTTTTGATTCCTAGATGCTAGGGTTAGGGTTTAAAAATGTGAGATTAGGGTTTTGCAATGTGTGAAAAGTTGTGTTGATTTGCATGCATGAGGGTGTATATATAGGCCAAGCTATGCACCCCCGTCTAGGGTTACTCGACCGAGTATGCCGCTGACACGGTCGAGTGGCCCAATGCGACTGCAGTCGGGCTTGCTTAAGGCCCACTCGGTCGAGTGGGGCTAACACTCGATCGAGTGGGTCAGCTGGATCGCACGAGTCCGATATTTTGGACCTCGAGTTGGGTATTTTGTGGGCTTTGTATTTGGGTTAGACTTTTGATGTTTATGTGGCTGTTTTTGTGTGTCTCGGAAACGGCTTTGACCGGGGTTGACCCAATCGCTAAAAGTTGGTTTTGTTTTCGGTGTCGGTTTTGACCCAAATTAGTCTTATTTGATTGGAAATGACCCACTGGGCCTGAATTTGAGGTTGGTTTTGTGAGATTTGTACTCCGTAAATGCTTAAGCCAACAACTAATGGTTTCGAGCCCATATCCGAGCGCGTAGAAACACGTTTGCGTCCGATCATCATCGGGTGTTTTTTGGAAACTGCTATAGACACCTGGCGGTCAAAATGTGGGTGTCTACATATATTAACAAATTTTTTGAGTATTTTTAGGACTTGATTTTAACTTTGAGTTAATAAGATTTTAATTTTTGTTTTGTTATTTTACGATACTTGCGGTAGTTCAAGTAACTAAACTTATATTTTAGGTATAAAGTTCTTCAAATTCTCTTTGTTTAAATAAGTATATTGATTTTTTTTTCTGCCGTGTCCGTGTCCTATAAATTTTCGAGCGTCGTGTCCTGTGTCTGATATGTCTCCATGTCTATGCAACTTAGGTCGTAGTTAAGCGTTTTAGACCATCCCCAACTAAGGATCAAGTTAAGGCCTGTTCTTTTCAACTTATTTTCAGCCCGTTTCAGACCAGCTCAGCTTCTATCAGCTCAGCTCAGCTCTAATATTTTCAGCCCGGCTCCAATATTTTCAGCTCCTAAAATAATACTTCAATAATAATAATAATAATAATAAATGATAATAATAATAATAATAATATAGTAATATATAATAATATTAATAATAATATTATTATTATTATTATTATTATTATTATTATTATTTGTTTATTTATATGAAACAGAAGTTGCATTAAAATCGAAACAAATTACAATAAGTTATTATTATTATTATTATTATTATTGTTGTTGTTGTTGTTGTTGTTGTTGTTGTTGTTGTTGTTGTTGTTGTTGTTGTTGTTGTTGTTGTTGTTGTTGTTGTTGTTATTATCATTATTATTATTGCATTTCGATATTAATGCAAGTTTCTTTTCATAAAATAATAATAATAATGATAATAATAATATTGTTGTTGTTATTTGTATTACTTGTATCTCTTAATGTTAATAATAATAACAAATTATTATAATCATCGTCATTGTCGTTGTCGTCATCATCATCATCATCATTGTTATTATTATCGTTATCATTATTTTTTTTTTGCAAGAAAAGATATCATTTCATTCATTAATTTGAGTGAAATTACATTTTGGTGCAAAAAGAAATATCACACAATTATGCCAAAGCATGTAAAGCCCCTAATCCTCTTTATACTAAAACAGAAACCACTTCCCATTTTTTAAGAGCATGTGAGGCTCCCATTTTGAAATAGGCCTCATTTTTTTATACTTATTCGAACCTGTGACCTTTGAGGACAATCCCACTTTACCTAACCAATGAACCAACCCACTGATTGTGAGAAAATTGTAGAAAAAACATATATTAGCGTTCAGAATTGTTGTTAATTGCTCTCCATAATTACTTCCCTTGATCTTCCCACTTCCTCATTAATTGTTCACCTTCATTGCTATTCTCCAAGATTTGCCTCAACATTTCACGAGGCAGCTTTGTCAATTGATCATTTTATTCATCCTTCTCGAAAATGCATCACTAATTCATCCTCCTCGAAAATCCGATTCTTCATCAATGATTCCCCTCTGAAAATTGCGATGCCAATTAAGGTCGTCCCATCGTCTCCACAAGCCATAAATTACTTCCGCCATAGGTACTATATATTGCTTTATAAATTACTTTCGCCACAGGTTCGTGCATTTTCCATCTTAACCAACAACCATTCGTGCATTTTCAGTCTTCTGATATATATTAGATCAGTTATTTCGTCATCTTCCCATTTGTAGACACCCGCATTTTGCCTGCTAGTGTCTATAGCAGTTCCCGACAAAACACCCGATGATGATCGGACGTCAACATGACTTAATACGCTCGAATACGGACTCGGAATCAATAGTATCCGACGTGGGCTTTTAGCGGAATGCAAATCTCTCAAAACCGATCTCAAATCCAGGCCCAGTGGGTCGTTCCCAATGAAATGAGACTAATTTGGGCCAAAACCGACACCAAAAATAAATCCCGTCTTTTGGCGACCGGGTCAAAACCCGGTCAAAGACGAACCCGTCACATAAATCAGCTAAATTCATTCTCGAAACTGGCGCCCAAATCAAAATTCAAAAAAGCAATCAAACAAATCACAAGGTCAACCCCTTCCTAAAATATCTCGATTCACTTGATCCACTCGATCGAGTGGATTGACCCACTCGGTCGAGTGGAGCGTTAAAGACCGGATCAGGCCCGTTTTGAAGGGCACTCGATCGAGTGCACTAGGGCCACTCGATCGAGTGACCCTAGGTCGGGGGGTAAAGCCTATAAATACCCCCTTAACCCCATTCATTTTTACAAGATTTTCCCATGCTAAAAACCCTACATTTTCAACCCAAGCAACTCAACACACAACATCACATTTTACACTAGCACAACTCCAACATTCAATCATCCATTACACATACACATACACATACACATACAATCAAAACTCGAGATCAAAACTCGCCAAAGACCCGAGAGCATCCTCTCCCTAACCAAACACACCCTAACTCACCCTACATATCTCGACACTCCCGCGCACACGCCGCTACTACGAGTTCGTTTCCGAGGCCATTTAAGCATGTAGGTTGAGGGTGTCATCAAACCCCATTTCTTTTTTTCTCTTTTCCCTTTTTTCGATTATTTATGTATATATTATTATTATTATTATTATTATTATTATTATTATTAAACACCAGAACAAATTACAAGAAGTTAGAGGGAAGCCGAGATATTATTATTATTATTATTATTATTATTATTATTATTATTATTATTACTAACCGCTAACACTAACCTTTAATTTTGTGCATACTGACTTTTTATTTATTTTTGTATACTAACATTTTATTTATGTACTCTAACCACTAACATTTATTTATTTATTTATTTACATTTCGTCATAATACTTATACCGTGTATATATACATACTAGTATTAAAATCTCGGTTTCGAATACGTTTGACTATGACGATCGCCTAAAGTCCATCTAATTCCTTTACGAGTAACGACGGAGGTGGCGCCTTTTTGAGGAGTGCCACCCCAATGTACTCAAGGACATGATGTGATCGTGATCGATCCTAGTTGAACGCATTTGATCCCATTTCGATGATTAGTACGGAACCCGTTGACACGAAAACCGACATCACATAATCCGAAAGGATTAATTCCGATGTCGTGACGTAGAGGGATGCAATTCCGTTACTAATTCAAAATTTCAATCTAAATAATAACATATCCTCATAAAATCCCGATGACGGTCTCATAATCGTATAGTACACGATTATGGCACCAAAAACCGAGTTTCATTTAAATCGTGCAATATTTTTATTCAATTCGGTGAACCATCGATTTTAAAACATAAAAGCAAAACGAGCCATGCCTCGTACAGTGGGCACTCGACCGAGTGCCATAGGCCAATCGATCGAGTAGCACCCCAAAAATTGGGCAGTAGCTGCTTCGAGTACGCACTCGATCGTGTCCATGCCATGACTCGGTCGAGTGGGTCCTGTAGCCCAGAAATCCGAGAGCTTCAATGCAACATTTGAGCCTCGTCATTTTTTACGACTTTTAGTCGACACGTGTAAAGTCAATCACGTGGTCCTATTTTTCAAAACTCATGCATATCATATCACTTAAAGCGATTTTGATCGACGGTCTCGCACTATTAATTTTATGTCGACGACTCTTTAGTCGTATCCGACACATAATTAATTTAGACTCCATTTCTCGAGGTGATAAGTCGGGACAAGGCATCGAGGTTCGAGATCGGGTTAGCACCACGCCTAGGTCTCGAACCTCCGTCCTTTGATTAATATGCAATATAATGCGTAATTAATTAAGGTTCGTCCGTCTATCTAATTCACGATCTAGTGTGCATTTATTATATACGGGTCTTTGTCGGGTCGTGTATTTATTTATCACTCTTCTTATTTTATTCAATTATTCTATTTTATTGCTCGTTGTATTGTGAATTCCGGGTTGTATTCCGCCCGTGTAATTTGTAATTTATTTACGAGTTTTCTATTTTCGATGTTTGCCATTTATTTATTTAAATGAACATCACATGCTAAACAACTTCGACAATAGTTAGATGCATTAAATGACGTAGTTCACATATAATTCACATGCTTAGCCTGAAAACGCTGTTTGCATATCATTTAGTCGTTTCACTAGCGCGCGTACATGAACACGAACGATGTCTTAGTAGAGGTCGCCATTGTGCGGGCGGGGTTGGGTGTCCTTAGTGGGCTTCCCAACACGTACCCTCACCCCTTACTCAGAACCTTGGTTTCCGGATGTCCGAAACCATTGGCGCACGAGAGTCATTCTATATACGAAAGTCGGTGTAAACGGTATCGATATTGTAATGCAAAGGGACGAGCCCCATAAACTCTGAAATCAAAGTGGGCCGTACTTTGTGTATAGCCCACGACGACATAGAGTGGGCTCGAATGGTTCCGAATAACCACAAAATTCGGTGGCGACTCCATTTTGACTTAAATTTCGAACCCGAGAACAATCTTATCACGAGATTCATTCGCCTACCCAAACCCGCGCGTGGCCGCGTCGGGGTGGACCTACGTCATGTCCACAATTTGGTGACTCCGCTGGGGATACCTGATGTACCACATGTCATCGGGGTTCCTAGGGTGAGACTCGAAGAGAAATCGTTCGCATATTAGTGTACACGCATTAGTTTAATGATTCATGCATAACCCATTTTTGCCCGGGCCGGTTACTTGTGACCGACGTCCCACTATACCGCGGTGCATTCCTACATGGGTGCGCTAAAGACTTCGATGGTGGAACTCGTATGGGTTTTGCGGCATGTCCTAAGACCAACTCGGCTTAGGGAGTCCGTCCTGATTTACGAGAAAGCCATCGTTGTTGGTATAGACCCTATTTTGACCGACCGAGACTTAGCGGAATGCATACATAAGCGTCGTTATAATGCTTGTTTGAGTACGTACTACTTGGTTTCCGTGTCATTTTTTTCAAAAAACCGTCATTTCAAAATTGCATCGTTCCAAAAAATACCAAATTTCGAAAAAAACCCGAAATACTGTCCGTTTCGGGACCCATCTTTCCAAAATACCAAATTTTGAAAAACCCGAAATACTGTCCGTTTCGGGACTCGTCTTTTCAAAATATACAATTTCAAAAAACTCGGAATGCTGCCGAAAATTAGACTTACGATTTGACTCAAAACAAGCCTTTTTTTAGCCGGCATGCTATCCATTTCAATTCGAATTTCCGATCCATCATTCGATTTTCGAATTTTCGAAATTCAATTTCAATTTTCAAATCTTCGTGATGCCATTCGCGATTTTCAAATCCTCGAGATTCCATTCTCGATTCTCAAATCTCCGAGATGTCGTTTTCGATTCTCAAATCTTCGGGATCCCATTTTCAATTTTCAAATTTTCGGAAATTTATTTTCGATATTCAAATTTTCAAATTTTCAAAAATTCAACTTTTCAAAAAACTCGGCCCTGTCGCCATGCTACCAATTTCAAAAGACGGGACCGTCTCCCAATTTTTCAAAACGCGAATTTACTCGCAACCATTCTAACATTTCAAAATGCCCGGTCCTATTGGCCTACTACCTATTTCAGGATCGTCCTCTCAATTTTCAAAATACAATCATTTTTTCAAAAACCTTCCTCATTATAGGACCTACCGTAATCTGTGTGTCGGGTCTTTTCATAATTTGTCGAAGGTCTTAGCGTCGAAACTACGTCGATCCTACATCACGGGTTTCTTCCCCATCCTAGTCTGCCTTATCCTAAAGGCACAACCAACCAACACGAGTCATACACTCGTAAATGGAAAGTTCGTCCATACACTCGAGTCCTAACTAAGAAAGTCCCACGCGATCTTTCCCTCTAGCAGGACGGTCCCCACGACCTTTCCTAGGGGAATTTTGCCCGTCTTTCAATCCGTTAGTCGAGTCATCCCAATTCAAGTCCTTTAACTTAAGGGTCTACCCTAATCACAGGGTCTATCCTTATTCAAGTCGAGTCAAGGGTCTCTAGCGTCGAAACTCTGCCGATCTCACATTGCAAGTTTCTTCCCTTACCCCGCCTGCCTTTCCTCGAGGCCGAGTCAACCTTTTACAAGGCATAGCTCTGTAGAAAAAGGTTCGTGATCCTTACATCTAAGGGTCACTCGTCCATCACTCGAGTCTTAACAAAACCTACAATCTCGCTCGGGGGCTACCCTTCAGCAGAGCGGTCAATCACGGTTGCTCTAAGGGTCATGTCTTACACGTGTTGTCTCACGTACCCCACTTTTGAATCACTTAGATGTCACACCATCTGAGTCCTATTAGAGTCCTCGTTCTCACTCGGGGGCTACCCTTCAGTAGAGCGATCAATCACGGTTTCTCTAAGGGTCATGTCCTACACGTGGTGTCTCACGTCTGTCACTTTCGAGTCATTCGGATGCCGCGCCATCTGAATCTTGTCGGAGTCTTTTGTCTCAACCGGGGGCTGTCCTCCACCCGAACATTCGACCACGGTCACCCTAAGGGGTACCTTACGTTCATCATACACCGCCGTCCTTATAATGCCTTCTTCGAGTCGTACCTATGCCGCGAACACTCGAGCCTCCTAAAGGTTTAGGTCGCCACGGTTGGTCCGAACATGTGACGCGGTCAAACACGGTCGCCCCATTTTCGGACTCACCCTCATGCAGCTCAGATCTCATGGTCGAGTCCGAGCCAGGGTCGTTACCTCGTCTAGGTCAACGTTCGAGTATCCCGGTCCAAGAGTCTTTGTCATCCCGTCATCCCTGGGGGCTATGTCTAGTTTGACTCCCTCTCTTGCATTTGCGCAAAGCCGAGTTTAGGCGAGTCGTGGCACCCGTCGTCCTCTCCAATAAAAGACTTTACCAAAAAAGGAACAACCAACCGAGCATCCGTAAGTCCGGATTTGATTCGAGTCTAAGTCTGAGTCCGAGTCTAGGATATCCTACATCCTCATTTCCAAATCAGAGTCAGAGTCATTTGCATTCTGTCCTCTTTTCAAAATTCAATAAAATCAGCCTTTTCAATTTCTCATATATGCTTCCTTATGTGTTTCCGAGAACATGATGAACACCATCATAAACTGTGAGCACATGCACGTGACTATTATAGGCACATCTATAATGACTGCAGGAACAGAGGCCCGTATTTTCCCTTACCTGTTCCATGTCTGGTGTAGAAAAGCCACATAACTACCCTTAGCAGGAGCGGTATCGAATCCTATGACAAATCTAGGTAGTCTTCTAGTTTGGGTTTAAGACGGGAGGCAAGCCCATTTCCCACAATAAACACCCCTCCAATAAGACTAACCAATCCCTACCTTAGGCGTTTAGTCTGACCAGAAGCAAAAAAGAAGCATCGTGACTCTATAGGCTTGATGCCAAAAATACCCAACTCGGGACGATGCTCCCACTAAGCCTGCTTGGAATTATGATGACAATACCGAGATCCAAATCACCATGCTTACCGTAGAGTACTCCATCGCGAGTTGCACTCACATAAACACCAACTAGGCTTACACCTTACAAAGGTTTAGCTCCACAAGCCTAATCCAACCGATGGGCCCACCCCCATATCCACCCACAACACCATAAGAGGGGATTACCGTAAAAAAAAAAGAGAAAAAGAGTTGGACAAAAAAAAATCAAAAGTCCAAGGAAAAAGCAAAAGGCCAAAACAAAAGAGATGGCCATGATTAACATCCCGCGACCAGATACGGTCAATCCCACGACCGGGGCTAAGAGGTCAACCCAAAAAAAAAAAAACAACAACAAAAACAAAAAAATACCCATGATCGTGGTCAACGGTCAACTGAATTGAAAGTCCCTTGACTGGGGTCCGGTCAATTCAAAATTATCGATGCCCATACCATCAAATAGGGGAGAAACAACCAAGCTGGTCAGCTAACACCACACTTAGCCTTCCCACATTACAACCCTCAAGACCTTCCCGAGACCTAGGCTAAGAGACAGCCCAGAATTTTGAGGATCCAAGCTCCCTAGGATACACCTTAACCATTAGGGCCAGACATGGAAATCAGATCCCACATTATCAAACTTATCCTGATCGAAGCTCGAGTTATTTTTACTCGACTTCCCCCTTTCCTACCACATTACGATACATTACCCTCGAAGCCTTAGCTCCACAAAATCGAGCTCCAGATTTCGAAACATCAAAGCCACTTATTGCATGGCACCACATTTCCAAAAACATCCAAACCAGTTACCAACCCCAAGCACGGGAACTCAACCTGCGATCGGCATAAAACATGCCCAAATAGTTCACACCACCTCTGGAGGCTACCCCGGAGAACGCTCACAGTCACGGGATCAACATCCTAACTGTTCCAGCCCTTTGATCAAGACATCATTGGGAACACACCTAGCCTACACCATCGCTATGGCTAGTCACACACAAAGCCCTAATAAACTAGGCACAATAACATATCTTCCAATTCACTGAACTACGGCTTGGTTTGATTTCACTACACGTGAATACGTAGGCAGCCTTTCAACAAGGGCACAACCGCCCACATTGACACAAATTTAAAAGCACCATCATTCCGGTCACGACACTGTCATGTTCTCAGCAGCTAGCTTTGTCGTCCTGGGGACTTCTCTTAGGCAGAAGACCTCCATTCACTCACATAGTCCAAATGATTTTCAAAAAGTAGCCTCCTTTCTATAGAGTGTCCTAGTACTCGGCTCAGTCGAAGACGAGAATCTGTTAGGGACTCGAAGCAACACCCACTTTGGGGATGCATCCCAAAACCAAACAAAATTCAAAAGAGCACTAGGCTGCAGCATTGCTACTACTAAATCCTGTCATGCTGAAACAATCTCATTACAGACTAATGCCATTCCCCTATAACAGATCGTTCCCATTTCGACTTCGACCATGTTGCCACTCGCCTAGGCTACAGAATCGCAACTTAAGAGTCTTGTCATCTTAGATGGCCCACCCCGAACTGAGTCACGGTCCAACCCCTCGAGAGTCCGAGTCGTGTCTGTCAACTCGTCGTCCTGTCACGTCCAGAGTCGAGTCTGTCGGTACCTCCCTCCTCAAATTTTCGCTTCAAAATTTGCAAAACTTAGCCATTTAATAAAATCCTTTTCGACAAGGTCAAATTTCGGTCTATTTATACTGCAAAATTCTTTTCTACCCCTTTCAATTTTGAAAACCTATTCCTAGCACGTGAGTTGCTTTCAGGACTTCGATTTCAAAACTAAGCAAAAATCATTTTCCCCAGCGCAAGCCAGTCTATAGATGCTAACTGCATTTCCTATGTGTTATCTTGCTACATACTATGCCTGCTATTCCTGCCTATGTATCTAACATTTCAGGTACCAGCTAGTGCTTCCCAACGGAACATCAAAGGCGGTGTTTCTTCTGAAATGCTACATGCAAGTTGTCATGTGTCAGCATACGGGTACACCCAAGACTTCAGAAGCAAGTCCCTACGCAGCTACTTTACTCCCCAGCATGAGTCGGTGCTACATCCAAGATGTGATGTGTCGGCGTACGGGTACATCTAGGACTTCAAAGGCAAGTTCGACTCCCCACGGAGCTATCATCATCAGGACAAGTATGACCCTTTTCTTATGGCTGGCGAGCCCTTCACGCAAGTCTAATGGACTATAAACGACCCGACCGGAAGGCTGCCAGGTCGTAATCTGCGATTGGCCTGGTAGCTACTCTGACTTTCGCCTTGTCCAAGCCTCAGTCAGAGTGGGGGCTCTGTAGACACCCGCATTTTGCCTGCTAGTGTCTATAGCAGTTCCCGACAAAACACCCGATGATGATCGGACGTCAACATGACTTAATACGCTCGAATACGGACTCGGAATCAATAGTATCCGACGTGGGCTTTTAACGGAGTGCAAATCTCTCAAAATCGACCTCAAATCCAGGCCCAGTGGGTCGTTCCCAATGAAATGAGACTAATTTGGGCCAAAACCGACACCAAAAATAAATCCCGTCTTTTGGCGACCGGGTCAAAACCCGGTCAAAGACGAACCCGTCACACAAATCAGCCAAATTCATTCTCGAAACTGGCGCCCAAATCAAAATTCAAAAAAGCAATCAAACAAATCACAAGGTCAACCCCTTCCTAAAATATCTCGATTCACTTGATCCACTCGATCGAGTGGATTGACCCACTCGGTCGAGTGGAGCGTTAAAGACCAGATCAGGCCCGTTTCGAAGGGCACTCGATCGAGTGCACTAAGGCCACTCGATCGAGTGACCCTAGGTCGGGGGGTAAAGCCTATAAATACCCCCTTAACCCCATTCATTTTTACAAGATTTTCCCATGCTAAAAACCCTACATTTTCAACCCAAGCAACTCAACACACAACATCACATTTTACACTAGCACAACTCCAACATTCAATCATCCATTACACATACACATACACATACACATACAATCAAAACTCGAGATCAAAACTCGCCAAAGACCCGAGAGCATCCTCTCCCTAACCAAACACACCCTAACTCACCCTACATATCTCGACACTCCCGCGCACACGCCGCTACTACGAGTTCGTTTCCGAGGCCATTTAAGCATGTAGGTTGAGGGTGTCATCAAACCCCATTTCTTTTTTTCTCCTTTCCCTTTTTTCGATTATTTATGTATATATTATTATTATTATTATTATTATTATTATTATTATTATTATTAAACACCAGAACAAATTACAAGAAGTTAGAGGGAAGCCGAGATATTATTATTATTATTATTATTATTATTATTATTATTATTATTACTAACCGCTAACACTAACCTTTAATTTTGTGCATACTGACTTTTTATTTATTTTTGTATACTAACATTTTATTTATGTACTCTAACCACTAACATTTATTTATTTATTTATTTACATTTCGTCATAATACTTATACCGTGTATATATACATACTAGTATTAAAATCTCGGTTTCGAATACGTTTGACTATGACGATCGCCTAAAGTCCATCTAATTCCTTTACGAGTAACGACGGAGGTGGCGCCTTTTTGAGGAGTGCCACCCCAATGTACTCAAGGACATGATGTGATCGTGATCGATCCTAGTTGAACGCATTTGATCCCATTTCGATGATTAGTACGGAACCCGTTGACACGAAAACCGACATCACATAATCCGAAAGGATTAATTCCGATGTCGTGACGTAGAGGGATGCAATTCCGTTACTAATTCAAAATTTCAATCTAAATAATAACATATCCTCATAAAATCCCGATGACGGTCTCATAATCGTATAGTACACGATTATGGCACCAAAAACCGAGTTTCATTTAAATCGTGCAATATTTTTATTCAATTCGGTGAACCATCGATTTTAAAACATAAAAGCAAAACGAGCCATGCCTCGTACAGTGGGCACTCGACCGAGTGCCATAGGCCAATCGATCGAGTAGCACCCCAAAAATTGGGCAGTAGCTGCTTCGAGTACGCACTCGATCGTGTCCATGCCATGACTCGGTCGAGTGGGTCCTGTAGCCCAGAAATCCGAGAGCTTCAATGCAACATTTGAGCCTCGTCATTTTTTACGACTTTTAGTCGACACGTGTAAAGTCAATCACGTGGTCCTATTTTTCAAAACTCATGCATATCATATCACTTAAAGCGATTTTGATCGACGGTCTCGCACTATTAATTTTATGTCGACGACTCTTTAGTCGTATCCGACACATAATTAATTTAGACTCCATTTCTCGAGGTGATAAGTCGGGACAAGGCATCGAGGTTCGAGATCGGGTTAGCACCACGCCTAGGTCTCGAACCTCCGTCCTTTGATTAATATGCAATATAATGCGTAATTAATTAAGGTTCGTCCGTCTATCTAATTCACGATCTAGTGTGCATTTATTATATACGGGTCTTTGTCGGGTCGTGTATTTATTTATCACTCTTCTTATTTTATTCAATTATTCTATTTTATTGCTCGTTGTATTGTGAATTCCGGGTTGTATTCCGCCCGTGTAATTTGTAATTTATTTACGAGTTTTCTATTTTCGATGTTTACCATTTATTTATTTAAATGAACATCACATGCTAAACAACTTCGACAATAGTTAGATGCATTAAATGACGTAGTTCACATATAATTCACATGCTTAGCCTGAAAACGCTGTTTGCATATCATTTAGTCGTTTCACTAGCGCGCGTACATGAACACGAACGATGTCTTAGTAGAGGTCGCCATTGTGCGGGCGGGGTTGGGTGTCCTTAGTGGGCTTCCCAACACGTACCCTCACCCCTTACTCAGAACCTTGGTTTCCGGATGTCCGAAACCATTGGCGCACGAGAGTCATTCTATATACGAAAGTCGGTGTAAACGGTATCGATATTGTAATGCAAAGGGACGAGCCCCATAAACTCTGAAATCAAAGTGGGCCGTACTTTGTGTATAGCCCACGACGACATAGAGTGGGCTCGAATGGTTCCGAATAACCACAAAATTCGGTGGCGACTCCATTTTGACTTAAATTTCGAACCCGAGAACAATCTTATCACGAGATTCATTCGCCTACCCAAACCCGCGCGTGGCCGCGTCGGGGTGGACCTACGTCATGTCCACAATTTGGTGACTCCGCTGGGGATACCTGATGTACCACATGTCATCGGGGTTCCTAGGGTGAGACTCGAAGAGAAATCGTTCGCATATTAGTGTACACGCATTAGTTTAATGATTCATGCATAACCCATTTTTGCCCGGGCCGGTTACTTGTGACCGACGTCCCACTATACCGCGGTGCATTCCTACATGGGTGTGCTAAAGACTTCGATGGTGGAACTCGTATGGGTTTTGCGGCATGTCCTAAGACCAACTCGGCTTAGGGAGTCCGTCCTGATTTACGAGAAAGCCATCGTTGTTGGTATAGACCCTATTTTGACCGACCGAGACTTAGCGGAATGCATACATAAGCGTCGTTATAATGCTTGTTTGAGTACGTACTACTTGGTTTCCGTGTCATTTTTTTCAAAAAACCGTCATTTCAAAATTGCATCGTTCCAAAAAATACCAAATTTCGAAAAAAACCCGAAATACTGTCCGTTTCGGGACCCATCTTTCCAAAATACCAAATTTTGAAAAACCCGAAATACTGTCCGTTTCGGGACCCGTCTTTTCAAAATATACAATTTCAAAAAACTCGGAATGCTGCCGAAAATTAGACTTACGATTTGACTCAAAACAAGCCTTTTTTTAGCCGGCATGCTATCCATTTCAATTCGAATTTCCGATCCATCATTCGATTTTCGAATTTTCGAAATTCAATTTCAATTTTCAAATCTTCGTGATGCCATTCGCGATTTTCAAATCCTCGAGATTCCATTCTCGATTCTCAAATCTCCGAGATGTCGTTTTCGATTCTCAAATCTTCGGGATCCCATTTTCAATTTTCAAATTTTCGGAAATTTATTTTCGATATTCAAATTTTCAAATTTTCAAAAATTCAACTTTTCAAAAAACTCGGCCCTGTCGCCATGCTACCAATTTCAAAAGACGGGACCGTCTCCCAATTTTTCAAAACGCGAATTTACTCGCAACCATTCTAACATTTCAAAATGCCCGGTCCTATTGGCCTACTACCTATTTCAGGATCGTCCTCTCAATTTTCAAAATACAATCATTTTTTCAAAAACCTTCCTCATTATAGGACCTACCGTAATCTGTGTGTCGGGTCTTTTCATAATTTGTCGAAGGTCTTAGCGTCGAAACTACGTCGATCCTACATCACGGGTTTCTTCCCCATCCTAGTCTGCCTTATCCTAAAGGCACAACCAACCAACACGAGTCATACACTCGTAAATGGAAAGTTCGTCCATACACTCGAGTCCTAACTAAGAAAGTCCCACGCGATCTTTCCCTCTAGCAGGACGGTCCCCACGACCTTTCCTAGGGGAATTTTGCCCGTCTTTCAATCCGTTAGTCGAGTCATCCCAATTCAAGTCCTTTAACTTAAGGGTCTACCCTAATCACAGGGTCTATCCTTATTCAAGTCGAGTCAAGGGTCTCTAGCGTCGAAACTCTGCCGATCTCACATTGCAAGTTTCTTCCCTTACCCCGCCTGCCTTTCCTCGAGGCCGAGTCAACCTTTTACAAGGCATAGCTCTGTAGAAAAAGGTTCGTGATCCTTACATCTAAGGGTCACTCGTCCATCACTCGAGTCTTAACAAAACCTACAATCTCGCTCGGGGGCTACCCTTCAGCAGAGCGGTCAATCACGGTTGCTCTAAGGGTCATGTCTTACACGTGTTGTCTCACGTACCCCACTTTTGAATCACTTAGATGTCACACCATCTGAGTCCTATTAGAGTCCTCGTTCTCACTCGGGGGCTACCCTTCAGTAGAGCGATCAATCACGGTTTCTCTAAGGGTCATGTCCTACACGTGGTGTCTCACGTCTGTCACTTTCGAGTCATTCGGATGCCGCGCCATCTGAATCTTGTCGGAGTCTTTTGTCTCAACCGGGGGCTGTCCTCCACCCGAACATTCGACCACGGTCACCCTAAGGGGTACCTTACGTTCATCATACACCGCCGTCCTTATAATGCCTTCTTCGAGTCGTACCTATGCCGCGAACACTCGAGCCTCCTAAAGGTTTAGGTCGCCACGGTTGGTCCGAACATGTGACGCGGTCAAACACGGTCGCCCCATTTTCGGACTCACCCTCATGCAGCTCAGATCTCATGGTCGAGTCCGAGCCAGGGTCGTTACCTCGTCTAGGTCAACGTTCGAGTATCCCGGTCCAAGAGTCTTTGTCATCCCGTCATCCCTGGGGGCTATGTCTAGTTTGACTCCCTCTCTTGCATTTGCGCAAAGCCGAGTTTAGGCGAGTCGTGGCACCCGTCGTCCTCTCCAATAAAAGACTTTACCAAAAAAGGAACAACCAACCGAGCATCCGTAAGTCCGGATTTGATTCGAGTCTAAGTCTGAGTCCGAGTCTAGGATATCCTACATCCTCATTTCCAAATCAGAGTCAGAGTCATTTGCATTCTGTCCTCTTTTCAAAATTCAATAAAATCAGCCTTTTCAATTTCTCATATATGCTTCCTTATGTGTTTCCGAGAACATGATGAACACCATCATAAACTGTGAGCACATGCACGTGACTATTATAGGCACATCTATAATGACTGCAGGAACAGAGGCCCGTATTTTCCCTTACCTGTTCCATGTCTGGTGTAGAAAAGCCACATAACTACCCTTAGCAGGAGCGGTATCGAATCCTATGACAAATCTAGGTAGTCTTCTAGTTTGGGTTTAAGACGGGAGGCAAGCCCATTTCCCACAATAAACACCCCTCCAATAAGACTAACCAATCCCTACCTTAGGCGTTTAGTCTGACCAGAAGCAAAAAAGAAGCATCGTGACTCTATAGGCTTGATGCCAAAAATACCCAACTCGGGACGATGCTCCCACTAAGCCTGCTTGGAATTATGATGACAATACCGAGATCCAAATCACCATGCTTACCGTAGAGTACTCCATCGCGAGTTGCACTCACATAAACACCAACTAGGCTTACACCTTACAAAGGTTTAGCTCCACAAGCCTAATCCAACCGATGGGCCCACCCCCATATCCACCCACAACACCATAAGAGGGGATTACCGTAAAAAAAAAAGAGAAAAAGAGTTGGACAAAAAAAAATCAAAAGTCCAAGGAAAAAGCAAAAGGCCAAAACAAAAGAGATGGCCATGATTAACATCCCGCGACCAGATACGGTCAATCCCACGACCGGGGCTAAGAGGTCAACCCAAAAAAAAAAAAACAACAACAAAAACAAAAAAATACCCATGATCGTGGTCAACGGTCAACTGAATTGAAAGTCCCTTGACTGGGGTCCGGTCAATTCAAAATTATCGATGCCCATACCATCAAATAGGGGAGAAACAACCAAGCTGGTCAGCTAACACCACACTTAGCCTTCCCACATTACAACCCTCAAGACCTTCCCGAGACCTAGGCTAAGAGACAGCCCAGAATTTTGAGGATCCAAGCTCCCTAGGATACACCTTAACCATTAGGGCCAGACATGGAAATCAGATCCCACATTATCAAACTTATCCTGATCGAAGCTCGAGTTATTTTTACTCGACTTCCCCCTTTCCTACCACATTACGATACATTACCCTCGAAGCCTTAGCTCCACAAAATCGAGCTCCAGATTTCGAAACATCAAAGCCACTTATTGCATGGCACCACATTTCCAAAAACATCCAAACCAGTTACCAACCCCAAGCACGGGAACTCAACCTGCGATCGGCATAAAACATGCCCAAATAGTTCACACCACCTCTGGAGGCTACCCCGGAGAACGCTCACAGTCACGGGATCAACATCCTAACTGTTCCAGCCCTTTGATCAAGACATCATTGGGAACACACCTAGCCTACACCATCGCTATGGCTAGTCACACACAAAGCCCTAATAAACTAGGCACAATAACATATCTTCCAATTCACTGAACTACGGCTTGGTTTGATTTCACTACACGTGAATACGTAGGCAGCCTTTCAACAAGGGCACAACCGCCCACATTGACACAAATTTAAAAGCACCATCATTCCGGTCACGACACTGTCATGTTCTCAGCAGCTAGCTTTGTCGTCCTGGGGACTTCTCTTAGGCAGAAGACCTCCATTCACTCACATAGTCCAAATGATTTTCAAAAAGTAGCCTCCTTTCTATAGAGTGTCCTAGTACTCGGCTCAGTCGAAGACGAGAATCTGTTAGGGACTCGAAGCAACACCCACTTTGGGGATGCATCCCAAAACCAAACAAAATTCAAAAGAGCACTAGGCTGCAGCATTGCTACTACTAAATCCTGTCATGCTGAAACAATCTCATTACAGACTAATGCCATTCCCCTATAACAGATCGTTCCCATTTCGACTTCGACCATGTTGCCACTCGCCTAGGCTACAGAATCGCAACTTAAGAGTCTTGTCATCTTAGATGGCCCACCCCGAACTGAGTCACGGTCCAACCCCTCGAGAGTCCGAGTCGTGTCTGTCAACTCGTCGTCCTGTCACGTCCAGAGTCGAGTCTGTCGGTACCTCCCTCCTCAAATTTTCGCTTCAAAATTTGCAAAACTTAGCCATTTAATAAAATCCTTTTCGACAAGGTCAAATTTCGGTCTATTTATACTGCAAAATTCTTTTCTACCCCTTTCAATTTTGAAAACCTATTCCTAGCACGTGAGTTGCTTTCAGGACTTCGATTTCAAAACTAAGCAAAAATCATTTTCCCCAGCGCAAGCCAGTCTATAGATGCTAACTGCATTTCCTATGTGTTATCTTGCTACATACTATGCCTGCTATTCCTGCCTATGTATCTAACATTTCAGGTACCAGCTAGTGCTTCCCAACGGAACATCAAAGGCGGTGTTTCTTCTGAAATGCTACATGCAAGTTGTCATGTGTCAGCATACGGGTACACCCAAGACTTCAGAAGCAAGTCCCTACGCAGCTACTTTACTCCCCAGCATGAGTCGGTGCTACATCCAAGATGTGATGTGTCGGCGTACGGGTACATCTAGGACTTCAAAGGCAAGTTCGACTCCCCACGGAGCTATCATCATCAGGACAAGTATGACCCTTTTCTTATGGCTGGCGAGCCCTTCACGCAAGTCTAATGGACTATAAACGACCCGACCGGAAGGCTGCCAGGTCGTAATCTGCGATTGGCCTGGTAGCTACTCTGACTTTCGCCTTGTCCAAGCCTCAGTCAGAGTGGGGGCTCTGTAGACACCCGCATTTTGCCTGCTAGTGTCTATAGCAGTTCCCGACAAAACACCCGATGATGATCGGACGTCAACATGACTTAATACGCTCGAATACGGACTCGGAATCAATAGTATCCGACGTGGGCTTTTAACGGAGTGCAAATCTCTCAAAATCGACCTCAAATCCAGGCCCAGTGGGTCGTTCCCAATGAAATGAGACTAATTTGGGCCAAAACCGACACCAAAAATAAATCCCGTCTTTTGGCGACCGGGTCAAAACCCGGTCAAAGACGAACCCGTCACACAAATCAGCCAAATTCATTCTCGAAACTGGCGCCCAAATCAAAATTCAAAAAAGCAATCAAACAAATCACAAGGTCAACCCCTTCCTAAAATATCTCGATTCACTTGATCCACTCGATCGAGTGGATTGACCCACTCGGTCGAGTGGAGCGTTAAAGACCAGATCAGGCCCGTTTCGAAGGGCACTCGATCGAGTGCACTAAGGCCACTCGATCGAGTGACCCTAGGTCGGGGGGTAAAGCCTATAAATACCCCCTTAACCCCATTCATTTTTACAAGATTTTCCCATGCTAAAAACCCTACATTTTCAACCCAAGCAACTCAACACACAACATCACATTTTACACTAGCACAACTCCAACATTCAATCATCCATTACACATACACATACACATACACATACAATCAAAACTCGAGATCAAAACTCGCCAAAGACCCGAGAGCATCCTCTCCCTAACCAAACACACCCTAACTCACCCTACATATCTCGACACTCCCGCGCACACGCCGCTACTACGAGTTCGTTTCCGAGGCCATTTAAGCATGTAGGTTGAGGGTGTCATCAAACCCCATTTCTTTTTTTCTCCTTTCCCTTTTTTCGATTATTTATGTATATATTATTATTATTATTATTATTATTATTATTATTATTATTATTAAACACCAGAACAAATTACAAGAAGTTAGAGGGAAGCCGAGATATTATTATTATTATTATTATTATTATTATTATTATTATTATTATTATTATTATTACTAACCGCTAACACTAACCTTTAATTTTGTGCATACTGACTTTTTATTTATTTTTGTATACTAACATTTTATTTATGTACTCTAACCACTAACATTTATTTATTTATTTATTTACATTTCGTCATAATACTTATACCGTGTATATATACATACTAGTATTAAAATCTCGGTTTCGAATACGTTTGACTATGACGATCGCCTAAAGTCCATCTAATTCCTTTACGAGTAACGACGGAGGTGGCGCCTTTTTGAGGAGTGCCACCCCAATGTACTCAAGGACATGATGTGATCGTGATCGATCCTAGTTGAACGCATTTGATCCCATTTCGATGATTAGTACGGAACCCGTTGACACGAAAACCGACATCACATAATCCGAAAGGATTAATTCCGATGTCGTGACGTAGAGGGATGCAATTCCGTTACTAATTCAAAATTTCAATCTAAATAATAACATATCCTCATAAAATCCCGATGACGGTCTCATAATCGTATAGTACACGATTATGGCACCAAAAACCGAGTTTCATTTAAATCGTGCAATATTTTTATTCAATTCGGTGAACCATCGATTTTAAAACATAAAAGCAAAACGAGCCATGCCTCGTACAGTGGGCACTCGACCGAGTGCCATAGGCCAATCGATCGAGTAGCACCCCAAAAATTGGGCAGTAGCTGCTTCGAGTACGCACTCGATCGTGTCCATGCCATGACTCGGTCGAGTGGGTCCTGTAGCCCAGAAATCCGAGAGCTTCAATGCAACATTTGAGCCTCGTCATTTTTTACGACTTTTAGTCGACACGTGTAAAGTCAATCACGTGGTCCTATTTTTCAAAACTCATGCATATCATATCACTTAAAGCGATTTTGATCGACGGTCTCGCACTATTAATTTTATGTCGACGACTCTTTAGTCGTATCCGACACATAATTAATTTAGACTCCATTTCTCGAGGTGATAAGTCGGGACAAGGCATCGAGGTTCGAGATCGGGTTAGCACCACGCCTAGGTCTCGAACCTCCGTCCTTTGATTAATATGCAATATAATGCGTAATTAATTAAGGTTCGTCCGTCTATCTAATTCACGATCTAGTGTGCATTTATTATATACGGGTCTTTGTCGGGTCGTGTATTTATTTATCACTCTTCTTATTTTATTCAATTATTCTATTTTATTGCTCGTTGTATTGTGAATTCCGGGTTGTATTCCGCCCGTGTAATTTGTAATTTATTTACGAGTTTTCTATTTTCGATGTTTACCATTTATTTATTTAAATGAACATCACATGCTAAACAACTTCGACAATAGTTAGATGCATTAAATGACGTAGTTCACATATAATTCACATGCTTAGCCTGAAAACGCTGTTTGCATATCATTTAGTCGTTTCACTAGCGCGCGTACATGAACACGAACGATGTCTTAGTAGAGGTCGCCATTGTGCGGGCGGGGTTGGGTGTCCTTAGTGGGCTTCCCAACACGTACCCTCACCCCTTACTCAGAACCTTGGTTTCCGGATGTCCGAAACCATTGGCGCACGAGAGTCATTCTATATACGAAAGTCGGTGTAAACGGTATCGATATTGTAATGCAAAGGGACGAGCCCCATAAACTCTGAAATCAAAGTGGGCCGTACTTTGTGTATAGCCCACGACGACATAGAGTGGGCTCGAATGGTTCCGAATAACCACAAAATTCGGTGGCGACTCCATTTTGACTTAAATTTCGAACCCGAGAACAATCTTATCACGAGATTCATTCGCCTACCCAAACCCGCGCGTGGCCGCGTCGGGGTGGACCTACGTCATGTCCACAATTTGGTGACTCCGCTGGGGATACCTGATGTACCACATGTCATCGGGGTTCCTAGGGTGAGACTCGAAGAGAAATCGTTCGCATATTAGTGTACACGTATTAGTTTAATGATTCATGCATAACCCATTTTTGCCCGGGCCGGTTACTTGTGACCGACGTCCCACTATACCGCGGTGCATTCCTACATGGGTGTGCTAAAGACTTCGATGGTGGAACTCGTATGGGTTTTGCGGCATGTCCTAAGACCAACTCGGCTTAGGGAGTCCGTCCTGATTTACGAGAAAGCCATCGTTGTTGGTATAGACCCTATTTTGACCGACCGAGACTTAGCGGAATGCATACATAAGCGTCGTTATAATGCTTGTTTGAGTACGTACTACTTGGTTTCCGTGTCATTTTTTTCAAAAAACCGTCATTTCAAAATTGCATCGTTCCAAAAAATACCAAATTTCGAAAAAAACCCGAAATACTGTCCGTTTCGGGACCCATCTTTCCAAAATACCAAATTTTGAAAAACCCGAAATACTGTCCGTTTCGGGACCCGTCTTTTCAAAATATACAATTTCAAAAAACTCGGAATGCTGCCGAAAATTAGACTTACGATTTGACTCAAAACAAGCCTTTTTTTAGCCGGCATGCTATCCATTTCAATTCGAATTTCCGATCCATCATTCGATTTTCGAATTTTCGAAATTCAATTTCAATTTTCAAATCTTCGTGATGCCATTCGCGATTTTCAAATCCTCGAGATTCCATTCTCGATTCTCAAATCTCCGAGATGTCGTTTTCGATTCTCAAATCTTCGGGATCCCATTTTCAATTTTCAAATTTTCGGAAATTTATTTTCGATATTCAAATTTTCAAATTTTCAAAAATTCAACTTTTCAAAAAACTCGGCCCTGTCGCCATGCTACCAATTTCAAAAGACGGGACCGTCTCCCAATTTTTCAAAACGCGAATTTACTCGCAACCATTCTAACATTTCAAAATGCCCGGTCCTATTGGCCTACTACCTATTTCAGGATCGTCCTCTCAATTTTCAAAATACAATCATTTTTTCAAAAACCTTCCTCATTATAGGACCTACCGTAATCTGTGTGTCGGGTCTTTTCATAATTTGTCGAAGGTCTTAGCGTCGAAACTACGTCGATCCTACATCACGGGTTTCTTCCCCATCCTAGTCTGCCTTATCCTAAAGGCACAACCAACTAACACGAGTCATACACTCGTAAATGGAAAGTTCGTCCATACACTCGAGTCCTAACTAAGAAAGTCCCACGCGATCTTTCCCTCTAGCAGGACGGTCCCCACGACCTTTCCTAGGGGAATTTTGCCCGTCTTTCAATCCGTTAGTCGAGTCATCCCAATTCAAGTCCTTTAACTTAAGGGTCTACCCTAATCACAGGGTCTATCCTTATTCAAGTCGAGTCAAGGGTCTCTAGCGTCGAAACTCTGCCGATCTCACATTGCAAGTTTCTTCCCTTACCCCGCCTGCCTTTCCTCGAGGCCGAGTCAACCTTTTACAAGGCATAGCTCTGTAGAAAAAGGTTCGTGATCCTTACATCTAAGGGTCACTCGTCCATCACTCGAGTCTTAACAAAACCTACAATCTCGCTCGGGGGCTACCCTTCAGCAGAGCGGTCAATCACGGTTGCTCTAAGGGTCATGTCTTACACGTGTTGTCTCACGTACCCCACTTTTGAATCACTTAGATGTCACACCATCTGAGTCCTATTAGAGTCCTCGTTCTCACTCGGGGGCTACCCTTCAGCAGAGCGATCAATCACGGTTTCTCTAAGGGTCATGTCCTACACGTGGTGTCTCACGTCTGTCACTTTCGAGTCATTCGGATGCCGCGCCATCTGAATCTTGTCGGAGTCTTTTGTCTCAACCGGGGGCTGTCCTCCACCCGAACATTCGACCACGGTCACCCTAAGGGGTACCTTACGTTCATCATACACCGCCGTCCTTATAATGCCTTCTTCGAGTCGTACCTATGCCGCGAACACTCGAGCCTCCTAAAGGTTTAGGTCGCCACGGTTGGTCCGAACATGTGACGCGGTCAAACACGGTCGCCCCATTTTCGGACTCACCCTCATGCAGCTCAGATCTCATGGTCGAGTCCGAGCCAGGGTCGTTACCTCGTCTAGGTCAACGTTCGAGTATCCCGGTCCAAGAGTCTTTGTCATCCCGTCATCCCTGGGGGCTATGTCTAGTTTGACTCCCTCTCTTGCATTTGCGCAAAGCCGAGTTTAGGCGAGTCGTGGCACCCGTCGTCCTCTCCAATAAAAGACTTTACCAAAAAAGGAACAACCAACCGAGCATCCGTAAGTCCGGATTTGATTCGAGTCTAAGTCTGAGTCCGAGTCTAGGATATCCTACATCCTCATTTCCAAATCAGAGTCAGAGTCATTTGCATTCTGTCCTCTTTTCAAAATTCAATAAAATCAGCCTTTTCAATTTCTCATATATGCTTCCTTATGTGTTTCCGAGAACATGATGAACACCATCATAAACTGTGAGCACATGCACGTGACTATTATAGGCACATCTATAATGACTGCAGGAACAGAGGCCCGTATTTTCCCTTACCTGTTCCATGTCTGGTGTAGAAAAGCCACATAACTACCCTTAGCAGGAGCGGTATCGAATCCTATGACAAATCTAGGTAGTCTTCTAGTTTGGGTTTAAGACGGGAGGCAAGCCCATTTCCCACAATAAACACCCCTCCAATAAGACTAACCAATCCCTACCTTAGGCGTTTAGTCTGACCAGAAGCAAAAAAGAAGCATCGTGACTCTATAGGCTTGATGCCAAAAATACCAACTCGGGACGATGCTCCCACTAAGCCTGCTTGGAATTATGATGACAATACCGAGATCCAAATCACCATGCTTACCGTAGAGTACTCCATCGCGAGTTGCACTCACATAAACACCAACTAGGCTTACACCTTACAAAGGTTTAGCTCCACAAGCCTAATCCAACCGATGGGCCCACCCCCATATCCACCCACAACACCATAAGAGGGGATTACCGTAAAAAAAAAAAGAGAAAAAGAGTTGGACAAAAAAAAATCAAAAGTCCAAGGAAAAAGCAAAAGGCCAAAACAAAAGAGATGGCCATGATTAACATCCCGCGACCAGATACGGTCAATCCCACGACCGGGGCTAAGAGGTCAACCCAAAAAAAAAAAACAACAACAAAAACAAAAAAATACCCATGATCGTGGTCAACGGTCAACTGAATTGAAAGTCCCTTGACTGGGGTCCGGTCAATTCAAAATTATCGATGCCCATACCATCAAATAGG
Organism: Agrostemma githago; assembly: GCA_958450325.1. Classification (NCBI taxonomy): domain Eukaryota; kingdom Viridiplantae; phylum Streptophyta; class Magnoliopsida; order Caryophyllales; family Caryophyllaceae; genus Agrostemma; species Agrostemma githago. The sequence goes on from OY288261.1 coordinate 27,163,200, forward strand.
GGAGAAACAACCAAGCTGGTCAGCTAACACCACACTTAGCCTTCCCACATTACAACCCTCAAGACCTTCCCGAGACCTAGGCTAAGAGACAGCCCAGAATTTTGAGGATCCAAGCTCCCTAGGATACACCTTAACCATTAGGGCCAGACATGGAAATCAGATCCCACATTATCAAACTTATCCTGATCGAAGCTCGAGTTATTTTTACTCGACTTCCCCCTTTCCTACCACATTACGATACATTACCCTCGAAGCCTTAGCTCCACAAAATCGAGCTCCAGATTTCGAAACATCAAAGCCACTTATTGCATGGCACCACATTTCCAAAAACATCCAAACCAGTTACCAACCCCAAGCACGGGAACTCAACCTGCGGTCGGCATAAAACATGCCCAAATAGTTCACACCACCTCTGGAGGCTACCCCGGAGAACGCTCACAGTCACGGGATCAACATCCTAACTGTTCCAGCCCTTTGATCAAGACATCATTGGGAACACACCTAGCCTACACCATCGCTATGGCTAGTCACACACAAAGCCCTAATAAACTAGGCACAATAACATATCTTCCAATTCACTGAACTACGGCTTGGTTTGATTTCACTACACGTGAATACGTAGGCAGCCTTTCAACAAGGGCACAACCGCCCACATTGACACAAATTTAAAAGCACCATCATTCCGGTCACGACACTGTCATGTTCTCAGCAGCTAGCTTTGTCGTCCTGGGGACTTCTCTTAGGCAGAAGACCTCCATTCACTCACATAGTCCAAATGATTTTCAAAAAGTAGCCTCCTTTCTATAGAGTGTCCTAGTACTCGGCTCAGTCGAAGACGAGAATCTGTTAGGGACTCGAAGCAACACCCACTTTGGGGATGCATCCCAAAACCAAACAAAATTCAAAAGAGCACTAGGCTGCAGCATTGCTACTACTAAATCCTGTCATGCTGAAACAATCTCATTACAGACTAATGCCATTCCCCTATAACAGATCGTTCCCATTTCGACTTCGACTATGTTGCCACTCGCCTAGGCTACAGAATCGCAACTTAAGAGTCTTGTCATCTTAGATGGCCCACCCCGAACTGAGTCACGGTCCAACCCCTCGAGAGTCCGAGTCGTGTCTGTCAACTCGTCGTCCTGTCACGTCCAGAGTCGAGTCTGTCGGTACCTCCCTCCTCAAATTTTCGCTTCAAAATTTGCAAAACTTAGCCATTTAATAAAATCCTTTTCGACAAGGTCAAATTTCGGTCTATTTATACTGCAAAATTCTTTTCTACCCCTTTCAATTTTGAAAACCTATTCCTAGCACGTGAGTTGCTTTTAGGACTTCGATTTCAAAACTAAGCAAAAATCATTTTCCCCAGCGCAAGCCAGTCTATAGATGCTAACTGCATTTCCTATGTGTTATCTTGCTACATACTATGCCTGCTATTCCTGCCTATGTATCTAACATTTCAGGTACCAGCTAGTGCTTCCCAACGGAACATCAAAGGCGGTGTTTCTCCTGAAATGCTACATGCAAGTTGTCATGTGTCAGCATACGGGTACACCCAAGACTTCAGAAGCAAGTCCCTGCGCAGCTACTTTACTCCCCAGCATGAGTCGGTGCTACATCCAAGATGTGATGTGTCGGCGTACGGGTACATCTAGGACTTCAAAGGCAAGTTCGACTCCCCACGGAGCTATCATCATCAGGACAAGTATGACCCTTTTCTTATGGCTGGCGAGCCCTTCACGCAAGTCTAATGGACTATAAACGACCCGACCGGAAGGCTGCCAGGTCGTAATCTGCGATTGGCCTGGTAGCTACTCTGACTTTCGCCTTGTCCAAGCCTCAGTCAGAGTGGGGGCTCTGTAGACACCCGCATTTTGCCTGCTAGTGTCTATAGCAGTTCCCGACAAAACACCCGATGATGATCGGACGTCAACATGACTTAATACGCTCGAATACGGACTCGGAATCAATAGTATCCGACGTGGGCTTTTAACGGAGTGCAAATCTCTCAAAATCGACCTCAAATCCAGGCCCAGTGGGTCGTTCCCAATGAAATGAGACTAATTTGGGCCAAAACCGACACCAAAAATAAATCCCGTCTTTTGGCGACCGGGTCAAAACCCGGTCAAAGACGAACCCGTCACACAAATCAGCCAAATTCATTCTCGAAACTGGCGCCCAAATCAAAATTCAAAAAAGCAATCAAACAAATCACAAGGTCAACCCCTTCCTAAAATATCTCGATTCACTTGATCCACTCGATCGAGTGGATTGACCCACTCGGTCGAGTGGAGCGTTAAAGACCAGATCAGGCCCGTTTCGAAGGGCACTCGATCGAGTGCACTAAGGCCACTCGATCGAGTGACCCTAGGTCGGGGGGTAAAGCCTATAAATACCCCCTTAACCCCATTCATTTTTACAAGATTTTCCCATGCTAAAAACCCTACATTTTCAACCCAAGCAACTCAACACACAACATCACATTTTACACTAGCACAACTCCAACATTCAATCATCCATTACACATACACATACACATACACATACAATCAAAACTCGAGATCAAAACTCGCCAAAGACCCGAGAGCATCCTCTCCCTAACCAAACACACCCTAACTCACCCTACATATCTCGACACTCCCGCGCACACGCCGCTACTACGAGTTCGTTTCCGAGGCCATTTAAGCATGTAGGTTGAGGGTGTCATCAAACCCCATTTCTTTTTTTCTCCTTTCCCTTTTTTCGATTATTTATGTATATATTATTATTATTATTATTATTATTATTATTATTATTATTATTATTATTATTATTATTATTATTATTACTAACCGCTAACACTAACCTTTAATTTTGTGCATACTGACTTTTTATTTATTTTTGTATACAAACATTTTATTTATGTACTCTAACCACTAACATTTATTTATTTATTTATTTACATTTCGTCATAATACTTATACCGTGTATATATACATACTAGTATTAAAATCTCGGTTTCGAATACGTTTGACTATGACGATCGCCTAAAGTCCATCTAATTCCTTTACGAGTAACGACGGAGGTGGCGCCTTTTTGAGGAGCACCGCCCCAATGTACTCAAGGACATGATGTGATCGTGATCGATCCTAGTTGAACGCATTTGATCCCATTTCGATGATTAGTACGGAACCCGTTGACACGAAAACCGACATCACATAATCCGAAAGGATTAATTCCGATGTCGTGACGTAGAGGGATGCAATTCCGTTACTAATTCAAAATTTCAATCTAAATAATAACATATCCTCATAAAATCCCGATGACGGTCTCATAATCGTATAGTACACGATTATGGCACCAAAAACCGAGTTGCATTTAAATCGTGCAATATTTTTATTCAATTCGGTCAACCATCGATTTTAAAACATAAAAGCAAAACGAGCCATGCCTCGTACAGTGGGCACTCGACCGAGTGCCATAGGCCACTCGATCGAGTAGCACCCCAAAAATTGGGCAGTAGCTGCTTCGAGTACGCACTCGATCGTGTCCATGCCATGACTCGGTCGAGTGGGTCCTGTAGCCCAGAAATCCGAGAGCTTCAATGCAACATTTGAGCCTCGTCATTTTTTACGACTTTTAGTCGACACGTGTAAAGTCAATCACGTGGTCCTATTTTTCAAAACTCATGCATATCATATCACTTAAAGCGATTTTGATCGACGGTCTCGCACTATTAATTTTATGTCGACGACTCTTTAGTCGTATCCGACACATAATTAATTTAGACTCCATTTCTCGAGGTGATAAGTCGGGACAAGGCATCGAGGTTCGAGATCGGGTTAGCACCACGCCTAGGTCTCGAACCTCCGTCCTTTGATTAATATGCAATATAATGCGTAATTAATTAAGGTTCGTCCGTCTATCTAATTCACGATCTAGTGTGCATTTATTATATACGGGTCTTTGTCGGGTCGTGTATTTATTTATCACTCTTCTTATTTTATTCAATTATTCTATTTTATTGCTCGTTGTATTGTGAATTCCGGGTTGTATTCCGCCCGTGTAATTTGTAATTTATTTACGAGTTTTCTATTTTCGATGTTTGCCATTTATTTATTTAAATGAACATCACATGGTAAACAACTTCGACAATAGTTAGATGCATTAAATGACGTAGTTCACATATAATTCACATGCTTAGCCTGAAAACGCTGTTTGCATATCATTTAGTCGTTTCACTAGCGCGCGTACATGAACACGAACGATGTCTTAGTAGAGGTCGCCATTGTGCGGGCGGGGTTGGGTGTCCTTAGTGAGCTTCCCAACACGTACCCTCACCCCTTACTCAGAACCTTGGTTTCCGGATGTCCGAAATCATTGGCGCACGAGAGTCATTCTATATACGAAAGTCGGTGTAAACGGTATCGATATTGTAATGCAAAGGGACGAGCCCCATAAACTCTGAAATCGAAGTGGGCCGTACTTTGTGTATAGCCCACGACGACATAGAGTGGGCTCGAATGGTTCCGAATAACCACAAAATTCGGTGGCGACTCCATTTTGACTTAAATTTCGAACCCGAGAACAATCTTACCACGAGATTCATTCGCCTACCAAAACCCGCGCGTGGCCGCGTCGGGGTGGACCTACGTCATGTCCACACCATTCAATCTGCAACCCATAATCTACTATTCTATTTTCATTCATATTTTTCATATTTTTTTTTCTATTTAATTCGGTTATTCAGATGCACAATCTTAATTTTTTTTTTCTATTTTAATTTGCATATTTATAAATATGAGTTTAATTTTTCGGATTTATTGATATTTCAGAAATCTGATTTTTTTGAAGTTGATTGGTAAATTTGCAGGTGGAAGAAAGCCAAAATAAGAGAAAAGTGTAAGATTTAATCATCCTGGTAATTTTTCGATTTTTTATTTAGTTTATTTCATGTGAATTCAAAATTGGAGATACAAACTGGGTATTCTCTTACCCTTACGGAGTCTATTATTTTGCACTTAATGTTTGTTCTTAGCAATCATAATAATTTCCACTCTTAATCCTCGGCGTTCTTTTTCTCCAAATCTGGTACGGAGTATAACTTTCTCCTTTCTTCTCTTTCATTTTTATTACTGCATTTGAACTTCATTGTTTAACTTATTTAGTTGTCGATTTTATTGTTTATTACGGAGTCTAATGTTAATATTTATTAATTAATGGGTAGATTAATATTTAGATTAGTTTTAATTAGGTTTACTCAGTAATTTCATTTCTAGGGTTAAAGAACTTGCTTCCTCTTATTTGGGGATTTCGTAGCTGCTTTTCGTATAATTGATTGATGTCGTATAATTTGTAGCCGCTTTTCGTATAATTGATTGATATCGTATAATTTGTAGCTGAAAGATTTAAAATTGGAATTCAAAATTCAACTTCAATAAGATAGGATCAAAGTTACCCACATACAAAAAATACACTTAGCAGAGTAACCACCAAATGAGCTTTATCACCAACAAAGATATATCATAAAATTGCAGTCAAAAACAAATCAGTAAGTCGTGTCTATATTATACGACATCAATCAATCATACGAAAAGGCAGTGACGGACTAAATTTTAATGACAAATCAGTCAATTTTTTTTATGAAGGGCGCTTTTTTTTTTGCAAGTGATGATGAACGAAGATGATAAAGTGAATTTCGTAGAGGTATTTTAAGAATTAAAGTCCATTAATTTTTTTTATAACTATTTGAAAATTAATTTATTTATTTTTTGGCGATTTTAATAGTTATAATAGTGATTTCTGGTTTTAAATATCTACAATTGTGGTATTTTCTAATATTGTTTTTATTTTTGATGTATTTTATCTTAAGTTTAGAAGAAGAATGAAAGTAAAACTTTAATTGGAAGAAAAAATGACTCAAAAGGTTAAAATTTCCTTGATTTCTCATTGTTGTTAATTTATTACTAAATTATACTTATTCATTTTAGAAAGTTTTAACATTTTTATTTATTTTATATTTATCTTTACTCAAAACAAATGCATATAGATTATTTGTTTTATTCACCTTTTAGTATATATTTTCTAAATATTTTTGTTTAATCATATATAAATAAATAAATAAATATATATTTACATATATTTCGAATTATATTATATTTTATATATTCATAAATAATATAAATATTTTTGTTTGATATAAATAGGTGACATTCTCTTTTCCATATTTTGAAATTAGTCCCAAATTTTGCAACAATTATATTAATCAAATACTCTATTCTCAGCCACTCCCACGAAGCATACACCCACCTAACCCCATTAGTAACTTAATAAGGGTATTAGTGTATCAGACAAGTTACATAATCTGGCCATAAAGTTTCAACCTCGAAAATTTCTTCAAAAAAAAAGTTCAATCTCAAAAATATGAACAGTCAAAGGATTTGATGACATTAATTTTAATGACAAGAAAAATTCCATGTAAATATTTTCGGATTATATAAATATATAATAGTTCTAATTATATTTTCTATTTTTTTAGATTTATAAATTTAAATACGGGTTACATGAAATTGCATTTATACAGTTTTGGTTTGCTTTCGGGTCAAATATGGGTTGCGGGCCGGGTTTAAAGGAATTTCGTGAGAAAACGGTTTGTTAACGCATGTTAAAAATATTAACTATAAGAGTCGTGTTTCGAAAATAGCGTGTCACACTGTCACGGTACAAAAGTATGAAATCGGGTTAATTTTTTTTTTTAATTTTTTTTTTTTAAAGTTTTAGCATAATTTTTTTACAAAAGTCGACACAAGGCATAAGTTGATGTCATGTAAATAAGTTGAACTAAAAAATGAAAATTTGACCAAAACATGTCCAATTAATTACACTCACACATTAATCCACTACTCCGTATTACTTATTCCAATTTCTTGAGAAACTCATCTTTTAATTTTGCATAAAAGAAAAGTTGATCAGATAAATTTACATCTCATCATAAATTATCACTCTTCCCATAAATTTGTTTCATTAATAGCGTGTTACACTGTCACGGTACAAAAGTTGGCACAAGTATGAAATCGGGTTATAAACGAGCGAGAGAAATAAATATATAAATAGACCAAATTCATACTAATAAGTTCAAATAAATATTCGAGACAAACTCGAAATTAAAATAAATTTCTGTATTAGAAAAAATAAATATTGGAACATTAGTAATCTTAACATTGGTATGGTTTTCGTTAGTTAATTTGATCATTGATTTTTGTTGTTTTATACTCGGTGTAGTATTGATAATGTCGGGCTCCAAAACATGCTCTTATTCGACAAGTAAAACTGAGATCGCAACAGACCGTTGGTTATGTATGGTAAATTCTTGCAAATAAGCTGCATGTCTGGGAAGCAGAGAAGTAGACGCTTGATGTGAAGGATTATCTCTCAACTTCAGAGCTAAGAGTATATGCACAATATAATATGGAGTAACAGGTTGTATCGAGTAGACGATTACATTCGCAGGTTATTAGGTTATCTGCTTATTAATTAGTTAACTTGAAATTTAATTTTGTTTTAATGTAACTTCGCCTAAGTATGAAATTTAATTGTTATTATATACAGAGTATTTCTTTATATTTCAAATTCTTCTTCCAATTGTCAAATCTATATGGTTGATGTCATGTAATTTTAAATTTTTTAAAAACTTATCTATTATATCATGCAATATAATCAAAATCAATCTCTAATTAATTACACTTACAAAAATAGTAATAAATTCAAAAGAAAAAAAAGGTTGAATTAAAAAATGAAAATTTGACCAATTTAAAAAAGAAATGAAATTTGAACAAAAAATGTCCAATTAATTACACTTACACGTTAATCCACTATTACTTATTCCAATTTCTTGAGATCCTCATCTTTCAGTTTCGCATAAAAGAAAAGTTGACCAAAAAATTTATATCTCATTCTACATTATTATTCTCCCCATAGATATGTCTCCCCTTCCCTTTTCATAGACCTTTTCCCCTCCCCATAAATTGGTTTTACTATAAATTTTTCCTCCATTAATATAATAAACAAATGGTGGTATTTTTTTAATATTTTGACATTACTCAATCATACCTCAAAATTACTACCCTATCCCTCCCATTTCTCCCTTCCCACACAAGTTTTTAGAGAGAGAGAAATATCTCAAAACTCGAAAGTTCATCTCTCTCCGCCGCCTCACCACGCCGGTCGCCGGCAACCACTCCGGCCCACTGCGCCGACCACCACTCCGGCCATCTCAATCATTTTTCGGTTTTTTTTGGGTTTTCCTAAAAGGCTATTATTAATGTTATTATTTCTTCAAGATTAAAATTAAAATTAAAATTAACTATAATTAATTAAAATTATAACAAAATTAAAAAGATAAAATTAATTCGATACTATTCAAATTAAAAAATACAATTCAAATTTGAAAAAAAAAACGTACAAGCTTTAAATCCTAAACCCTAAAATTCAACGTTACTCAATTAACCCTAAATCGAATCCCTTAATTAATGTATTATAACTAATTTACAATAAAATATCGATTAATAAATTATGATCCATATTTAATTCGCAAATAATTGATGGAATCAGTTTTAGTTGATGAAAAAATTAATGTTGATGAAAAAATTAGGATTTAGTTTAGGAGAAAAATAATGAAAAATAGAAAAAGGATAATGTTGGAAAATTTATGAAATTTTAGGGATGATTGAGTAATACACGATTATGAAAAAATAATTCCGTAAAAGGTATCAAAATAATTATTAACAAACTTAAATATTGAAATTAATTGATTCGTTGCGTCGAATCTAAATTAATTATTATTTTTTGCTTCAGAACATTTCGTATAAAAATGTCAAACAACCCGAGTATGAAGGTCACGGTCGGTTCAGAATATAGGTTGATGAGGTGTTGTCATATTATTAAAGATTACTAATTTTTAAATTGATATGATAAATTTAATATAAATTGACAAAAAAACACTATATATTGAAACTATTAAATAATAATCCGTCTAAAACTATAAAATTCATTTTTTAATTTAAAATATTAAAATAATAATTTAGTAATTTCTTATCTCACTAATCAATAACTCTCTCAAAATGTGCAAACTTTGGAAAGAAAACCATAAAATGTTGGGTACTACAATAGAGCAGTGAGAAACATGTCTCTCACGTGCTAAATTTGGAAAATGATTATTCATCATGTAAAATATATTGATATAAAAGTATATGATCACGTCTAAGTTTAATCACGCCTATGCATTAATACTAATACTAATTGCATAGAAAATGAAACACACATTAATCAATTTTCAATTGTGCATTAATGAAGTTTTGGTTTTCAATGATATACATTGGTTTACAAAACTACTATTGTTTTTCACGGGTATCATACTTTTCTTAGACACACATTTCCATGTGTAACGTGTTATTTTTAGTTTCGTACACCTATTAGTATACTAACTAACTTTCAGTCCCTTAACGTATTCTCTCCAAACGATATTAGCTTCATAATATTTTATATGAAATTAAAACTGGACAACCCGTGAAATTTTTCACGGGTAACACACTAGTTGATGTTTAATTCTATCAAACTTAGCCTTTGTCTCACTACAAAACCGGGCTTCCACTTGAAATTTGATTCTAGAGATTAAGAACTCCACACTTGACTCCTTAGAAGAGAAAATGCGCTTATTTCTTTCCTTCCAAAGTAATGCTATAGTTGCTGCAATGCTAGCTTGCATCCACGGATTCTTCCAATGTTTCCTCTTGAATTTAGATGCCATCCACTTCATTATTACACTAAGATTAAAACTCTGAATCTCAACCTCCATCCAGTCTCTAATTTCCTTCCAAACCTGTCTAGAAACAGGACAGGAGAAGAAAAGATGACTGTGAGATTCCTGTTCAGCCAAACATAGACTACATCTGTTAGCAAGTTGATAACCCCATTTACAATATTGATCCAATGTAGGTAGCTGTCTTTGAATTGCCAGTGAAAGAAAGATCTTGTGCCCTGGCATTATTCTATCAGAGATCAGATTTCTACTCCATCTTTTTTTCTCCCAAGGCCTAAGGAAATGGTATATCTTAGTCACCTGAAACTTCTTAGAAGTACATGCTGTCACCAGTACTTGAGCACTATGAACAGATCCTGCAGCCTGAATTAATCTGTCTCTCACCTTCAAAATTCCTTTCATGCCTGAAGAATAGGGCTCCTTAGATTCAACTGTCCAAACAGAGCGATTATCAAATATATACTCCTGACACCATTGCTTCCAAAGGCTACTCCCTTCTCCAGAGAATTGCCAAAGCCACTTAGTTATCATTGCAGCATTCCAAGTTTCAAAATCCTTGATGTTAAACCCTCCTGCATCCCAAGGAAAACAAATCTCCTTCCACTTTTTGAACACTAATTTTCTATCTCCTTTAATTCCCCAATAAAAATCCTTACAGAGTTTGTTAACTATCTTCACAATGGCTTTTGGAAATAAAACACCAGAGCACCAGTAGTTTTCTAACCCAAAGATTACTGAGTTGATGAGCTGTGCCTTACCAGCATAAGACAGCAGCTGAGTAGTCCAGTGATGAAAATGGTTTTGAATCTTCATAATGAGACCCTCAAACATAGCCACTGTTAATCTCCCTTCAGAGAGAGGGATTCCCGAATATCTGAATGGGAAAGTTCCTATTGAGAAACCAGTTTCAGATACAATAGCTTCTTGTACAGCAGTGTCCACTCCCCCAAAGTATATACAGGTTTTGTCAATATTAGCATGGAGACCAGAGAGCTGAGCAAATCTATCCAGAATAAGCTTGACTGCCTTAACAGAAGGAACATCCCCTCTAGTAAAAATCATAAGATCATCCGCAAAGACTAAATGTGTAAGGTTAACCCTACAACATTTAGGGTGATAAGAGACTTGATCCATTTTACAAATCTGCCTGAGAAATTGAGAAAGTATTTCCATGCTCATAACAAATAGGTAAGGGGATAGAGGATCCCCTTGCCTAATACCACTTTTGCCCTGTAAAAATCCTTGAACACATCCATTGATTTTAAATAAGTACCAAGGAGAAGAGATACAACCCATTATCCATTTAATGAACAAACCATGAAAACCAAAGTTATGCATCATTACCTCTATAAAATTCCATTGGAGGGAATCAAAAGCTTTTCTGATGTCAACTTTAATTAGACATCTAGGGGTAAGATATTTCCTATTGTAGCCTTTAACCAAAGCCTGAGACAGAAGTACATTATCAAAAATGGATCTGCCATCAATGAAGGCAGCTTGCTCAGGTCCAATGATATGGGGCAAAACTTGTTTCAGTCTGTTGGCCAGAATTTTAGAAATAGCCTTGTAAAAAACAGAACAACAGGAGATTGGTCTGAAATCCATGACAGAAGCAACATTTCTCTTTTTTGGGATGAGAGAAACCACAGTAGAGTTGGCTACTTTAGGCATTCTAGCAGATTTGAAGAAACTGCAAACAACTTGATTCAAGTCTTTTTCAATTAAAGTCCAAGATTCTTTGAAAAATCCTGCAGAAAAGCCATCCATTCCTGGGCTACTATTTGAGTCCATAGAGAAAATTGCAGCTTTAATCTCAGAGATATGAACAGGTTTGATAAAATCCTTCACCATATCCTCAGATAATCTCCTAGGTGGCGGTAAAGTTCATGAGATACTTGTAGTGTTACCCAATAGGGTTTTGTAATAGGCCTGAAAAGCCTTGGAAACATTCTCCACCCCATTATGCAACAAACCAGCATGGTCAGTAATGGACCCTATCATATGCTGCTGTCTTCTCTCAGCTATTTTAGCATAGAAATATTTAGAAGAACAGTCTGCTAATTGAAGGTGCTTGATCTTAGCCCTTTGATGCAGCATACTAATCTCAGCATTTTTTAAGCTACAATATTGTTCCATAAGAACATTTTCCTGAACAATTAAAGAAGCAGAGGAATGATCATTCCTCAAAGAGTTTTGACAATTAGATAACTCATCCTTAGCCCTGACAACCTGATCATGTATATTTAAGAAATTGTGAGAATGAAGTTCAAGGAGACCCTTCTTAACAATTTTCAGCTTGTGGAAGAATCTGAAAATAGGGGAGCCTTTAACATAAGTAGACCAAGCCTTTTGAACCACACTATTATAGTTAGGATGATGAGTCCAACTGTTAAGAAAACTGAAGCTCTTCCTGGGTTTACTGTCTGATGTTACAGTAACTAGAATGGGTGAGTGGTCAGATATACCAGGTTCACAAGCCACTGCAGAAGAGGATGGGAAAGACTGAACCCAGGCAGGGTTGATTAAAGCCCTGTCCAGTTTAGACCAAACTCTAGTTTCAGGCTCTTGTTTGTTAGTCCAGGTTAGAGTGCATCCTGAACTGTCAAGATCATCTAATTGGCAATTAAGAATGCATTGATTAAATTCCCACATATCTTGAAAAGAAGGAGGGGAGGTTCCCAATTTTTCATCAGGATGCCTAACGATGTTGAAATCACCAATAAAAAGCCAAGGATCATTGAAAGAATAAGCTTGTAGGTCAGCCCAAAGATGTTGTCTCTGAGCACCATTATTGAAAGCGTAAATTTCTGAAATAAACAACTTCTTATTTGAAGAAAAATGATGGACTTCACCAGTAATGTGCTGATCAGTCTTATTCAGAAGGATGAAAGAAATAGAAGAAGGATTGTAGAGTAACCAAATTCTTCCATTATAGTGGTTGTCATAGTTATCAATTTTAACCCACGAATTAAAAGATCTCTTCATGATACCTTCACTTTTATGTCTCTTTACTCTAGTCTCCAAAATAACCACAAGATCAACATTATTGGATAAAAGAAAATCCCTAGCCTCACTATGTTTCAGGGGGTTGTTAAATCCTCTAACATTCGAAGATGCTATCTTCATGAGGGTTTATGTCAGGTGGAACATTCTCATCCCTACCTACCCTATGTAGAGTAGACATCTCCCCATTAGGACATCCTGAGTGCATTACAGCAGCATCCCTAGAGGGTTTTCCACTAGAGGGAGAAGAACACTCCTCAACTGGGTACTCATCAACCTCTAGGGGCTCTGAGGTACCACCTAGTCCTACTTCATCACTATATATATCTGCAGTGGATTCCAGAAATACCTTAAATTTATTTCCTACAGTAAGAGGCTCAACAGATTTCACAGGCTTCTGTTTCATAGAAGAAGAATTCTTTCTTGAAACAGGCACAAAAGAATCATCATTAGGATGTTCTTGTGAGCATTCTGAGTGCTTTACAGCAGCAACCAAAGGGGGCTTTCCATCAGGCAAAGGGGACTCAATCCCCACCTCTGAGTACTTGCTCATCCCTAAGGGCTCTGAGGTACCACCTAGCTCAATAGAGTTACTAGCAGCTGCCCCAGTTGGAGGAACAGTCTCCACTGGTACTGAAAGCTTCATGTTAACCTCTTTCAGTTTCTTAGCAGCCTCATTTTTTTTCTTTTCCCATTTGCAATTAGCTATAGTGTGACCTAGCTTATTGCATACCTTACAAAAATAAGGTATCCATTCATATTGGATCTTCTGAACAGAGAAATCATTAAATGGAGTACAAATGATCACTTGTTCAGGTAATGGCTTAGAGATATCTGCTTCAATTAGAACCCTAGCAAAAGAAAGTTTAGCTTTTGCTGTAGTTGCAAAATCAGCACATAGGGGCCTACCAACTTTGCTAGCAAGCTTGCTTAGTACCATATCAGACCACAAGAAAGGATCTAAGTCAGGGAAAAGGACCCATATAGGAACATTGGTGATCTTATCCATGGTATCCGAGAAGGATGGAGTCCATTCTTTCAAAACAAGGGTATAGATGCCCATATTCCAAGGACCCCCTCCCAAGACCCTTTCCATGGCTTCCTTAGAGTCAAATCTAAAGGAGAACCATCCCTTTTTAAAATACTGTACCACCGGAGTAGCTAATCGTCCCCATTTTTCATCAACAAATTTCTTAACCTGTTGCAAAGTGGGTTTCGAACCAATAACATTCCCCATCAAAGTATTATTCCAAATTTTCAGTTCATCCTCAAAATCGCACAAGTCAATTTAAATTTCAGGACAATCAGCCACTTCCTTAAAATATTGAAGAGTCGTGCCTAACTTTTGGTGATTAGCAACAATTTTAGACCAGTTAGATTTAGGAGGCATAACAATCTCAGGTTGCGAAACAGAGGGTTTATCAATGTTCACAGAATTCGCCACAATTGGATCAATATTCATATTAGAATTATTAACATCAATGGAAGAGTCCGTATTTTCAAGAATTTTACCAGCGGAAGCCATAGCTTCAATGATTACATCATTCAGGGTTTGTTGCGAAGAGCTCTGAATTTCATTCTGCAGAGGCAAATCATTCTCCTGTTGCTCTCCTTTCTTAGGAGGAAGTGAGCGATTGACCTTCTTCGGTCTTCTAGGACCCCGTTTTGATGTGGAAGCCATGGGAGAAGCTCGAAGAACGTAACAGAAAACAGAATAACAGAATCGCCTTTTCAGAGAGAGAAAGACTTTCTCTCACTTCGCTTATTTATTATTATTATTATTATTATTATTATTATTATTATTATTATTATTATTATTATTATTATTTATCGTTGTTATTATTATTATTATTATTATTATTATTATTATTATTATTGTTATTATTATTATTATTTTCTATTTTTTTTATCATCAATTGTTATTATAATAATTATTAATATTATTATGCACTCCACAATATTTTGAGGTTTTGAAATAGATGTTACATTCAAATATTTACAACTCTGTCTCAATGTCATTACGACTAATTTACGTTTTTTTACACTATTTTTGAGTGAATAGAATATCTAATTTCTACACACACAATATAGCATATGAGTAATATTTGTATTGTATTAAGATTTAAGAATATCAAAATTTAAAATTGTGTATATTACGTAATCAAAGATATATACATAACATTTTCTATTGTCAAGTACTAAAAAAAACAAAAGTAGAAATCAAATGAATTGGGTGAGTACTATGTTGTTGTTATCATTACTATTATTATTAATTAATTAATTAATATTATTATTACTATTATAATTAATTAATTATTTAGTGTTATAATTTTTTTTTTCCATTTTTAAAAATAATATTAGATAATTTATATAAGTATTTATTAATTTCAGCTTCTTTTAATTCAGCTCAGCTCAGCTCAGCTTCTATCAGTCTAGCTCAGCTCCTATCAGACCAGCTCAACTCTTATCAGACCAGCTCAGATCAGCTCAGCCCTGTTTCAGCCGAAAAGAATAGGGCCTAACTGGGTATCACCTTTTTTTTCTCTTAATATCACCTTATTTATTTATCTTTACTAACTTATACCCTCCCATCCAGAGGTCACAACCTAGGTCACCAATCTCATTTTTTACCAAATTCTAATTAATGTATTCTTATTCTATAGTACTCGTATTATTTAGGATTTATTCCAATCAAATAAGGATACATACAAGGTCACAAGGTCATGACCTAGAGTCACCAATTGACCTCTTTTACAATTGGGTCATGATAATACTATCTAATTGCTAATTAAGGTGACTCAACACGGTCATGACCTTCTCCATGACCTTGCTTGAGGATGATCTTTACAATAAAGTGGAATCAAAATTGAACTTGTTATTCACGTACAAAATTTTGGAGAGTTTTCTCATTGAGTTAGTGGGATACTCACTCCATTCAACCTCACTCTTCACATTTCTAATTTTGGTGCTATTCACATTTGAGAGAATCTTCAATATTTACAACAATCTATGAGAGATAATATATCCATGTGAGATCTTGTTTGATCCGTCTTTCGGAGTACATTAAAATTAAAATTTTATATTTTTTTTGCTAACATATACTCCCTCCGTTCCAAATATTTGTATACATTTTCTTTATACACGTATGTCAATGTTCATTTTCTTTTGTTTATATATTTAGTTACATATTACTAAAAGTTACAAAAATTGATATTCATAATGTATTCGATTAGACAATTTAAATAAGATCCGACATGAATATCTTTTATCTTATATATTAGAAGTTATATTGAAGATTCATCTTACTTATAAACTAGATTAAAGCCCGTGCGCTGCACGAGTTAGTTAGCTTAATTACATTGTAAAAAAAGTTATATAGAAATAAAATATCTCATATGAAAATTATAAAAAAAAAGGAGGTAAATTGATATTTTATACTCCCTCCCCTTCTCTATGATCTTCCATATTGGATTTTGGGAAGTTCTTAAGAAGGAGAGAGTATGTGGAGGAAAATGAATGGGAAGAAAAAAATGTGGGGTCACAAACAATAAGAACCACAAAATATATACTAAAAAGGAAAGTGGAACATTTTAGTTAATTTTCCTAAAAAGAAAATGTGGAATATCTTAGTGAAGGGGAGGGAGTACCTTAAATAACATTATTAACTATATACTTTGAATAACTTTCTATCAAATTAATACTCCGTATTTAATAGATTATTAAGACAAATTAATATTTAATAACACAAATTTAAACTTTCTTCTAACAAATTTCACTAAGAATCAATAATGACTTCAATTTATAATCATAGGATCACCTCTTCAGTTTATAATCATATGATAATCATTCAATGTGGTACAATTTCTATTTTAATTTTTTCGATGTGGGATAATTTTATGTTTGTTGCCTTATTAAGAGTCATTTTAAGACTCAAAAGTTTTTTTGGTCGATATTTAAAAATAATGATTACACTTATTTATAAAGTAGAATTCCATAACCCATCACAATTTTTCGATGTTGTATAATTACTTAAGATTATAATCTTAAGAGCTCCTTAATACTCAAAAGATTTTTGGTGGATAACCAATGATTACTCATATTTATAATATAGAATATCATCACTTTATTAATAAATTGTCGATGTGGGATAATTTTACTTGTGGGATAATTACTTAAGATTTATAATATTAAGAGCTCTTTAAGACTCAAAAGATTTTTGGTGGATAACCAATGATTACTCATATTTATAATATAGAATTTCATCACCTTCTTAATAAATTGTCGATGTGAGATAATTTTACTATTATTTGTATTGAAAGTGATTATTCTTATATATATATATACTCCGTAGAAATTCATCACCTTATTATAATTTATCAATGTGGGATAATTATTGGTTGATGTCACCTTACTTAGAAGTTTTTTTGAAGAGTCAAAAGATTATTTGTTGATGTCTGTGGACGAATTATTAATAATCTTATTTATAATGTATAGAATTTCATCACATTATTATAATTTGTTTACTTAATGTATAGTGTTAACAACTTTTACTTAAGTTGATAGTTTTAAGTTATCTTTAAGACTCAAAATATTTTTGGTTGATATAGACAGGGACGAATCCAGGAATTGAAGTATGGGGTAGCGAATTTTTTTTTCGTCGTTGTCTAAAAAATTTAAAATCACGATTTAAAGAAGCATATCTTAAATTCAAAATAAATTATCAATAAAGTGGAGCATAATAAAAATCACAATATTATTTTTTCTTTCATTATAATTTGCTTGAAAATAAATTCATTTAAATAAATAATTCATTATGAAAAATTAATTTTTGAACCAAAAAAATAAAATAAGTACAAAGAAAGAAAATTAGTTTGTCATAAGCAAGAATCAAACCCTGGTCTACAAGATGATGAACATTTGTTTTTACCAACACACCACCACTAGATTTATGTCCACTTAGAGTATTAAATGTTATTTATTATTGGGTTCATAGTATTATTTGGGGTAGCAAGAATGGATCATTCTAACTATAATTATTGGGCTTGGGGTAGCATGGGCTACCCCTTGCTACAATGTGGGTTCGCCCCTGAATATAGAGGTACATGATTACACTTATTTATAATATAAAGTTTTATCACCTTATTATAAATTTTCGATTAAGTTTGTAGTCTTATTAAGAGACATTTAAGAATTAAAAGTTTTTTTTTTTCGATAATTAAGAACGAATGATTACTCTTTATTTATAACATAAAATTCATCAACTTGTTATAATTTTTCAATGTGGGATAATTTATTTAAGTTTTTCTCATATCACATCGTCATAATTTTTTTGATGTGGGATAATTATTTATGTTTATCGTCTTAAGAGCTATTTTTAAGACTAAAAAAATACATATTAATTACTCTTATTTAAAAGTTCTTCTTGGTCGATATTTAAAACCAAATGATATAATATAAAATTTCATCATCTCATCATAATTTTTCGATGTAAGATAATTTACTTATATTCTTAAGAGCTCTTTTGAAATTCAAAAGATTTTTGGTAGATATCTAAGAACGATTTATTACTCTTATTTATAATATAGAATTTCATAACCATATTATAGATTGTCGATGTGGGATAATTTTACAACTGTTATATGTACTAAATTCATCACATAATGTGACACAAATAATATGAAATCTATATTCTAATAATGATTTAAAATATGAAACAAATAATAATGATTTAAACAAAAAAAAATTTATCCCACATCACATAAACAAATAATGTTTAAAAAATTTAGTCTTAAAAATCTTAGTTCTTAATATATATTGATTTATCAACTTATTACAATTTTTCGTTGTGGAATAATTTATTTCAGTTTATAGTCAACCATCAGCTCTTTTAAAGAGTAAAAATACATATTTAATTTTTTCAATGTGGGATGATTTTAAATTTGTAGTCCTATAGTCTTTTTTTACGACTCAAAAGTTTTTTGATCAATATTTAAAACCGAATGATTACTACTCCGTAATATTTATAATATAAAATTTCATAATTTTTTAATATAGGATAGCTAATTGAGGTTTATAGTCTTAAGAACTCTTTTTGAGATTCAAAAGACTTTTGGTAGATATCGAAGAACGAATGATTACTCTTATTTATAATATAGAATTTCATTATCATATTATAATTTGTCGATGTGGGATAATTTTACAACTGTTATATGTAATAAATTCATCACATAATGTGAAACAAATAATATGAAATTTATACTCTAATGAAAGCATTTTTTAACACGAATCTAATTATTTCATTTTTATAATTTATTTTACGATAATGTTTTTAAAAAATGAAGTCTAAAGGTTTTTAGGTCAGAATTGTAAAATATTACATTAATATAACAAATTAAATATATATCATAATAATTAAAAGATTCTCTAATTGATTTTTTTTATTATTTATGATACTTTCCTAATTTGAGGTTTGATGAAACGGACCAATGAGATCGCTCGAAAAAAGCCTAATATATATATATATATATTGATAGTGTTAAAAAAGTAAATGTATACAATTTGTTGGAACATAGGGAGTAACGGAATATATTAACACTATAAAACGCGCATTGACAAACGTGAAAAAATAAATGGGAAGAGTGAAGTTGATGAATGGCGGGAGTATCTTTTTTTAGGAAAAATTTACCAGAATATTCTAAACTATATATTAGTCGTCTTCTTAAAATAATTTATACTTCCCCCAACTTTCATTCATCTTCCCACTTATTATTTTTATCAACTTTGTAATATCTCGCCACTTCGTTAATTTGCTTTTTTTTCCATACTTTTTACTAAACTACCCATATTAATTTTTTATATTTACCACCTCTCCCCTTTCCACTAACCAAATAACTCAACTCATATATTTTCCCGCCTAAAGCTATCCACAACAAAAATAAAAAAAATAGACCAAATGAGCTAGGTGCGAATCGAACCCTTGACCTCATGTGTGTCACCATTCTCCTCCCCAACTACACTCTAACATCTTACTGATTTAAATATCACTATATCATACATAAAGCTATACACCACAGAAAGTATGTAATTAAGAAAATTTGATTGATTACATTGATTACGAAAATCACATGTTTTAAATGGAAGATATCACATACAATATTTAATATGGAATGTATGATCATTTTTTTTTAAAAAGTATAAACATATTGTATTCCGTTTTAACCAAATAGTTGCATTATTTTTGTTAATAGGAGATTTCACTATCCCGTACAATATTTTACATAGAGTGTAAAATAGTTATGATTATTATTGTATGTCTTTCTGATCATATTCGAAAATCATATTCTTAACATCGATATAAAATTTAGTAACTATATAAACATGGAATATATATTATGATTGCTCTTACAAATCCTGATACATAGTAAAAACTCACCGAAAATTCTCTATATACTACTCTAAGACAATAACAGTTACTAACATTTTCCTCAAAAATACACTAATTTAAATTGAGAAGTAAAAGAACATTTCACTAATAAATTCGCGAACTATTCATTTTCATTAATGTTAAAGAAATTGACAAAAAAACTTCTTTTTATGAAAATAATTAGATAAATTTTAAGATATGATGTCATTAACCTTGAGAAAAAAATCAGTTATCTAAAAAAATTATTTTTGAAATGAGCTATTTACTTTAACTTTTACAAAGATATACTCTCCCCGTCCCAATGAATTCTTTGTCTATTTCATATTGGGGCGTCTCAATGAATTCTTTGCCTTTCTATTTTAGAATTGTTTTATATATATATATATAATATGTAATTTGACCTTCTCATGAATATTTGGCTTCACATGTCACTTCATCATTGGACCTTTTTCCTCTTTGTGCCAAAAGCAAAGGCAAACAATTCATCCGGACGGAAGGAGTATATACTCACTCGATACCACTAAAATCTTCTCATTTATTAAAATGTGCGAATTATAATTATCATATAGAATGATTATTTTGGTAGGGGAGACTACAAAATACGGAATATACTATTAAAATCTATATAAATTACATACTATAAGTCTTACACCTGAGACGGTCCATTTTTACTTTTTTTTTTAAAATTTTCTAATGAAAAACTGAATAGCTTTTTTACACAAAGAGAACGTATCACGGCGTGCTAACCATTAAAAAAAGTACATTATTATACTACCTCCGTATCTATATGTTCGTCAACTTTTAATATAATACTCCACCCATATATTAAACAAAGTGGACGAACATATAGATACGGAGGGAGTACAATTTTTGATAAATATTTATGTATTTTATGGTAGGTTAAAGAGAGAAGTGAGTATCTCGAGATGTGAGATGATATAAACCGAGTATATAAAAAATACTCCCTCTGTTTCAATGAAAGCTTCCACCTAAAAAATGACACATTTTTTTAAGGATAATAATAAAATATTCAAAAGTAGAGATGATGTAAAGTAGGTGGGTCACCTAGGTAAGAGTGAAGAGTTATACCAAAAAAGAAAGTGAAGAAATTTACGAAAAAGAAAAAGTGGAATCTTTCAATGAAACGAAGGGAGTATAAACAATATTTTCATTAATTACACGTTATTTAATACTCCGTGCATTTCAAGACATTACTCAAATATTTTGATTAGTTTTGCGATTTAAAAAATATTTTCCTATTTCAAAATTATACAGTCGATAAATAGTAAAAATAAAATAATAAATTTTTTATTTTAAATCTTAAATGAAATATTTTACATAAGATAAATATAATATAAATACCGTGCATTGCACGGGGTCTATACTAGTTTATACACTAACCTTATTATTCTACATTATTTTTTACACTCCTACTTGCTTATTCCCTTATTATTTTAACTCAACCAAAAAACTTTGTGTCATTTTGGAGTGAAAAGATAAATAAAAAAAACTAGAGGAAGTAGTACTTCCTCCTAATTTCCACGAACTTCCTCTTTATTTAATATATGTGAGGTATATTTTAATCAAAGGGAAATATCATAGAAATTAGGAGAGAGTATATTTTAACATACAATAACCCCCCCCAATAATGAACCTACATGGTTGGCTACCTACTTTGGACATAAGATAAATATAATATAAATACCATGCATTGCACGGGGTCTATACTAGTTTATACACTAACCTTATTATTCTACATTATTTTTTACACTCCTACTTGCTTATTCCCTTATTATTTTAACTCAACCAAAAAACTTTGTGTCATTTTGGAGTGAAAAGATAAATAAAAAAAACTAGATGAAGTAGTACTTCCTCCTAATTTCCACGAACTTCCTCTTTATTTAATATATGTGAGGTATATTTTAATCAAAGGGAAATATCATAGAAATTAGGAGAGAGTATATTTTAACATACAATAACCCCCCCCCCCCAATAATGAACCTACATTGTTGGCTACCTACTTTGGAGGTTGGCAGGTTTACTTCATCTCTCCTACAATAACCCCCCCCCCACAATGAACGTACATGGTTGGCTACCTACTTTGGAGGTTGGCAGGTTTCACTTCATCACCCTCACAATAATCACCTTGGTAATCAACTCGGGATTCCATGACAACCTCCATCAATCAAGACTCAAGAGCACATCAAAATAACAAATCAAGCTCCATGGAAGGAGCTCACTTCTTTACCCAAACCAACAATACCATCTTGAATTCATCAAATTTTCAATTTGAATGTCAAAGTTCGTTTATGTTCTTTTTTTAGAAAAAAATTATAGTACCAGGGTTGTAAACTTCGAAAGTATTCAGATTATGGTATAGTTATATAGTTATATCCCATCCACCAATTTCATGGCAAAAAGTGAAGATTCGAGATTGGTTTTGTCCTTTTATAGTAACCTCTATTTATGGAAATCTCATACTTATGTTTTGATGATTACAAGTGGCACATAACAGTTTGTGTGTCTAGTCGTATATGCTAAGTTTTACAGGACCATACTGTAGACACCCAGATTTGGACATGGTGGCTGCAGAAGTGCCCAACAAACACCCGATGACGATAGGACTGCAACGCGACGCGGGTTCGCGGTGTTCTAGATAGTTTTTCTATAGAACGGATCAAATAAATTACTCGGGCAAATCAAAATAACATGATGGCAGCCTTAGTCGTGTCGTTACGATCGCATAGACACTAATTAGAGTCAATTCTGACACCGGGACCCCGAGTCGGTCCAGAAACTTGAACCGAGTCAACACCGCGCCAAGCGATCCTCGGGATGAACACTCGAGGCCCACTAAACCCACGACGCTAGGTCAAACCCGGGGTAAGCTTAATCCCCAAGAATCATATCACACTCCTCCCTCTCGGTTTTGGAAAGTATCAAAACCGTATCCTCAGAACTCCAACCGCACCACCTGACGCGCCTGGGTCTCCCCACGCCCGGACCCAGGTGTCTGAGTCTCATTACGCCCCATCTCGGGCGCCTATATGTGCGACGAGGGCCAAAAACACCTATAAATACCCCCCTTCACGCCCTCATTTCAACACACATCATTCAATCCTCTTTTCTCCCTCTAAATTCTCGCTAAGGGCTCGCACTTCGACACCCGAGGCAAACGATCCACTCGATCGTAGTTCCGATAAAAAAAGCGACATCGACGCAACTCCTCACCTTCGAGCACTCCACTCGATACCGAGGTGCCTGTGATCGACTAACTCAAAACTAGTACCCAGGTTCTGTCGGATTAGCCACAGAACTAGCAAATAGTAAAGAAACTCTGCCGGAATAGCCGCGGGAAGGTCAAACGGTAACTGAGTGCCGGAATAACTGGTCAAGCTAGGAGGATCCGCCTATCGAAGTCGTATCGTCACTAGGTTGCCATCTAAACAAAACTTTCCATATTTGCACTTTCTATTATTATGCACTATGACAACACTAGATGTGGGCACTAGACCCACAAACGTCTACTAAAATACGTAACGTCCCAACTTCAACGGCAAACACTAAAACACAATAAATAGACCCGAGTAATTCCGAGCTTCATTCTCAAAACTATCTATGCGTCGTGTCCCGTTTAGTGTACACTCCGAGGGTGCAACTCGTCACAACGTGATTTACTTACATTCGCATTTACAGTTTTTCGTATGATTTATTGCTTTTATAACCTTATAATCGCATGCTAAATCACCTAACACGGAATTCAAAACGTAAAACAACTAAAATTGAACAAAGTGATGGTCGGATTCCGTATTAGTCCCGGTGCTCGCCTTGTTAGGTTCGACGCATCTCTATTAATACCGAGCCGACGCATCTTAAGCAGAATACCAGGTAAGGTATACCACGAGAATGACGAATATCCGTATTATCGCATTAAAACTGATTTGCTAATACGTATAATACTAGTATTCTCTACTCTCCTACGTGCATCTTTTCATGGCCTGCTTGTCACGTGAAATCGCATGCAAAGAATGTAAACGCAACTACTTTGACGACAAAACTTACTTGTCCTTAAGCAACCGACATAGCAAAAGGTTTAGGGTTAAAACAACCGATGTTACAGTATTTACACCAC
The DNA here is from genome assembly GCA_958450325.1 of Agrostemma githago. Classification (NCBI taxonomy): domain Eukaryota; kingdom Viridiplantae; phylum Streptophyta; class Magnoliopsida; order Caryophyllales; family Caryophyllaceae; genus Agrostemma; species Agrostemma githago. The sequence goes on from OY288261.1 coordinate 27,187,554, forward strand.
AACAAAAGAACTAGGATATCAGCCCACCGATTGATTAATAGAGGCCGCTATAGTGCGGGCGGGATTAGGCGTTGACATCTATCGGATGTTGGCTACCCAATACGTACCCTCACCCCTTACTCAGAATCGATGGTTTCCGGATGTCCGAAACCATTGGCAATGAGAGTCATTCCAGGCATGGAGTGCTTAAGGGTACAAGTCTTTATCTTTAGGTCCCGTGCCACTCGACTTTGAGCTGGCAAGGGATCAAAGTTGACTTGAACGGTTTCCGAGTCCCCATAATTGACTCGGTGGCGACTCCACAAATCAACGACAACTTCAGTTCACTAAAAAGGTCGCCTTACCAAACAAAACAGCCTTTAAACATTTACAACCACGACTCGATCGATTCCCAAACGAAAACACGGGTGCCCCCCACCCGTCTAGTACAAGTCCGGATCGTCATCCAAATCGAGGTCCGACACTTCGCCCCGTACGCGAGATCAGACCGGCCCCCGGCAGAGAGGGGGTCGCGTGGGTGGCCGCTGCCACACGTTGAAAAACAGGGTCGGTCCCGCGTGGGCACGCGCGGGGCGCCGGGCGGTGCGGACGGACGTCCACAGTTTGGCGACTCCGTTGGGGAATTGGAAACAAGTTTCAGCGATGGTGTAACTTGAACGAGGTCGGTGAAGCTCATTTCTTAGTTCCTAGGTTTGGTTACTACGGGTTTTGGCCCTAAAAAACCCACCCTAACCGATATTAGGACCAGTCGATCTCTTCGCGGTAAGATCTCTAAGGACACGCGGAGAGATCCTCGATTGACGCGCCGACCGCCTAACGCGTACCCTGCGGGAATATTAAGCGGGTAGTTTCGAACGGACGGTATGACACTCGTCTCCCCAGACCATTGTCAATGCCTAAGTAAAGACTATTCGTGGGCGGTAGCCTACCCTAAACCTACCCGAGTCTGCATCCTGCATGAGTGTATGCATTCCTAGTTATGTGTAGCGTGTTTGAACAATCCAACCCAAATAAAACACTAAAATCCGGATTCAACCACGCCAACATATTCAACCACACCCAATTCCGTTTTCGAAAAATATCTCATCTTTTCAAAACGATTTCTGAAACACCGATACTCCGGTCAAGTCATGATTTCTGAAAAAGAAAAAAAAACATTTTGAGATGCCATTGTCATGGCAAATTTTACACTCGATGTTTTCAAAAAAAATACATTTTCAAACGCTCTCACATGGCTAAAATAAAACCCGTCGAAATAACAAATACCGTTAATATACAAAGACCCCAATTAATGGGATCAAGGCACACCAAACGGTCACATTTTGTTTTAAAAAAAAAATGATAATAAGTTTTTTTTACACACATACCGTTAACACAATCGAAGCTTCAATTAATGAAGTCAAGGAACCCAAAGCGGTTACATTCTCGAAACACTTTTTCACGACACACCACCATTCATTGTCGAATGTTATTGCAACCGACAAACATGGATCACTCGTTAAAAAAAAATCAACTTTTAAAAAAAAAAATATTCACTACCTAAACCCTTGACAAGGATTTAGTCACACCTTTAAAGCACCACACACATCCACTATCGAACTATTTAATTAATAGTAGTCTCGATAAAAAGTCACTTCCTCATTTTTAAAACCGGTCCACCTAGGGACCGTGCTCTTTTCGAAAAAAAAGAAGAAAAACATTTACACTTTTGCCATCGTCGGGTTCCCGACACACACATAGCAACGCACGTTTCACATAACCAATGATGTTACCACACCATCGTCTCCCTAACTTTACAAAATCATCTTTGTCAAAACTTTCCTCCGCGAGTATCGGTCGTTTTCGAAAAAAATATCAAAATTCTTTGATCCTGAGCCGAGATCGCGATCAATCTCTTACGTCGTACAACCGTGTGATTAACTGTCCGTGTTAGTTACTAGGATCACCTCTACTCGAGGTCTTACATTTAGGGTCGTCTCATTTTGAGAAGTCCTCTTTAAGCCTCACCTCCGAGGCTTGTGTCAAATCGTCTCGTCACAGAGATCTAAAGTTCCTTAGGCGTCTCGCTGAACACACCAAGAGTCTAAAGCACCCGAGTCCCTAAGCCAGTGACCGCACACATGCGAGTCAAGGGTCTCATTTCCGCGTCGCTCAGTTAAGAGCATTCCTCAAGTCTCTAAGTCATCCGGTGGATCCGATATGATCTTTTAATCCTTTCCCACTAGAATCACTCCCCAACATGTCGGTAGATTCAAGCGCCATCGAAAGCATCCGCAACGATGTCAATACCCTAGCCAAATTGGTTCGCACATCCATACTTCAGTAACCCGTTTGACTTTATCCGTCCGTTACATCGATAGCCGCCTCAATTTCCTTGAGAGTAGAGACACCAAAAGCGAGATCAGACAAACGTCAATTCGGGCGATTACCATGCCCAAAAGCCTACCCATGATAGACTATCCCAATACTCCACCCGATCGAAGCTTCCTAAAATCGATACGGAAGGAACACCAAGACCTTACGAGACCACACCCAACAAAGTAGGAAGGTCACCAAGAAAGTTTATCCCAATCAACTCATCTTACAATGAAGCTCTTAAGTGCCTAGTCGATCAAGGGTTACTCTCACCTTTGGGTCCCACTCCGGACCTGCCCGTCAGCAAACGGAGCAAAAGTTGGACCCCTAATGCTTATTGCCTATATCACCAAGGTAACGGGCATGATACCGAATCTTGCTTTCGGCTCAAACATGCCATACAAGATATGATCGAAAACGGGATCATTAATCTCCCTCCACCCGGGAAACCAAACAATACCACAAACCCCTTTAGCATTCACGCCGTCTTTGACGATACCACCAATTGTTCCCACCTCGACCCTGTAGAGGAGAGTATCCTGAATATTGAGAGAGGTCCTGACAACCCGAGGGCACCCGCCGAGACGAGTAAATCTGTGTCCGAGTCAGAGTCTAGTTCGTCTTAGGACCTAGACCCCATAGTATAACAAATGTCTTTTGTTTTTACATCGAGTCAGGAGGTGCGAGGGGACATGTCCTCCGCCTCCCCAAAAAAAATGTCTCGGGCACGTAGCCCGCTTATTACCATCAATAAAAATGAACAAACATTTCTTCCTTTATAATGCGCCTCGACAATCGCTTGATTTAGCAACGCACTTTCTCGCTTAGGACTCGATACTATGCCATTTATCGATAACAATAAAACAAACCTCAAAACAACGAGGAATTACAGGAAGTGAGATCCCATGTTCCTTTTTTTACCTATTCCATGTCTGGTGTAGGAAGTCACAAACTATCCCTTAGAACGACACTACCGAATCCTATGACAAATCTAGATAGTCCCGTAGCTAGTAATCAAGGACGGAAGGCAAGCCTATTTCCCACAATAAACATCCCTCCAACAATGACCGACCAACCCACCATAGGTGCTAGCCAAACCAAAAGTCTGAAATGGCCAAAAGGGGCCAAAGAAAAAAAAGCGAAACCAAGGCCAAGCTAAGCCGGCCCAATTCAATGATCAAGACCAAACTCAATGGTCAAAATCAAAACCCAATCATCCAATTCGATTTCAAATACGATTCCGAATAAAGAGTAAATGAACAGACCAGTCAACTAGCACCCAAATACTAGCCTCCCTACATTACAACCCTTAAGACCTTCCCGAGACACTTGTTAGGAGACAGTCCGGAATTTTGAGGATTCAGAGTCAATAGGATAATCCCAACCGTAAGAGCCAGACATGGAAATCAGATCCCCGCATAATTTACGTCCCGCCCGATTGAAGCCTGAGTCATTTTTACTCAGCTTCCCCTTTCCTACCACATTACGAAACCTTAGCCCATAGCCCTAACTCCACAAAAATCAAGCTTCAGATTTTGATCTATCGAAACCACTCACTACCTAGCTCCACAATCCAAAACCATCCAAGCCAGTCACCCTGACCAAAACACAGTATCTCGGTAATGGTTACTTTCAAGAGGTCACACGCAATCGCTTCCCCTTAGTTCTTTAACTACAACGAATACACTCTAAGCATCTCATATCGATAATTGGCATAACGAGTCTAAAGCAAAATCACTCACATCTAAATGAACTACGAACATGGTTTGATTCCGTCTAAACGCGGATACGTAGGCAACCCTTCTTCGGGTACAACCAACCAAATAACGAAATCGATTGCTCGATTCACATGCAAGTCGGAGCCACCCCTATGTTCCGATTAACGAGTGATTTTAAAATGACGAAGCACAAACGACGAGCCGAGGACGGGGTAATAACCCGAAAGGGCACCCCGGGCAAAATGAAGAAACGAGTCGCGAGCCGTCGTAAAAAACAAAAAAAAAAACAAAAAAAAAAGGTGAGCCGTGGACGGAGTGAAAACCCGAAAGGGCGCTCCGGGCAAAATGAAGAATCGAGTTGCGAGCCACCAAAATATATATATATAAAAAAAATGTACTTCTCATTAATAAAAAAAATCAGTTAAATCAAGCCTTTGTCGAGGCCATTTACATCAAGCGTCTGAAACCCGGACATCCCGAAAAGCAACAACGTGTCGAAACTCTACAAAAATTAGTACTAATACGCCACATAATATCAATTAATACAACATAGTACTAAACGGCTGGGCTCTACCGGTCGAACTTTTCCTTTCCCTTGCCATTCGGGTATGTTTGCTTGGGTCTCTCACCATTGACCCTCCTAACGCAAACTTCCACCTCCCTAGCCTAAAGCGAGCCCAGCCAATCTCACTTCCCCTCCTCACTCACATTTTCAAAATGGGTCTTGTCGTTCTCGGCCCGTGCAGATGAACTGACGAACACTAGGATCGGTAACGTCATCTTCGGTCGTGCACTTAGCAACATTAGCCCGCATAGCTTCCTTACTCTGTAGTACGGTCACCTCCACAATCCTTAACCTTTCTCTCACCCGACAACCCCGAACACCAAGAATGATCTCCTTAAGTAGCTAAACCCCTTTCCAAAAGCCAAAATGCCCGCACAAGAATGACAGGTCCACACGGACGGTACATTTCGTCCATCGGATCCACCAGACTTAGATGCCCTTTCATTCTTTTTTTAGGGGGATAAGCTACCCCACCTAGGCGTGTTTTAGCCTTTTTGTCAAGTCGAGTCCGCGGCCTAAAAAGGCAATTTTATGAGTATGCAAAAAGTGGTCTAACTTTTTTCAAAAGTCGTGAAAACTACACTCATTTCTTAAATACACTCGGTCAAAACACGTTAATATTTTACACCTCGAGTCAAAACGTTTAATCGACGTACTACTTGATCCGATTCCCGGCTCAAACTAACGCATTTCAAAACATCCGAAAGAAACGATTTTCATACTCTCATGCAAACGCACCTTAAACTAGGTCAGATCGCAAATGAGCAAACACAAAAGTGATTACTTGTCAATTTAGGTATACAAATTTGCCAAACGCAAGACTAATCCAACTAGCTCAAATACTAAAAATTTAAAACGAATATACAAAATATACAAATCCTTATATAGACTGAGGCTAGGAAGGGCCCCTAGAAGCCGCACCGACAGCTATCACAACCTCGCAAAGGTTGTCATCCAAACCTAGATCCTCTAAGTCTATAGGAGGAGACTCACTACCATCCATCCCCGACAGCATATCTAAGGTAGTCATCTCGAGGACCCTCCAACTTCCTCGTTAGCACCCGTAGCCTCAGCCTCAGCCTCCTTCTCGATCCGATGCCTGGCCTCACCCTGTGTAGAGGTCTCACCTCGAGATCGAGCCAGCTGCTCCTTTAGGAAGGCGATCACGTCAGCCCGAGATTGCAGGAGCCGCTGCGACTCGACATCTTTCGCCTCAAGCTCGGTCACCCGAGTCTCCAACTGTCCCATCATGTCCGAGACATCCTGCAGATACACTCAAACATTAGGCAAGACACACGAGCAACCTGGAAAGTAGAGCTGGCCAAATGCGGGCCAGCCCGTTCGGCCCGCTTCGCTAGCGGGTTTGGTCACAAGAAATTTAAAAATAAGTGGGCACGGGCAAGAAAATCAGGCCCGCTAAAATTAATGGACGGGCTTGGACTAAATAAAATTCTCCATGGACAACCCGCTAGGCCCGCTACGTACACTTTAATTTTTATGTAACCTACCAAAACCATAAGAAAAAATCAATTAAAAATTAAAATAAAAATTATTGTGTTGAAAATAGCATGTACCCACGTTGAAAAGACTAATCGGTTCATTGAATATCACAAAAAGCACAAAACTCACCCTTGGATCCTTGATTATCAGACTTCCCGGTTATTCCAAATTTCTAATTCCCAAACTCAATCTTGTCACTCCGTCAATTTCCAATTCCAAAACAAATAGTATGATGTTTATTTAGTATTTTGATAGTTATGAAAATGATCTTAAGTCTTAAGTTATTAATTTTATTTTTGCATAATCAATAATCACGATGTTTTTATACCTTTTGTTTGTTTGATTTGTCAGTAATTAATTTCAATATCAAATATTCTTGTATATTTAAAGCCCGCAAGCCCACGGGTTGGCCCGCTAAGGTATATTGGACGGGTACGGGCAGCTATAGTAGGCCCGCTATAGCGGGCATGGGCATTAGAAAAAAGCCCGTCGGACACATTTTTATAAGTTAGGCCCGGCCCATGTCTAGCCCAAGCCCGCAAACGGTCAGCTCTACTGGAAAGCCACCCTAGTCACACAAACTCACCGATCGAGGCCCCGAAGTAGAGTCACTCTACTCAGCAGAACACGGGGGGAGGGGCTCAGTAAAGGGTATCTCGGCCGCATCCACCCTAAGTAGAGTCAAGGGAAAATCTGGGGGCTGGATTTCGTCAGCCGGATCGGCCAGCTGAAAAGACAACCGATCGGTCAGTCAAAGGGCAAGAAATAACAAACCACAACACAAACCTTAGAGCCAAAGATCAGAACATTACCACAAGGCGGTACCAAGCTAACCGCCGGGTGACATGAGATAGATAGGAGGCACCAGGCACCAAGAGTGTATCGCCTCCTTCTCCATCCTTGTCCTCAAGAATCTCTGCGGCGGTCAGCGGTCTGAACATGGTCCGGGGAGGATCAACCGGCACCCTGAAATCGTCGTATAGGCACTAACGCACCAACCGCTCGCCTAGATACCAAACTGGACGAATCAACGCAGGAAGGAGCATCCTCCTATAACTCCGCGACCTCAGCTCTGTAGCCACATACTCCGGCACGCCCTCGTAATTAGCCCAAGGGCGGGCCACAAACTACACAAATAAAACCGACATCCTAATGAAATACCATGCCTTGGGGGCTATCGAGCAAATAAACTATAGAGGAAAACTTACATCGTCAAGGCCTAGCTTGTTAACTAGCGCATTCTCCACCGGGTAATGGCTGATTGTGCTCTTAGGCTGAGCCAGCCTCCACTCGATTCCCGCCGGAAATCTCTTCGGGTGCACCCGTACCGTCTTAGGTGCCAAACACGGAAAATAGGAGTAGATCCAAGCCTGCAAAATCCCAAAACAACATTAGCAATTCAAGCCAAAAACTAAGTAGAACTCAAAAACACAAGAGCGAGAAAAATAACTAACCTCCAGTATAATGCCCGGATCCACAATGGGCACAGCTGAGGCCGACCCTATCACCAGCGGCCTCACCATGACTTGCAAGCAGCGAGTCATCTCCGCAAAAGCCGCGGTCACCCAATCGAAGCGCCCTAGCTGAGCCATGTTGGCTAGGAAGGGCAAAATTCTAGTACTAAACCTCTCGCTCTTATCCGAGAAGTGAGTCGACCCTAGGAAATACCACAGCCACAGCCGAGCATCCTGCTCCGGCGTGTTAGCCTCCCGACCCTCTAACACCGCCACTCGCTCGAAGTGGTCGGTAATGTACGAGCTCACTATAACATGAGGCGTACTGTATGCCTCACGCGGTAAATAATCCCCGATGAGGCCCCGCACCTCATCACTATCTAGACTAGGGCCTTCGGCGGCCCACCTAATCCTATCCGGACCCCAAGGCAAACCACTAATCATCCCGATGTCCTCTAGGGTCATCCCGACCTCCTCAAAAGCCATATGGAAGGTCGAGGTAGTATCATGAAAGCGATCTATCATCGCCCTGATCACCATAAGGTTGCAGTTAGTCTGGCAACCCACCAACCTAACCCACTGTCCAACCACGGGACCTAGAGCAGTCCTCGAGATAATCTCCTTTACCGGAGGGGTCAACTTCTGGAAATAGACATCGAGGCACGTAGTAAAACCCGAGAAAGTCCTCACCGGACCTGGGGGTTGCAAACCGAAACAATGCTAGGATGAACAAAACAAATCTAGCCTAACCCGAGCAAAAACAATAACAATAACAAAGTCAGAGTCATAACTAAATGTGCACGAATAGGACATTCACCAGGCCTCGCACAATGCGGCTAGAAATATGATAGTCAAGATGAAACATCAGTTGATGACCATCCCAGTCCCGAGCCCACTCGGGATTCTCGTATACGGTCTCCTTGTTCTCCGGTACCGGAGCCGAAGCATGAGCGCTCCTAGCCACCGTCTCCGGAAGCTTACGCTTCTTCACTCTATCGAACTCAGCCTCGTTAATAGTCTCAGGGTCGCGCCGCTGAGACGAGACGCTCCGTCTCCTCCTGCGAATCCCTCGAGGGGTCTGTGAACTTGCCCCGACAACTTCCTCACTAGCACCAACCGAGGAAGTTCCCTGGGGACGCTCGATACTATCTCTAGCTGTAAGATCAAACAAAAAAAACAAAAACATAACCCTAGTCAGGCTAAAACAGCTTAAACAGGTCAAAATAGGGTCAAAATTTCGGATAAGGATATCAAAATTCCGAAAAGACCGCTAGCACGCATTTTCGATCCCGGTCACAATGGAAGTGGTTTCGGGAAATTCCGGCATTGTTACGACACCTTTTGGTCCGTCTTAAGACACAGAAAACCTCACGGAAGGTCCTAAAAGTCATCCTAGCCCATAGGAATTAACAATAGAGCTACCCGCATCCTCACAAACACCATTCGAGCAAAATTATTCGAAATAATCATAGGGGTAATCGGGAAACGGTCCTTAACCTTAGCTCTCCAGACACATTTCCATAAAGAGCCATTGTCGCACCTCGAACATCCTTATCAAGCTTACAACTACTTCAACAAGCTCTAATCGACCTTACTTTAACAATGAAATCAAGCGCAAGCGTCGAAACTTAACAAAAAAAAACACCAAAATCGATTTTCTAGGGTTTCAACAAACTAACTCATAATCAATCTAATCAAGCAAAACCGACAATAAACAAGCAAGGAACACTAACCCGGAGTCGACATTGTCATAAATAACGAAAATCGAGACGAAAGTTGGCAAGAAAAGTCGAAAAGTCGATCTTGAGGCGAAAAGGGCGACACGTTTGATTTTTAAGTAATAAAACGATCGCCCCAAATCCTCGTTTACTTAAGCAGACCCGGATCACGAAAATCCGACCGCCCCAGCCAACACGCTTGAGTTCTAGAACGCTGGGGGCTTGGCGCCCGAGTCTTGGAGCACTGAAGGACGCGCGCCTGAGCGGCCCAGCCCAGACTAAAACAAAGCAAAACAAATGCAACTCAAAGAAAATACACGCACCTACTAAGACAAGCCAAACAACAAATAACGGGACAACTACCAATAATTAACATCGTTAATACACTCTCGACTAATAAAACAAGCATTTAACGCTGCATCCGGACGCGTAACAAAACAACCGAGACTAACATAAGCAAACTCTGAGCAGACTCAACAAACCCAAGATCAAAAGAAAAGCAAGAACAAACCCGAACAAAATAAGACAAGCTTGCAAAACAAAATTAACTAAGACAAACTCACCAGCATTTTACTAAAACAAACAAACAAACAGCAATTTTGCCCGAGGGGTCTGAGTTATCCCGGAGGCACAGCAATTTAGGCCGAGGGGTCTGAGTTATCCCGAAGGCACAACAATTTGCCCGAGGGGTCTGAGTTATCCCGAAGGCACAACAACTTGCCCGAGGGGTCTGAGTTATCCCGAAGGCACAACAACTTGCCCGAGGGATCTAAGATCCCGGAGACACAACAACAGCAATTTGCTAGAGAGCTATGAGTTATCCCGGAGGCACAACAATTTTGCCCGAGGGGTCTTAGTTATCCCGGAGGCACAACGATTTTGCACGAGGGGTCTTAGTTATCCCGGAGGCACAACAATTTTGCCCGAGGGGTCTTAGTTATCCCGGAGGCACAATAATTTTGCCCGAGGGGTCTTAGTTATCCCGGAGGCACATCAATTTTGCCCAAGGGATCTTAGTTATCCCGGAGGCACAACAACAACAATTTTCATCCGAGTGGAGACTGACGCCCTCGGATGGTTCATTATTTCCTAGGGGTCAGAAGCATCCCGAAAGACAGCTACCCGAGTGGAGACTGACGCCCTCAGGTAGTTTTATATCATTTTACCTTGTCCTAGGGGTCATAAGCATCCCAAAGGACGACCGCTCGAGTTGAGACTAACGCCCTCGAAAGATTTATGTCATCAAGGGTTCATAAGCATCTCAAGTAAAAGCAAAAATACATTTACACCTAACACATAAAAGCGCTTAAAATTAAACAAAACCTTAAATAAATCGAAGAAGACAAAGCGCGCGCGCACAAAGAATCAAGAACGAGATGACAAGCAACGGCCCGGGCCCAAGCAAAAAACCACAAGCGAAGACGTCAGGTATGACTTCTAAACCTTGGCTGGCGAGCCCCAACGCACAATCTAACGGACTTAAAACGACCCGACCGGACAGCCACCAGGTCGTAATCTTCGATTGACCTGGGCGGCTATACTTTGACTTTCGCCTTGTCCAAGCCTCAGTTAAAGTGGGGGCTTCTGTAGACACCCGGATTTGGACCTGGTGGCTGCAGAAGTGCCCAACAAACACCCGATGACGATAGGACTGCAACGCGACGCGGGTTCGCGGTGTTCTAGATAGTTTTTCTATAGAATGGATCAAATAAATTACTTGGGCAAATCAAACTAACATGATGGCAGCCTTAGTCGTGTCGTTATGATTACATAGACACTAATTAGAGTTAATTCTGACACCGGGACCCCGAGTCGGTCCCGAAACTCGAACCGAGTCAACACCGCGCCAAGCGAACCTCGGGATGAACACCCGAGGCCCAGTAAACCCACAGCGCTAGGTCAAACCCGGGGTAAGCTTAATCCCCAAGAATCATATCACACTCCTCCCTCTTGGTTTTGGAAAGTATCAAAACCGTATCCTCAGAACTCAAACCGCACCACCTGACGTGCCTGGGTCTCCCAACGCCCCATCTCGGGCGCCTATATGGGCGACGAGGGCCGAAAACACCTATAAATACCCCCCTTCACGCCCTCATTTCAACACACATAATTCAATCCTCTCTTCTCCCTCTAAATTCTCGCTAAGGGCTCGCATTCTAACACCCGAGGCAAACGATCCACTCGATCGTAGTTCCGATAAAAAAAGCGACATCGACGCTACTCCTCACCTTCGAGCACTCCACTCGATACCGAGGTGCCTGTGATCGACTAGCTCAAAACTAGTACCCAGGTTCTGTCGGATTAGCCACAGATCTAGCAAATAGTAACGAAACTCTCCCGGAATAGCCACGGGAAGGTCAAACGGTAACGGAGTTCAGCCGGAATAACTGGTCAAGCTAGGAGGATCCGCCTGTCGAAGTCGTATCGTCACTAGGTTGCCATCTAAACAAAACTTTCCATATTTGCACTTTTTATTATTTTGCACTACGACAACACTAGGTGTGGGCACTAGGCCCACAAACGTCTACTAAAATACGTAACGGCCCAACTTCAACGGCAAACACTAAAACACAATAAATAGACCCGAGTAATTCCGAGATCCGTTCTCAAAACTTTCTATGTGTCGTGTCCCGTTTAGTGTACACTCCGAGGGTGCAACTCCTCACAACGTGATTTACTTACATTCGCATTTACAGTTTTTCGTATGATTTATTGCTTTTATGACCTTATAATCGCATGCTAAATCACCTAACACGGAATTCATAACGTAAAACAACTAAAATTGAACACAGTGATGGTCGGGTTCCGTATTAGTCCCGGTGCTCGCCTTATTAGGTTCGACGCATCTCTATTAATACCGAGCCGACGCATCTTAAGCAGAATACCAGGTAAGGTATACCACGAGAATGACGAATATCCGTATTATCGCATTAAAACTGATTTGCTAATACGTATAATACTAGTATTCTCTACTCTCCTACGTGCATCTTTTCATGGCCTGCTTGTCACGTGAAATCGCATGCAAAGAATGTAAACGCAACTACTATGACGACAAAACTTACTTGTCCTTAAGCAACCGACATAGCAAAAGGTTTAGGGTTAAAACAACGGATGTTATAGTATTTCCACCACAAAAAAAGAACTAGGATATCAGCCCACCGATTGATTAATAGAGGCCGCTATAGTGCGGGCGGGATTAGGCGTTGACATCTATTGGATGTTAGCTTCCCAATACGTACCCTCACCCCTTACTCAGAATCGACGGTTTCCGGATGTCCGAAACCATTGGCAATGAGAGTCATTCCAGACATGGAGTGCTTAAGGGTACAAGTCTTTATCTTTAGGTCCCGTGCCACTCAACTTTGAGCCGACAAGGGATCAAAGTTGACTTGAATGGTTTCCGAGTCCCCATAATTGACTCGGTGGCGACTCCACAAATCAACTACAACTTCAGTTCACTAAAAAGGTCGCCTTACCAAACAAAACGACCTTTAAACATTTACAACCACGACTCGATCGATTCCCAAATGGAAATACGGGTGCCCCCTACCCGTATAGTACAAGTCTGGATCGTCATCCAAATCGAGGTCCGACACTTCGCCCCGTACGCGAGATCGGACTAGCCCCCGACAGGGAGGGGGCCGCGTGGGTGGCCGCCGCCACACGTTGAAAAAACGGGTCTGTCCCGCGCGGGGTGCCGGGCGGTGCGGACGGACGTCCACACATACCGGATAAAGAAAAGGAGTCAAACATCAAGTATGGATAGAAGCCTCACTCGTGATGAAGTACACACAAGAAGAAGCGAAGTTAAAGTCAAGCATTGAAGTTCATATAAGATCATATTGAAGCTTGAAAAAGTTGAAGAAAAGAGAGAAGTGAAGTTACCTAATATTGGAGTTCATTCGAATTTCATAGATTATTAGAAGGACAAGGAAAAGACGGAATGAACATGGAGCCTTTCAATCTAGTTCATTAACTCGACATCATGAATCGTGTTGTTGAACAAAGATTCGTTAGGTAAGTCAAGTACTTGAAGTGACTTTAGGAACTTGTTACAGTCAGAGTTGGAGATGTTATAGTCTGAAACTGGATGTTACATTTCTATCCACTGATGTTACTGTGGACATGACATAGGTCCACCCCGACGCGGCCACGCGCGGGTTTGGGCGGCGAAATGTTTCTCATGTGAGATAATTCTCGAGTCGAAATTTAAATCGAAGTTGGAGTCGCCACCGATCATTGTGGGAGTTCGGGCCCGTTCAAACCCACTCTATATTTCGGTGGACCGTGCACAAAGTACGGCCCACTTTAATATTAGAGCTTGTGGGGGCTCGTCCCTTTGCATTACGATACCGATGCCGATGTTATCGGCAACCGTATATCGAATGACTCTCGTGCGCCAACGGTTTCGGACATCCGGAAAGCGAGGTTCTGAGTAAGGGGTGAGGGTACGTGTTGGGAAGCCCACAGAGAACAACCAATCCCGCCCGCACATGACGGCCTCTACTTAGATATCGCTTGGTTTTTTAATACGCGCGCTAGTGATTCGGTGAAATGTTGCGCAAACAACGTTTTACGAGATATAAAAAATAGAATGGGTTGATACGTCATTTTATTGCATCATAATTCACGTCAAAGTGATTTAGCATGCGAGGTTCGTTTTAATGCGATAAATGCAAACAACGATAGAAACTCGTAAATAATTACAAAGTACACGGGCGGAAATACAACCCGGATATACAATACAATGAGCATAAAAATCAAAGCAAACGAATAATAACGGTAATATGAACGAATAAAAAAAATGCAATGCATGTCGTTGAAAATAGTAACCACGTGATGGACTTGATACGTGACGACAAAAAGTTGTAAAGAAGAATTTGATTAGGCTTACGTTATTTAGGAGGCTCACGGTGAGGCATGATGAAAGCCACTCGATCGAGTCAGGGGAGAGACTTGGTCAAGTGCCCTTCATGAGGTTCCCCTGCCTGTTTTTGAGGGGGGTCTCTCGATCGAGTGAGCTATGACACTCGATCGAGTGCCTTGTACGAACTGCTGTTCGTTTTCGAAAAGATGGCAATCTCAAATTTTATTTTGGTTTGAAATCGATAGCTAGCCGAGTTACGTAAAAATATTATACAATTTATACTTAACTTGGTTTTTGATTCTCGCAACACGTATTTTATGATTACGAGACCGGTATCGGGAATTTAAAAAAAAAAGTTTTTATGAAATCGTTATTAGTTTGATTAGGACGAAAATCGGTTCCCTCCGCATCACGACATCGTTACTAATCCTTAAGTATTGCGTGATGTTCAACTCGGCATCAACGAGTTTCGTACTAACATTAAAAATGGAATCGAATACGTTTAACGACAAATACCCGCGATCGCATTATGCCCTTAAGTGTTTAGGGCAGCGCTCCTCGAAAGGGTGCCACCTCTGTTACAACTTGTAAAGGGGTTAAAATGATCTTAAACGGGATTTGTTTTTAATCATATTTAACTCGAGATCATTTTAATACTATATAGTTATACACGGTATTAGTAATGACGATTATAAAAATGTTAGACGAGATTAATAATGCGATATTAAAGTAAACAACAAAATAAAAAAAAAAACGTTCTTTTTAGGGGTTGATTCGCTTCAAACAACCAAATATTCGGGGTGACGGGATAAGCGACCGGCAACGCGAGTGCGATACTCTTGTATTCGTGTTTTCTTATCTCGTCATCTCTCATATTCGATACGTAATAGACGAATATTTTAATAATGTGACGACAAATAAAATGCTAGCGACAAAAATTAAAAAAGCAAAATAAATAAAAAAACAAAAAGGAGAAGAGAGGAAAGAGATGTCGGCATTTGAATTTACACCCTCAAACTACATGTTTTAGTCTCTCGGAAACGGGCTCGTCTAGTAGTGGCTTTGGCACGGGAGCGTCGAGATATACAGGCGAGTTATGGTGTATATGGTTTGTAGGAAAGATTGCTCTTCGATTTTGTCGGATTTCGATCTCGAAGTATGCGTGGGTTTAGGTATGCGTGTAGGTTGAAATGATGATGGAATGTTGTGAAAAATATGAAGTAATGGCTGATTTTCAAAGGTGATAAATGAATGGATATGGCGGGGTATTTATAGAAATGACCCCGTCCAGGGTTCACTCGATCGAGTGGCCCTAGATGCACTCGATCGAGTGGCCTGTTTGAAGGGTGCCTGTGTGTTTTTCGCGTACCTACTCGATCGAGTGGACCCATGTCACTCGATCGAGTGGGTCAAGGCGGGTGAGAGGTTTAAGGAAAGGTCAAGATTTGATTCTTGACTTGATTTTGTTGACTTGGTTAGTTTTGATTTGCTTTTGACTTTGAACATAGACATATGTATGGCTGGTTTCATCTCGATTTCGACTTTGATCGGGTTTTGACTTGGTCGCTAAAAGATGGTTTTATTTTCGGTGTCGGTTTTGGCTCAGATTAGTCTTTTTTTTGTTGGAAACGACCCACTGGGCCTGAATTTGAGGTTGGTTTTGTTTGATTTGTACTCCGTTAAAAGCTCAAGCCAAATACTATTGATTCCGAGCCCATATTCGAGCGTATTAAAGCACGTTTACGTCCGATCATCATCGGATATTTTGTTGGAGACCGCTATAGACACTAACAGTCAAATGCGGGTGTTTACAGTTACCGTCTGTGATATTCCATGATGAATTTCGTGCCAAAGATTCCGAGCTGCGCGCCAGATTTGTTTTAAGATAAAAGTATTCCATAAAAGTATTTTTCTAAAATATTTTCCTTATATTTTATTGAAATAATATTCCAGTAAGTTTTGGAAATATATTTTTGTGTTTTATTTAAGGCAAAACCCTTTTCCTAAATAAAACTTTTTTTGGAAATGAAATCTTTTTGAGTTGAAATAGGTTACTTGGTGAACAAGGCTGACATTGTGTTTAGGAAAGTCATTCCTATTAAACGTGAGATCTAGTTGTCTACCATAATTAGGAGTCTTATATTATTTGTTTATCTTTCATAATATCTCTAATATATTTTCTTAATCTTTGAAGTATTATACTTTCCTTACAACTCTCCTCTAGGTCGCATGGGTAGTTTAGTATTTAAGACAAGTTCGATTTTCATATTACTCACGCATTCTTTCCATTGAGTTTTAAAGTCTTAAGACAAAAACCCTTTCTAGCTAAAAATTTTTTTTTTTGCAAATTTCTTTAAGGTTAAAATTCGTCACGGAAAAATCACTTCTTACTTGATTACTTTGTTTCATTGCTCTAAGTACTTGTCGGTTGAAGAACAACGCTCTTACATCCGTCTTGGGAAGAAGACAATTCCTAGGAGAACTCGGCTAAACCATTTAGTACAATTGGTTTAATTAGGATAAAATAATTAGTGTTATTCTAGTAGAACGGTTATACTTAATCATTGAGGGTCTATTAATATTTTGTAATTCTGGGATCGACGCTAAAGTATTAATAAGAGAATAATGGATGTAGGTCTCGGAGTGCGAGACTGAACCATTTCAAAAAGTTCATAGTTTCGATTTTATTACCGCTCATATTATAAACCCTTACAACCGACTTAGATTAAATTAGAAAAAATAAAATAAAATTCGGTATACTCAATTCACCCCCTTTTGAGTATTACTTCTATGTATTGAATACTTCAAAAACTATTGAGATTTTTGAATTAATGATTTAATTCATGAAAATTCAAATTTAAAAAGGGAAAAATCTAATCTGCAAACACGACCAATTCATCGCTCTTAAATCGAAAATTTGTATCTACCGAGCTATACCATAACTGCTCTTTTGTATGCGAAAACTCGTCAAATAGGTCACACCCACCATTTATTCGATAAAATGCCTATGACTTCTGGGTATAGCCAAAGTGATGATTCTATGGAAGCTTTTTTTAGTCATGGTAACATGGTTGTCATCAAACTTATTGTTGGGTGAAGAACGTGGGTGTTGATCATGATTTAGATTGTAGAAGTTCCGTATTTACGATATTAACCCGGAGTTGCGGGTAAGAAAACAAGCAGGTCTATTTAGAGAATGATGGTTCTATAGATGAGTTTATATTGTAAGTTAAAATATATTTTAAATTACTTTGAGAATATTCTCACTAGTTTGGTTAAACTATGTGAATTATTCCTTTTCTTTTAACCATGTTATTTGTAACTCTTTTATTATTAAATACTCCGTATGTCTCAAATTAATCATTTCATTTTGTACTTGTTTTAATAACAAATGTATCTCTTTAATATTGAACTGTTACCATTTTATTAATATACTCTTTTATATTAAACATATCATAATCTCTCAATATTTAATGAGAGATCGTCTCTAAAAAAGTTTAATGAGTGACCGTCTCTAAATAGACTTGCCCCTATAGACTATAGTCCCTCAAATCCAAACAAAGCTTTACCTAAAATATTTCACCAAAAGTGATTAAAAAAAATATGAGTGTTAGAGTTTGCTTGGGATGGGGGTAGATTATTAAGGGGTAATATTTTATCTATTAGGGCTTGCTTGGGATGGAGGTAATGCATTAAGGGGTAATGGAGGTTGAAATGTGAAGAAAATGAAGGTGAGGGATAGTTAGTGGTGGTGATTTATGGTGTAAAGAGGAGGTGAAAAAGGAATAATTACCCCATATGGAGGTAATACATTACGTACTCCTCTCTCTCCCTAAGTAATGCATTACCCTAATATGGAGGTAATTATTACTCCCTCACCTTCCCTTTACACTATAACACCATCACTATCCACCACCTTCCTCCATTTTCTTCACATTTCAACCTTCATTAACCGTTAATTTATTACCCCCTTCCCAAGCAAGCCCTTTGCTAAAACATTTAGAAGCCTCACATTCACCCACCTAGGTGCTTACATGGCAGTGACATGGCGATTAGTTGGCTTAATTGAAAAAACAATTTAAAAAATGGACAACAGTTTACTGATAAATAACTTCCTCCTGATTTGCCTAACTGCTTAGCCACTACTCAAACTTATCCAGTGAAAAATCACCTATAATTACTTCATCATCCTCAAAATTGCAAATATAACCCCCTCTTTATTATTCTCCCAAATTTTCCAATCCTCCGACCTCCATACTAGAAACAAGTAAACAATCTTATCAACATCACCGTAATCGAGATTGTTCTTCATTTCATGTGATTCTTTAAGTTTTTTCAAATGCATTTCCCTAATATGGAGGTAATTATTACTCCCTCACCTTCCCTTTACACTATAACACCATCACTATCCACCACCTTCCTCCATTTTCTTCACATTTCAACCTCCATTAACCGTTAATTTATTACCCCTTTCCCAAGCAAGCCCTTTGCTGAAACATTTAGAAGCCTCTCATTCCCCCACCTAGGTCCTTACATGGCAGTGACATGGCGATTAGTTGGCTTAATTGAAAAAACAATTAAAAAAATGGACAACAGTTTACTGATAAATAACTTTCTCCTGATTTGCCTAACTGCTTAGCCACTACTCAAACTTATCCAGTGAAAAACCACCTACAATTACTTCATCATCTTCAAAATTGCAAATATAACTCCCTCTTTATTATTCTCCCAAATTTTCCAATCCTCCGACCTCCATACTAGAAACAAGTAAACAATCTTTATCAACATCACCGTAACCGAGATTGTTCTTCATTTCATGTGATTCTTTAAGTTTTTTCAAATGCATTACCCTAATATGGAGGTAATTATTACTCCCTCACCTTCCCTTTACACTATAACACCATCACTATCCACCACCTTCCTCCATTTTCTTCACATTTCAATCTCCATTAACCGTTAATTTATTACCCCCTTCCCAAGCAAGCCCTTTGCTGAAACATTTAGAAGCCTCTCATTCACCCACCTAGGTGCTTACATGGCAGTGACATGGCGATTAGTTGGCTTAATTGAAAAAATAATTAAAAAAATGGACAACAGTTTACTGATAAATAACTTCCTCCTGATTTGCTTAACTGCTTAGCCACTACTCAAACTTATCCAGTGAAAAACCACCTACAATTACTTCATCATCCTCAAAATTGCAAATATAACCCCCTCTTTATTATTCTCCAAAATTTTCCAATCCTCCGACCTCCATACTAGAAACAAGTAAACAATCTTATCAACACCACCGTAACCGATATTGTTCTTCATTTCATGTGATTCTTTAAGTTTTTTCAAATGCATTACCCTAATATGGAGGTAATTATTACTCCCTCACCTTCCCTTTACACTATAACACCATCACTATCCACCACCTTCCTCCATTTTCTTCACATTTCAATCTCCATTAACCGTTAATTTATTACCCCCTTCCCAAGCAAGCCCTTTGCTGAAACATTTAGAAGCCTCTCATTCACCCACCTAGGCGCTTACACGGCAGTGACATGGCGATTAGTTGGCTTAATTGAAAAAACAATTAAAAAAATGGACAACAGTTTACTGATAAATAACTTCCTCCTGATTTGCCTAACTGCTTAGCCACTACTCAAACTTATCCAGTGAAAAACCACCTACAATTACTTCTTCATCCTCAAAATTGCAAATATAACCCCCTCTTTATTATTCTCCCAAATTTTCCAATCCTCCGACCTCCATACTAGAAACAAGTAAACAATCTTTATCAACATCACCGTAACCGAGATTGTTCTTCATTTCATGTGATTCTTTAAGTTTTTTCAAATGCATTACCCTAATATGGAGGTAATTATTACTCCCTCACTTTCCCTTTACACTATAACACCATCACTATCCACCACCTTCCTCCATTTTCTTCACATTTCAACCTCCATTAACCGTTAATTTATTACCCCCTTCCCAAGCAAGCCCTTTGCAGAAACATTTAGAAGCCTCTCATTCACCCACCTAGGTGTTACATGGCAGTGACATGGCGATTAGTTGGCTTAATTGAAAAAACAATTAAAAAAATGGACAACAGTTTACTGATAAATAACTTCCTCCTGATTTGCCTAACTGCTTAGCCACTACTCAAACTTATCCAGTGAAAAACCACCTACAATTACTTCATCATCCTCAAAATTGCAAATATAACCCCCTCTTTATTATTCTCCCAAATTTTCCAATCCTCTGACCTCCATACTAGAAACAAGTAAACAATCTTATCAACATCATCGTAACCGAGATTGTTCTTCATTTCATGTGATTCTTTAATTTTTTTCAAAATTCGTTAATTGACATTGTTTTGTTTTGATGCAGTTGTGTTATCAATTGGCGTTCTTTGTGATCACTACCCTTCTCAAATTTGAAAAAGTTACCGAGTTGGCTGGTATTATTTAGTTATTGCTCTTTCTTTTCTTTTTCTTTTCATTTTTTTTATGTTTTTGATGGAATCATTTGTTCGGTAGGAATAGTCATCACCCCTTTCCCCTCTTCTGACCACCGTATAGTACATCCAAATTCGTAACCTGAAGCGTCCTACCTTTATATGTTGATGAATCAGGGTCGAAATTGGAAACAAGCCAATGAGCAAGTTTGGTTGAGACTTCTCTTACATTTAGGAAAATTATATCCCCAAACCTCAATTCCTTAATATCTGCAATTTGCTTCTCTGACATATTTCTTACAAATTTAAACAAACTTTCAAGGGACATCCTTGTGGTCAATGATGAGAGTTCATTCACTGCATGTACAACTCTCTTCCTTCTAGTTTTTTGTAGGCTTATTAACGACCGCTATAAATTAAAATAGATTTAAATGACATGTATAGAGGGCATATCTAATAAGTTCAAGTTCTATGAGCAGATAATTAAAACAACTAATGTACATACCTAAAACTGCATCTGACAGTAGTGTAATTGCGATTTCGGTGTCTGAAAACTACCATCCTTAGAATCATCAGAATTGGGAGCATCCTTTACTTCTACCCGTCTCTTTTTACATGCAACTACACAGAAGATTGATCATCTATCTTTCATTTATAATCATCATCATGAAGTTGACATATATGGAAGACGATTTTCATCAACAACCAAGTAATGTGCAAAAGATTGTATGGAAAAAATCTTTCAAAAGCTTCCCTCTGATTATGACAAAGCTAACATGTCTATTGTTTGCAAGAGGTGGTCCCAAATGTTTCTATTACGGTCCGATGCACCTAGATGGAATATAGATTATAAAAGAAGATTGTGAACAAATCATATTCAAGGAATGACTACTGTTCCTAGGGATGAAATTGAAGTTTCCAAGAGATGCAGATGTTATTTGACAAACATTATGCATGCTAGAAGATTATTGCACATCTTTCAACTTGGATCTGAAGAAAATAAACATTTGAAGATTATTGAAACTATGGAAGAGGAAGATTACAGATTACATGTTTCATTAAAAGATCAGATTAGTTAAAAGGATGTAGATTATGTAAAATGCTCTACATCCAAGAAGAAATTTTCATGATTGAATGATCTATTCTACGGAGTAATATATTCACAAAAAATCTTTATTATCTACACCCGTTTATTTGAACTATGGCTTCTGTGTACTCTATAACCGTTTATTAACTTATATGCATGCCTTATGTTTTTTTACAAAGTAGCTTATGTATACCAAAACATACAAATTAAGGTAATTAATATACATCAGAATTTAAATTTTATTTCCATTAAAATTCATTTCCACTGCGTGACATTTTACATAATTCATTCACCTCTTTCCATTCTTCTAATGTAATTAATTTCAATATATATATATATATATATATATATATATATATATATATCACTTTCTTCTTTAGTACACTCAATAGTCTCCAAGTGTTTATTTTCATTACAATCAATAGTTACCAAATGATAATTGTGCAATACTGTTTTTGCATGTATATTATCTGTCAGATAACATCTGCATCTCTTTGAAACAATAATTCCACCCCTAAGTGATAACATGATAACATTACACATGATAACATTAGTATATTTGAAACAATAATCACTACAAGAATAGACCTCTCGGGCGTCCACAAATGGCTTGCGTCAGTGGACGCCATTTTGTGGCGGGCGTCCATAGTTGCACGTCAGAAAGTGGTAACCACGACCGATCGCCTATTTTTGAAGCGGGCGTCTACTGTTGGACGCCAAAAATCGGGCGTCCACGCTGGCGGCTGACTGTGGACGCCAGTATGGCGTCCGACAGTAGACGCCAGGCACCCCTGTATGGCGTCCATTAACAGACGCCAGCATCCCCATCTGGCGTCCGACCGTGGACGCCCGTTACCCTCGTATGGCGTCCACAGTCAGACGCCACCTGCCCTGAATATCGTCCATTTGAGACCATTTTCAGCTTCCAGTACCGTCTGACATGGCGTTCGTTAGTGGACGCCATATATGCTGTTGCAAGGCAGTAAAGATACGTTTGATGTCTAGCCAAAATCTGCAAAATAAACAACATCCACAACTCTCAACCATCCACAATACCTCAACTTCAGTCACTCTCAATCAACCACAACACTTCAACTCTCGACACATTTCTGCTAAAAAAACATTCATATAAAAAAGTTTTGACATACGGTTTGAAGGTACACATATCCAAACTAGTTTGAAGATACATCATCCATAAATCCAGTTACAACAACAACAAAAAACAATCAGTTAACTGTGAAGCTAGCTGCAGCACGCGAGTTACCACCACCACCACTGTTAAAGGGGTCTCTTTCTTCCAGAGAAGGTGGTGGGGGACCTTGGTTGCATCTCACAAACATGGCCTGAAACATGTCCATCTGTTCTTGCATCTTCTTGATTTGTTACTGCTGCAATGCCAGCTGTGCCTTCATCTGCTCCTTCTCCGAGTCCTGCTGAGATCCCGCCGGCGTGTACTCCATCTGTGAAGCGGTGCCGAGACGCGGTGGCGGAGGTGTGAAGTACATCCCGTGCGCATTCCCTACACCGTACACACTCCCTTTCTTGTACCCCGAGACGACCCGATAAAAGTTTGATTTGGGTCGGGTTGGGTAGGTTCAGAAGCGGTGTCGGTGTACGCGTGCTCGCAAAGGCTTCCTACGTATACAAAAATGATTTCAGTTTAAGTTATTAGATGAAACCATTAAAGATAGTTATCTACCACCTAAAGTAAGACAAAGTTGATTTATTTGAAATAGTTAGTTACTCACCCAGATCGCCTGATCTTTTCTCGTGACAAACCGAGTCGTCCCTTCGTCATCGCTCTTCCCGTGCATGTCCAGGAACAGCTCGGGCGCCGTTGACATCTTCCCGGTTTCAGCTAGTATCTATTAATTGAATATGAACGTTAGGTGAATATTATGCGAACATAGTTTATGAGAATTTAATTAAAACTATGATGTTAATAAAAATCATACTTTCATGGCACGCCGGTAGGAAGACTGAGAACCCCGATGATGTGTCGGGTTTGCCTTCCCCTTCAATTCACAGTTCTTCATCTTGTTCCTCTTTCCCCTTTCCGACCTAACCTTGAACTCCGGGCTGTCATGGTATGCGACCCACCTCTCCAACGCTGGCCCTGAAATATGAAGTTACTAATATATTAGTTAATAAAATATTGAAGTTAGATTGTTTGTTCAAACTGAGTAGTATTAAAAACTACACCTGTAAGGTCTTTCAGCGCAGTCCCCCGTGAATGGTGTTTGTTCATGACATCCTCGAAACGTCGTGTACACGTCTCGTTATACCTTTCCCATACCCTTCCTTCAAACTGCGGTTTCTAAGAGAACCTCAACTACAAAACCAAGGAGGATTACTAATTAGTAGCGAAAATATTTACAAAGACTACATTGTAAAATAAAAACTCGGTAAGTAAAACAACCAATGTACCCGGAAGTTGTTGAACCACCACTGTCGTACGTCTTGTGGCACCGTAGTCCAACAAGCATACCCCTGCCCTCTATCAACCATGTAGCTGTTAGTACAGCCTGTGGTCACTTGTTCATGCAAAAATCTGCACCGTGTCGAGAATCACATATATGTATGAAATCTTAAAAGATATAGTCCAACAATTCATATGTTACAAAAGTATCGACATGTTAGATTATATTACCAAACGTGACCAGGGTCAATCTTCAACCAGTCCTCGTCGTCGTACTGCAGGTCGTCCTGTTGCTGTCCCTGTTGCTGATTCTGCTCCGGTCCCGTTTCGGGGACCACTTCCCCCTCCACATGCTGCGTGGTGGACGTCTGAACAAACCTACTACCCCCACCACGTCTCCTTGTGGCTCGGCCAGCCATCTTAACCTTGCAACAAATTAAACAATATCAACAATAATTAGCAATTACAATCTAACTTGATTAAAAGACCACGATCAGTAGAACCTACTCCAACAACTCTAGTAGTCATCTTCGCTGTCGTTATTGTCGTCACCCTCATCCTCCTCATTCTGATTTTCCTCCCCCGTCTTCTCGCCCTCCACTTGATCGTCCTCCAAATTCTCTTCGTCGTGTCTGCCATCTACCTCGAGGATCTCCCGAACATCCGTAACGATGTACTCGTTATCACCATCGTCATCATCCTCTAAATCATCCTCTACCCCTTCATTTTCATTTTCATTGGAGAATATGGTTTCGTCAGTTGGAGATAAGCGTGTACCACTTGAAGTAGCATCTTCCTGGAAAAAAGAGTATTGTCTATTTGCCCCGTGGTAGAGTCTTAAAAACTGCCCACCATTGACTTTGATTTTTGTCATTTCTCGTGTAAGGATAAGGAGCATAGTACACTTGCTTCGCCCTGATGTGCGAGTATGAACGGATCATACTTAGGATATTTCCTGGTGTGATTAACTTCCACAATCTTGTAACGTTCATGCACTCGGGTCCCATTCACTGAGTTGTCTTTCCACTCACATTTGAATATCACAGCTCTATATCCACGTTCTTTACCAGCGTAACACAACTCGAAAATATCCTCCAAAATACCATAGTACTCATCACCATCAAGAGAAGACACATTCACACCAATATTACATCTAGCCTTGTTCTTCCCGTAGTTGAATGTGTGAAAATTGAACCCATTTACAGAGTACCGGTTTCAGGTTTTAACCACTTGCAAAGGACCGTATGCCAAACTTCTAACCAAATCATCTTGTATGTCTAAGGCAACTACATCATCCTTAAGCCACTTAGGAAACTGTTCCTCATGCTTACTCCAAACATCATCAGCGTTCACATCAGGGTTTGCAGCCACATATTCAATTACAAATTGCTTCTCATAAGGCTCTAAAATCTCACAATTAGAAAGTAGGTAAAGATGAGATCGGTTGTGCTCTTTCTCATCTAGCATCCTAGAACCCTCAACGGATGATGTTCCTTCCTTTGAAAAAACTCGGGTATAGTAGGATCAATTGATACCGACTGTTGTAGGTTCAGATTCTTGGTTTTTGTTTGAACATCTTTCTCGAAGTAGAGGGAACAGAAGTTTGCAATCTCTTCTGTCAGATATGCATTACAAATAGAACCCTCTACCCTAGCCTTGTTACCAATTTTCTTCTTCAAATGATTAAGGAACCTATATACAGAAGTTATGCACTTCAATTAATAAAAATTAGCTATGTTTAAATTAAAACTATTAATTAAGTTACTAAAATTTATGTATCTTTCAAATGGGTACATCCATCTATACTGGACAGGTCCTCCAACCTTAGCCTCATAGGGCAAGTGGACCGGTAGATGGTCCATGGAGTTAAAGAACGACGGTGGGAAGATCATCTCTGGTTTGCATAGTATCTGTGGAATTGGATCCTCCAGCCGAGTCATGTCCTCAATTGATACTGTAGAAGAACACAAATCTCGGAAAAACTGAGATATCTCAGTTATAGAATTCCACACCGTCGGTGGCAGAAGCTGCTTTAGTGATACTGGAAGTAACCTCTCCATGAAGACGTGGCAATCATGTCTCTTTAACCCTTGCAGCTTTAGATTCTTAAGATCAACACAACATTTGAAGTCAGAGGCGTACCCGTCAAGGAACTTCAACTTCTCACCAAACGGACCTCAAATCCAGGCCCAGTGGATCATTCCGAGTCAAACAAGACTAATTTGGGCCGAAACCGACACCGGAATTAAAAACGACTTTTCGCGATTGGGTCAACCCCGGTCAAAGTCGTTTCCGAGACACACAAAAACAGCCATATAACCATCCAAAGTCCAAGTCAAACACAAAACCCATCAAACACCCAAAGTCAAGGTCCAAAACAATGGACCCGTACAACCCGACTGGGCCACTCGATCGAGTGACCCACCCACTCGATCGAGTGACCCACCCACTCGATCGAGTGGGCTTGTTTCAAGCCCGACGGCAGGCTTCACGGGCCACTCGACCGAGTTAGCCCCATACTCGGTCGAGTAACCCTAAACCGGTGCCCTAGCCATGCCTATATAAGCAACCCCCATGCAACACAATTACACAACTTTTTTACACCCTTACAATCTTTACAAACCCAATCTTTTTTGCAACCCTAACAAACCCTAGAGACACCCTACACACACATACTACGTCTTTTAAAAACCTTAATCAAACCCTAATCAAACCCTAGCAATTCTACACTAGCAAGAAACCCTAAACCTAGTTTAGGAATCAATCCCGAGCTACCACAACTTAACCTACATAAAACCTCGAAGACTCTTGTGTTAAAGCCACGGTTACGAGTCCGCCCCGAGACAAGAACATGTAGGTTGAGGGTGTCAAAACCCTCTATTTTCTTCCCTTTCTCTCTTCGTCATCTTCGTCCTCCTTTTCGCGTTTTTTTCGTCTTTTTTATTATTTTGTTTGTCGCGTCATAATATCGATAATACTATTAACATCAAAACATTAAAATACTTATGGATTTGTGTCAAACGTGAGTGATGGTGGGATAATGAAAACCGCATATACAAGTGTACTGCACACGCGTCGTCGGTCACTTATCCCATCACCCCGATCGTTTGATTATTTTTTCTATTTTTTGTAGTCATCATCATTTATCTTGCATTCATCAATTTTTTAAAATCAATTTTAATAAGGATCGAAACCCGTTGACACGGATCCGACATCACAATCCCTAGGGATTTATTTCGATGTCGGAGAAGTCGAGGGAATCAAGTCCTTTTTTATTCAAGTAAAGCGTCGATTTTAGATTCGGTACCAATTCCATAATTGGATATCGAATCTAACAATCAAGTCACATGAATTAATTAACGTGATTTGTTCATATCACGATAATTAATTTAAAGCGACTAAAATTAATTTATTTTTTCTATTTCACTCTAATATCCTATATCGATTCAAATAATCGAATATGGGATACAACGAGTACTCCAAATTTAGAATCGGGTATAAATTCAACAATATTTATATTCGGTTCAACAAAATTCGCGATTTATAAAAAACCAAGTCGAACATAAATTGTGCAATATTTCTGTCCGATTCGGTAAAACCGTCGAATTATCAAAAATCAAAAGCAATTTCAAAATCAACAATTAAATTGCAAACGAACCAAGTTCGTACAGGTGCCACTCGACCGAGTGCTTTTGCCACTCGATCGAGTGACACCCTAAAATCGAGTCAGAATGTTAATTACGACCCCCGCTCGATCGAGTCTCACAGTGACTCGGTCGAGTGGCCATGTACTCGACCGAGTCGGTCAATGACTCGACCGAGTATGGTCCATAACGCAAAGCAGAATCGTCTTTTACAGGTCCACTCGATCGAGTCCATCAACCACTCGATCGAGTGACCCATAACGATTAACACAATAAATCGTACATTATTCTATTTTCAGAACCCGGTAGTAATTTGCGATTTATGTCAACACGTGTTTAATTAATCATGTGTATTACTACCTTTTCAAACCATGCATCTCATATTCGCATCTTTTCACCTCATCTCATATTTGCACAAACCGTTATTATTCGTTATATTATTACATCGTTACTAACGCGTTTGTTATTTCTCTTGTCAATTTAATTATTGTTCGTTTATTGTACTAAATGAACCCACATGCTAAAATTCCACTTTGACGTAGAATTAAATTGCATTAAATTGACATAGAAACCCTCTTTTCAATTTCATTCACATGCCTAGGAAAAACAATGTTTGCATAAGCATTTTTCCCGTTTTACTAACGCGCGTATTGTAAGTCATTCGAATTCTTAGTAGAGGCCGCTAATGTGCGGGCGGGGTTGGGTGTCCTTTGTGGGCTTCCCAACACGTACCCTCACCCCTTACTCAGAACCTCGGTTTCCGGATGCCCGAAACCGTTGGCGCACGAGAGTCATTCAATACACGATATCCGATAATGTCGGTATCGGTAATAAATGCAAAGGGACGAGCCCAATAAACTTTGACATCGGAAATGGGCCGTATTTTGTATACGGACCACTACGACATAGAGTGGGCTCGAATGGTTCCGAATAACCACAAAATTCGGTGGCGACTCCACATAGACCTAAATTTCAATTCGATTCATTCTCATATGGAGATTCATTCGCCTCCCCAAACCCGCGCATGACCGCGTCGGGGTGGACCTATGTCATGTCCACAAGGACGGTCACAAAATTTTTTTAAATCTCGTCGTGAGACTGTAGTGTCACAACTCTTCCCCTCCACATTCATAACAGTGTGGATCAACTGCTCAAAAAGTTTTTCTCTATGTGCATCACATCTAAATTGTGACGAAGTAACAAAGTACTCCAATATGGTAGGTCAAAGAATATGCTACGTTTAAACCAACCATTTTTCAACCTTTTCAGATCTTTGAACTCCTGCTCGGTTCCGTCAATAGTTGACGGGTACTCGGAAATCAACTCCCATATTTCATCTCCTGGGAGTCGATCAGGTGCGTCATTAAGCACCACCTCACCCTTCTTGAACGCTTTCTTGTTCTTCCTATATGGGTGACCATCTGGTAGAAACTATCTATGACAGTCAAACCAATTAATTTTACTAGAATTGGGAAGATAAAAAGCTTTGCTCTTATCCATACAAAACGGACATGCTTTCTGACCCGCATCAGACTACCCCGAGAGCATACCATATGCAGGGAAGTCGTTTATAGTCCACAACAGGGCTGCTTTCAACAAATTAAAGTTGAATTTCCCTAAACATAATTTGGAACTTATTAAACCCAAATGTAATCACAATTTAATCACCAATTACTCAAACCCTAATTCATCAATTTAATCCCAATTTAACCGAATTGATCAAACCCTAATCAAAATTGGGCTAATGAGCAAACCTAATCTACCTAATCAAAATTGGGCTAAACTAATGGGCAAACAAACAATGCAACTCAATTGAGACCTAAACTAATCACGGTTTAATCACAAATTACAAATTACAAATTACTCAAACTTAATTTCCCCAATTTAATCACAAATTACTCAAACCCTAATTAATAAATTTAATCCCCAATTTACCCAAATTCATCAAACCCTAATCAAAATTGGGATAATGGGCAAAACTAATCTACCTAATCAAAATTGGGCTAAAATAATGGGCAAACAAAAACCTCAACTCAATTCAGACCTAAATAATATTAATTATCAAACTACCAATAATAACTGATAAAAATCAAAAATAAGAACTAATTAAAATAAGAAAACATACCGTAAATTAGGAAGAAGGGAAAATGAAGGGAAAATGGAGAGGAGCCGCGGTTTTGGGTGGTAGAGAGAAGGTAGAGAGTGAAAAACAATGGAGTATGAATGAGGAGAGGGGGGGAGGGGTCGGCAAATATTTGAAGCGAGCTGGGTAAACGGGCAACCGACAGTGGACGCCCGAAAAAAATTTCGGAGACACGACCTGGCGTCCGCCAGTGGACGCCATCCTGACCCATTTGGCGTTCGCTAGTGGATGCCATAAAGCCCCAAATGGCGTCCGCTAGCCCATCTGCCTGAATATTTTCCATCTACACTTCTGTCGGACGGCATACTTGGCGTCCGACAGTGGACGCCCGACAGTGGATGCCCGTTTTTTTTTCCAGACGTCATGTAGGCGTCCATATGCCCAGGACGCCCTTCAGGTGGACGCCCGGGGCTGATTTTCTTGTAGTGAATATTATTTGTCAGATGCATTACACATGACAACATAAGTATATTTGAAAACAATCAGATATAGATTAGAATCAATGATGAATGTTTGTAATTGTCAACTTACTGGTTTGAACTCTTTGCTATAATTGTCTTTATTCCTTTTATATGTTTCCATGATTCTCATTGAAAGAATGCCATTGTTATTTTCCAAATCTTTAGAGAAATCTGGAATATATTCGATCAAGTCGTAGGTATCCAACTCATTCACCCATTTGATCGTATTTTGAAATTTTCCAACAAATAACCACTCTGAAAATGTAACCAAGTATTCAGGTCAGATAGCATAAATTTTAATGTACAAAAGAGCACAAATATATATATATATATATATATATATATATATATATATATATATATATGCCTAAAATTTTAATGAATGAAAAAACACAAATATATAATCTATATGTTAATGCCTAGAGGATGCTCACATAACTTCTTTAGCTGCAACACCAATCGCATTGCTGTCAAACCCTTGAGGAAACCAAAAATGAATCATCTCAAATTTCTTCGACATTGAGTTTACACAGTAAACAACAATACCTTATGTTATCCTAGAGCAGAAAAAGACCTTGAAGAAAATCACATTTTTAGTTCTCAAAATGAATGAATGATTAAATAAATAAATAAGAGTTATAAAGAATATCTTTTGATTACCAGTTGCACATCATCAAGGTCCATATCACTTGTAGGAACCTGAAACATTATAGTAATTGTTTAGAAGAGATTCATGAGTGAAAACATTTTTACTCATATGTGAATGAAATACATAACATTACCTCATATTCTTCAGAGGGAGACATATAAACACGTTTGATAGATGATGTAGATGATAGCTTTTCCAAATCATTCATCAATAGGCACCAAAAATTTAAAATTGACGCATTGATTCTACTATCAAACTGTATCATCATTGACAGTTCCCCCCTTGAAAGCTGAATGTTTCAAACTTAAACAGAGGATATATGTAAAATTAAATTATTTAGTGTATTAGCTTTGGTATAGCAATCACTGATATGAAACTTGTTTAAAAGATTAATTAGACTTACCTCAAACACATATCTGATACAAATGCATAGTCTGACACAAATTTCTACTCAGGTTTGAGAGAGGTCAAACATCTGATGTTCCTATTAATAAAAGAAGATTTGAAAACTGGTACATTTCCTTGTTTTCTCTTGTACTGTGCTTCAATTTCTTTTTCTTCAAGTATGTCAACTTCGTTATTTTTGATTTGTAAGAGTGTTTGAAAGTGTGTTTTCTACAATGGAAGGAGTTTCCAAATGCACATTTACAACATCAACAGAAGTTTCCAAATCCACGTTTTCAGTAGAAATAGGAGCATCTATATTGATGTCTTCTGCAAAATCGACATTTTGCAGAAGTAGTTGATTATTTTTGCACATCAACATTTTTCACAGTGTGTACATTCAACACATCTTCACTTTCCACAGAAATAATTTCACTAACATTCTTGACTAGAGTAGAAATAGGAGCATCTATATTGATGTCTTCTGCAAAATCGACATTTTGCATATGTAGTAGATTATTTTTGCACATCAACATTTTTCACAGTGTGCACATTCAACACATCTTCATTTTCCACAGAAATAATTTCACTGACATTCTTGACAGGAGTAGAAATAGGAGTATGAAGATTGATGTCTTCTGCATTGAAACACCCCACATTGATTGAAGATGTCCTATTTATGAGCTTTGCTTAAAGGGATTTCAAAACAAAGTCCACTTTCTTTTCTGGTTTGCCCATGATAAGAACTCCACAGTTAGGCGTGCTTGAGTGGGAGCAATCTTAGGATGGGTGACCTCCTGGGAAGGTTTCCAGGATGCGCATGAGTGAGGACAAAATACGCTGGAAAGGACTCGTGTTGGTCTGTGAGATCAGTACAAAGCCTGGCGAGCTACCGCGACTAACATTTCCGGTCCTAGGATTGGGCCGGGATGTTACATGCAGTATCAACATTTTGCAGAAGTGGTAGATTATTTTCCACTGTTACATTTTCCAAAGTGTGAACATTCAATAGTTCTTGATTTTGCACAGAAATAATTTGACTGTAACTTGGCTTTATTCGATCCGTCTGCTTTTTCACCTTCTTCTTCTTCTTTTTGAATTAAGTCTTTCTCGAAGAAGTAAGATCTTTTGCCGTCTTATCTATCATATCTACTATGTGTTGATTCAACTCATTTTCTTCTCTATTTTCTTCCTCCTCACCTATTTTGAAGCAAAAGATGAAATATAAGTACTGTATTCAACTTATTATAATAAATGAATGGGATAAAATAAATTGAATAAAAATTCTTACCAAATTCTGTTGATTCTTCATCTTTTCTTATTGTTACAAGTCTTGCAACAAAGTCACTTGTCAAATTTTCCAATTTTGTGATTGGTTTGCATTGAGGGGAGACAAACTTTGCAACTTTTATAGCATCTTTCAACCCCTTGAAAGATTTTGTGAATTCAACAGATTTCAGCACTAAATTTCCTAACCAATCCCCTTCTTCCTTCCCCTCTTTGTTAACTTTGTCCTTTACTACCTTCATCTTCAAACTGTCCTTTACTTCTTCCCCCTTGTACCAACCAAGGGACTGTAATGGGAGAACCGAGCCATTACCAAATGGACCCGATTTCTTTGCTTCGTCTAATATTCTCTGTGAAATGGAATCTTGTGTCCAAAAACACATTGTTGGGAATGCGCGAATAGGTTGACTATTTCTGTAACGCATTCGTTGCAGATATATAAAAACAAAGACCATTATAGGTCCATCAAAACAATTGTCTTTCTCTGTTGTATTCATTTTCCACAAATCAACAGCCTCAATGAAAGCATCAAGGAAAAATTTGCACCAATTAAATGTAGGTACCAATGACAAGTCGACTAAAGACTTCATTATCTTTAAACTTGGACTTGCAGAACAGATACGTTACCTTCTATAGAGCAGAGACAAACTATGAAGTTCCGTTTGAATAGATCGCCTCCATCCTTCTGATTAGCCAGAATGGATTTCAATGTAGAGGTCGTAACCTTGGAACCTTCAAATTGATTCTTATATTCACTAACAAGATGTATGTATTCCATGGACTGGTCATCATATGATGCAAGGACAATCTCGTTTGGTCCCATAGGAAACCTAGTTGCATTATGTACATCTAAATTTGTCACATCAAATGTCCTATCCTTAAATGTTGCTGAATCAGGGCCGAAATTCGAAACAAGCCAATGACCAAGCTTGGATGGGACTTCTTTTACTTTTAGATCAATTAAATCCCCTGACAGGCTAAAGTCGTATGCCTTAAATTACAATTTATAAGCACTTAAATCTAAATACTAAAGACCTAGTAAAGTAGAAATAAGGGTCAAACCCAAAGGAATCAGATTAATCTAATTATGCTAACTAAAATGTAGATAAAATCGACCTCTAACGTAACTAAAGACCGTAGTAACTAAGGGGGGGTTTTTATGTATGAGATTCTAATAAACTAAAGCGAAAAGCTAATAAATCGAGATATCAAATGATGAAATAGAACTTAGACACAAGGACAAATCCACAGTCAATAGCGATTGATCATCGTAAGACGGTTTCAATTAATAACCTCGATTACTCTATTGTGAACATGATAGTTAATAACCCAATTCCCTTAAGAATAGTTAACTAGAACGAATCCCGTTCTTAATTAACCCTAACCGTAAAACAACCTAAACAATCCAGTTCTAGGTTCAGGTAGACGGAAGCAATAAAGATCTGAGAATTCGATAGAGAATAAATAGCACGTACAATCCAGTCGTGCCTTAGATATTTATATGAATCGCTTCTAAGTACTAATATCAACGTATCACATTCAATATTAATTCCTAGATGTTACTAATGTAAAGTTAATCAGTAAATCCTATTCAATTAACGATACTAACGATAGAACAATGCAATCAAGTACTAGTTGTACACCTAGCAATTAACAACAACATTCATGAAATTAATAACGAAGCAATTCATAATAATCAAGGTTAACAATTAAAACATTCAAACTCACAAACGTTTCTCGAGCGTTTCAAAGGCTTGAATCTAAGTAGAGAAGATTAGTTACACATACTTTGAGGTGGAAAATTAGGGTTCTTCAAAAGTTCTCCCTTTTCTTCTCTAATTACGTTAAACTAATAGATGTGATGAATGATGTGAATAATAATAATGTAAAACTAAGCTTAACCTAATAAAAGTTTACTACTAATAATAAAATAATAATAAAAACATCCTAGTAATAATAAAGTTTCCTAATTAAAACCCAAGTCTTAAAAACCGTAGCCAAATATCACAAAATAAGACAATATGCGTGGGAAGTTTCAGGCATCCGGGCGACTCGCTTGTCAGTCACGCGACTCGCCTGATCGCGAGACTCGCGTGATCTCTATGCGACTCGCCTGGCCGGCTGCAGCTGCTTCTCTTTTTTTTTGGGTGAAACGTAAGTAATGCAGTCATTAAAAAAATATATAGTGTAGCGCCATGTTCTATACATCCGATATAATTACATCAAAGAAGACAAAGCATCTTTAATAACTGTAACCTATCTTACGAAGTCTTACAAAATCGCCAGTCGTAAGATCATTGTGTGCCTTAAACTTCACACGACCTCGTACTTCAGCTATAATCTGCTTCGCTACTACTTCAGGTCACATCACAGCTTCTTCTATTCTCCCTTTATTTCTTTGGGTCCAGACATGGTAATAACAAGCAGCTAACAAACTAGCCTGAATCTTCCATCTAACCGAGTCATCCTCATTGTCGAGGATACTTTGAAGCGTTGGCATGTAACCGGTCATCTGAGAAATCTGGCTGATCAATTTAGAGCTGTAGGGGCATTCAAAAAATAGATGTGCGCAGGTCTTTTCATCATTCTGGCAAATACAGCATTTATCATCCATCAAGTAACCAAAATTGCATAGCTTAACCTTAGTGTTGATCCCTCCTCGCATAATAAGCCAAGCAATAATCATGTGCTTTTGAACATTCCAGGTATTCCAAATGAAAGAACACCAGTAAGGTCTAACAGGTGTTGTGTGTCAAATTTGGACTGTTTTTCCTCTCATCTAAGCCCGTTTTTCCTCCGTTTTGCGAGAATAAAGTGCGATTATCACCGTCTTTTGAGTATTTATCGCATTAGCGTCTCTATTTTGCATTTTACGTGTTTTTGGTAGTTTTCTGTCTATTTTGATAGGATTTTCGACCAAAAATGTGTCTGAGCTCCTATGAGCATGAGAGAGAGAGAGCGAAATCGTCCGAAAAGCAAAGCACACAACTTAAAATCCAAAGTCCAAACCCAAGAGGTGAAACCTTGAGCAAAAAGGAAAAAGTATAGTCTGTTGGGCATCTTCACCGGAGAGGTTGAACTTCAAATGATAATATCTAGAGTTCTAGACCTTGGATCGAAGCGATTCAAGTTTGAGGTGAAAGCTTATCTTCTTATCTTTCCAACGACATATTACACGCCCTAAACGGAGTTCGAACAAGAGAGTTATGGCCCTCTGAAGTCAGAGGGCGAAATTTCACCCGATGAGAATTTGACCGGGCGAAATTTCGCCCGATGGTGTCCCTGCCCAGATTGCCATTTAGGACAAAAAGTTCATAGGGTGAAATTTCACCCTATGAGATGACCGGGCGAAATTTCGCCCACCGGGTGAAATTTCGCTCGATGGAGAAAAACGCCGAAAATGGCGATTCGAGAAGAAAATCTCACCGGGTGAAATTTCACCCGCTGGTGCTAATGTCGTCAACCGCAGGGTGAAGTTTTGTCCCATGAAGATGCAAAGGGTGAAGGTCTAGACTAAAGGAAGAAGGATTGGATTATGGGCTTGATGATTGTGTGACCCATTAAGGATTAGTATATATAGATAACCTAGGGTTACATTTCAATTTGTGCCTTAAGTGAGCCTCTTAGGAGTAGGAGTAGGGTAGAAGATCTCCTTAGTAGTAGTAGTAGTAGTAGTTCACATAGTAGAAAAACTACATAAATTTAGTAGTTTCCATTCGTATTAGATTAATCTACTCTATAATTTCTACAATCAAGTTATCATCTTTGTTGAAGACTTGGGTTTAATTTATTTGAATATTTGTGGGGATTATTGAAGGATTAGTGACAAGTTCTTCCTTCTCTTCGTTAAAGATTCAATCTTTATTTATGCAATCTTCTTATTTATTCTAGATCTTCATAGTTGGTATATTTCTCTTCCACTCTCTAATCTCTAGTTTAGATTTAACGTTGTTTTCTCATTATTGTCTTGTTTAGATTATCTTAGTTTCTCTAGATTTAATCATTATGCATGTTTTTGTTATTTTCTCTATTGTTATTGTTTTTGTAGTCTCCTTCATGATTAGTGAGTAGATTATTAGTTAGGGGGCTAGGGGAGGAGGAATTCTAGGAAAAGATTTCATTTTGTGAGATTATTGCATTTGAGGGTGATATTGTCTTGATGGGATTGTTGTGTTATGTTTGACTTAGCTTGATCACCTAGGTTGACTTGACTCATCCGGACCAATATGGCGAAACTCGGGGTTTGGGTAATTCCGTCTTGAGACCTTAGTTTATTCGTCGCGAAAGCGGGTTTAGGTTTGGTTGGTAGGGAAACCGAAAGGTGGCACCTCCCTTATACATCTTGTGATAATTATTGCATTCCACATCTTTACCTTAATCTCCGACTCCCCGACTCTCCCTAACGCCTTTCCCATTAATAGTTTATCGCCTTTGTTCCATAGCTCGTTTAGTTAGCCTAGTTCAACTCGTCCAAAACCCCCCTTCTCGACCCAATCACTCCTAGACTTTGACTTGACCGACTACCCCTCGACCGTCCCTGTGGATCGATCCCGACTTATCGCTACTACGTTGTAGTATTTCGGAGTTTATAAATATTGTTTGACCGCGTTGGATAGACGACAATTCGACGCGCATCAACAGGCAAAGGGTTAAGCCAGTCATACGCATCTCGAACAGTGTATCCCTTAGCCCCATGAACCCATTTGTTGTTAACGAATCCGTTCTTCAGCTTCTCTTTTATCTTGTAAACTGATCTCCATGCCCAAGGAACATCCTTCGGGGGAATATAATTGTGCCAGTCACTCTGTTTAAGGTAGACCGTGGATACCCATTTTATCCATAGGCAATTCCGTTTCTCATAAACCCAATTGACAAGTTTCCCAACCGAAGCAATGTTGCAGTCCATTGGTCTCTTAATACCGAGACTCCCTACTGTCTTCGGCCAAGTGACTGTTTCCCAAGCAACTAGGGGGACCCGCCTATAGTCCACACTCCCATCCCATAAGTAATTTCTACATATTGCTTCAATTCGTTTAATAGTATACTTAGGGAGGAGGAAAATACTAGTCCAGTAGTTATACAGGGTAATTAGAACAGAATTAATCAAAGTAATCTGACCTGCATAAGATAATTTACGGGCACCAAGGCTCCTGAAACGGGCAATAATTTTTTCAGTAAGAATGTCACATTCATGTCGATTGAGCTTATCAGGCTGAACCGGAACTCCAAGATAACGAAAAGGAAGAGCTCCCTTCTTTATACGAGTTACCTGGTAGACATCCTCAATATCCTGCTCCTTAACGCTACAAAAGAAAGCTTCGGACTTGTCCTTTGATAAGCTAGTCGTGTACCTATCAAAAATAACCAACTACGGTCCAACTAAAAATATAGCTAGGGAAGTCGGGATCGATTTCACAGGGAGATAAATAAATCCTACTTGCAATTAAAGTCTATCTTAGTAACCAAATTGGGGGTTTTAATTGCGGTTAACTAAACTAAAGTAGTGAAAGAAAGAGAATTAAAAGAGAAGAAATAATTAAAATAAAATAAGACGAATAAAGATGAATAAATATATGGAGAGAAAACTAGGATTATCGGTTCACTACGAATCTCATATGGTCACGGTCTAAGTCACAGGTCTGTCGCAGATATTGGTCAAAGGGGTATTGAAAAGGTCCCTTCGGTCCGCTAATCACCCTAGCATACGTCTAAAGGCTTCCGATCTTATTAGGAAAAACTAATGTGTTGTAGCAGGTCTAACTTTTACCAGGCTTCGGATCTTAGGTTCAAGTTTACCGAATTCAATTAATCAATCATGCGCATTAACTGACTAATCGCGATTATATGCTACAATTGACAACTCATACACAATATCATTGACAGATCTATAAATTATTTAGCGACCATATTCAATTCGCAGATCCCCTAAATCTTAGCAAGGGAAATTAGCTACTCATGGAAGAATTTACGACAACAATAATAAAGATGATAAATAAATTAAGCATAGCGAATAGATCTAAAGAGAAATTAAGAATAAAAGAATTAATAAGATTAAGATAGAAAGAATTAAGAACAAAGAGAATAAGAAAGAACAAAGAAAGAATTAGATTACCGAGTTTAAAGGAAGAGTAGAAAAAAATTCATAAATCTAGATCTAAAAGTTTTAGAGTAAAGAGAAATTTAAAGAGAGTAGTCTAAAGAAAAGTCTAAAGAGAACTAGAAGCATCAAAAAAAGAGGTTGAGGTTTTAGAATTCTAGTTTAATAGTTTCTTAAACACTAAGCTAAAACAAAAGCCCAAAAGTCTTATTAACCCTAAACATCAAATTAGGAAAGTCTCGGTCTTCTTCCAGTCTAAACAATAGTCGGTCGACTATTATGGATAGTCGTTCGACTATCTTGACCTGTTTCTGTTTTCAGCACTGCGCAGTCAACTTCAAATGCTTGCCATTTCTTCGTTTCTTCTTCAAATCAGGCTTGTGATATACCGTTTGAAAGCTAAGAGAAAGAGATTTTGCAATGAAACCGGAATCAGATCAATTGAAATTTTAGAACTCAAGATATTCATGTTTTAAGTAGACATTTTTGGAAACGATCATTCTCTTTTCTTATTTCGCAAAAGATTTCATCTTTAAGCACGATTTTTGCCTTGTTTATGCGTCCACGGGTTTAAACCTGCATAAGATGCAACATGACCACAAAGTATCAAATTCGGGGTAAAATAGTAGACAATGCTACTCGTTATGCATGGAAATGCGTGCGTAAAAGATGGAATAATCATATATAAATTGCACGCATCATCCTTGTTTATGGCCAATCTCGAAGTTTGCGAGAAAGTCGAAACCGCTCGCATAAGAAGTATGATTGATGGCACCTCACCCTTACAGAATAATAAAAGATCATCTGCAAAAACCAAGTGGTTAAGCCGGAGCTCCTTACATTTAGGATGAAACTTAAACGGCCAATTAGCGGTCGCATAGGCAATGGTTCTCGAGAGGTACTCCATGCAAAGCGTAAAGATGAGAGGCGATATTGGGTCGCCCTGCCTGAGTCCTCTTTTTCCCCTGAAGAAACCAAAACTACTCCCATTCAGGACAATAGAATATGAGGTAGTGGAAATACATTGCATGATTAGGCTCACGAACTTTTGCGGGAAGTTCATCTTATTCATCAGGTCCTCCACAAACTTCCATTCGACCGTATCATAGGCCTTCCGTATGTATAATTTAAACATACATCTAGGGGATATATTTGCCCTAGAGTACATCTTGACAAGGTCTTGGCAAATGAGGACATTCTCTATAATCGATCTCCCCTTGATAAAAGCTCCCTGGTTCTCACTAACAATATGAGGAAGGACAGTTGCAAGTCTGTTACATAAGACCTTAGAGATAATTTTATAGATCATATTACAGCACGCAATGGGCGGAATTGCGTAACTGTTTCGGGTCTATCACACTTAGGAATAAGCGTGATATTAGTAGCATTAACTTGCTTTAAGAGTTTACCAGTGACGAAAAAATCAGTAATTGCCTCAGTGACATCATTCCCCACCATCTCCCAAGCATCTTTATAGAAGGAACTCGAATACTCGTCCGGTCCCGGAGCTTTTTCATTAGGAACCGACCTGATAATCTTCTCAATTTCATCCCTGGTCGCAGGCGCTAGCAAGATGTGACGATGTGTAGCGTTGCAAACAGCCCCCTGTTGGATAATTA
This sequence comes from Agrostemma githago, assembly GCA_958450325.1. Classification (NCBI taxonomy): domain Eukaryota; kingdom Viridiplantae; phylum Streptophyta; class Magnoliopsida; order Caryophyllales; family Caryophyllaceae; genus Agrostemma; species Agrostemma githago. The sequence continues at coordinate 27,227,963 of OY288261.1, forward strand.
CGTTCCTCACAGGCTCTACAGCAGTACTAGTTCCAAGCAACCCTCGATAATAGTCTAGGAATGCTTCTTGAATACTAGTGTTGTCCGTACAATTCACCCCATTCAGGTTTGTAACTTGAGTAATCTTATTCTTGATCAATCTCTGCCGAATAGCCTGATGGAAGTATTTGGTGTTTGAGTCCCCTTCCTCAAGCCAAGACACTTTCGCCTTTTGCATTAAAAAACTGTCTCTAGCCTTAACCAAGACCTGTAACTCAGTACTGATTCGTCTTTCTTCTAAAATTAGTGCAGCCGTGGGATAATTAGCAGCAATTCGCTGCTGAACGTCCACAAGTTGCCCTATCATAGACCGCACCTTCACTTCAACTTCTGAAAACTGAGCCCTGTTCAGCAGTTTAAGGTCATTTTTTAATCCCTTCAGTCTCTTGACTAAGCAGTACATAGGCGTCCCTTGAACAGGTAACTCCCACCCGTCAGTAATTGTCTTCTCAAATTGAGGGGCAAGGCTCCACATATGAAAATATTTGAAGCTCGCTCTCCTTCGTTCATCTGACGCCCATTGACTTACAGTACACGACGTATGATCAAATAAGCCCTTCAGCTGAAAATGCGCTTGCGACTCAGGAAATGATTCCACCCAATCCTCATTGACAAGAAATCTTTCCAATCTACTATATTTTCTAAATTCAACCTCTTGTCCGTTTGTCCATGTAAACCATGCTCCAGAGGCCTTAATATCGCTAATACCACACCGATATAAACAGTTCACAAACTCGTCCATGTCAATCTACTTAGTTTGACCCCCCAATCTTTCATTAGGGTTGATAACAGTATTAAAGTCTCCACAAATTGCCCAAGGACCTTGCATAGAAGCTGCAATATTCTCCAGTTTTGACCACAACTCTCTCCTATCCTCTCCATCATTAAAATCATATACAAGAGTATAATGAAACAGCTGCCCAGAAGCCAGATGCTTGATTCTACTATGTATAAACTGAGGGTTGTACTCCAAAGGGGCTACATCATATAAGGATGGCTACCACAACAACCATACTCTCCCTCCCGGGTGTAATTGCGTATTAGTCGAAACACACCATCCACTCAACATATTATTCATGACTCTATTACTATTTCTACTCTTTATTTTTGTTTCCAATAGGCCAAAAAGACCCACTCCTTTATTACGTAAAAAACAGTTCACCTCCTTTTGCTTATTTACACTATTTAGTCCCCTAACATTCCAGAATCCGACATTCATTTGAGTTGGTATTATTAGGGGTACCTAAATTAAATCCATCATGTTCGCATGACTGACCTTGCTCAATGCCACCAGTTTCCTGATCGCATGACTGTGCTTGCTCTATGCCACCAGTACTTGAACTGATATTCTCAACAGCAGCAGCATGAGTCTTGTTCCCAAGGTTCAGAACTGCTGTCTCCTGTCTATGTTACGGATCCTTCAGAGGTTGCAGTCCTTCTATCTTCTTTCTCCATATTCTTACCTGACCTGTAACTGGTGCAGCCACTGGTCGACCCTTACGACAGTTCTGCACTCCATGCCCCAAATTTTTACATTTCGAATAGGAGGTGGGTTTCCACTCATACTCAATTTTAATAACCTCTTTGTCCCCTTTAGCATTCAGGAATTGTATCTTGTCATCAAATTTCTGTCCAAGTTGGACTTCGACTAGAGCTCTACCAAATCCTAGTCGTGTTTTGTCTTTACTCGCAGCATCCAATTGGATAAATTTTTCGGCTAATCCCACTAGGTTAGGCAAGACACTGCCCCAGTATTTCAATGGCAATGCATGAAGTCTCACCCAAGTTGGAACTGTTTTCACATCCTCCTTCTGCAAGTCGACGTCAGGATGACATGGTTTAACTATAACAGGCTTATTATCGAACATGTGATATCCGGCCTGCAGGACAATGTTCTTTGTTTCTTCCTGTTTGAATCGAACCAGGAATATGCCATTTGGGTTAAACGAGATCTTGTCAATTCCGTGTTTTCCCCATACATGTTGCACATAACCCTTAATAACCTCCCATGGCGGGTTGGCCCCAAGGATATAACAGTAAATTGCATTAGTCCAGTATAATTCTTCCTCCTTGGTTTCATCCTCAGTTATCTGTATCAAAGGGGACTCATTTGGGATTTCAACATTTTTATCCTTGTTAGCTGCCTCAGTCTTCTTCTTGTTGTGCCAACGTTGGATAATCCACATCCCGCTTGTGTTTTCATTCTCACCATTTGTGGACATGACATAGGTCCACCCCGACGCGGCCACGCGCGGGTTTGGGTAGGCGAATGAATCTCCATATGAGAATGGATCGAATTGAAATTTAGGTCTATGTGGAGTCGCCACCAAATTTTGTGGTTATTCGGAACCATTCGAGCCCACTCTATGTCGTAGTGGGCCGTATACAAAATACGACCCATTTTCGATGTCAGAGTTTATTGGGCTCGTCCCTTTGCACTGTGATACCGATACCGTCACTATCGGTTATCGTGTATTGAATGACTCTCGTGCGCCAACGGTTTCGGGCATCCGGAAACCGAGGTTCTGAGTAAGGGGTGAGGGTACGTGTTGGGAAGCCCACAAAGGACACCCAACCCCGCCCGCACTAGCGGCCTCTACTAAGATCTCGAATGACTTTCTAATACGCGCGTTAGTTAAACGGGAAAATGATATGCAAAGATTATTTTCCCTAAGCATGTGAATGGAATTGAAAAGGGTTTCTAAGTCAATTTTAACGCAATTAATTCTAACGGCAAAGTTAAATTTTAGCATGTGGGTTCATTTTAGTAAAATAAAATAAACGACAAAAATTGACAAAGGAAACAAACAAACTGTTAGTAACGATATAACGAATAATAACGGTTTGTGAAAATATTGAATTGAATTGAATGATAAACAAGATGATGTATGGTTTGAAAAGATAGTAAATACACATGATTGATTAAGCACGTGTTGACCTAAGTCGTAAAATACTATCGAATTTAGAAAATAGAAGAATGTACGACTTGTAGCTTTGGTCGTGATGTGGCCACTCGATCGAGTGGTCGATGGACTCGATCGGGTGGACCTTAAAAAAGGGTTTCTGTTTTGCGTTTTAGACCATACTCGGCCGAGTTATTGACCACCTCGGTCGAGTACATAGCCACTCGACCGAGTCACTGTGAGACTCGATCGAGTGGGGGTCGTAATAGACATTCTGACCTGATTTTGGGGTGCCACTCGACCGAGTGGGCTAGGCACTCGGTCGAGTGCCCCCTGTACGAATTGTAACTCGTTTGCAAATTGTATTGATTTTGAAAATGCTTTTGATTTTTTGATAGTTCGACAATTCTACCAAATCGGACTTAAATATTACACAATTTATGCTCAACTCGGATTTTATAAATTGTCTATTTTGTTGAATCGAACATAAATATTGCGGGATTTACATTCGATTCTAAATTTGAATACTCGTAGTATCCCATATTCGATTATTGAATTGATATGGAATACTAGAGTGCGAATAAAAGAAAAATAGATTAATTTTAGTCGTCTTAAATTAATTATCGCGATATGGATAAATCGCGTTAATTAACTTATGTGACTAGATCGCTAGATTCGACATCCAATTAAAGAATTGGTATCGAATCTAATGGATCGATACTTTGTTCGAATTTAAAGGACTTGATTCCCTCGACTTCTCCGACATCGAAATAAATCCCTAGGGATTGTGATGTCGGATCCGTGTCAACGGGTTTCGACCCTTATTAAAATACAATGTTTGTTTTGAAGATCGACGTGAATATGCAACTCGAATATTGATGAAAACGAAATAAAATGGATTATCGTTTAAGTTAACTTATTTCAATAATCAAACGATCGGGTGATGGGTAAGCGACCGTCAACGCGTGTGCAGTACACTTGTATGTTCGGTTTTCCTTATCCCACCATCACTCACATTTGACACAAATCAATAAGTATTTTAATGTTTTTTTGTACTAATTATATTATCGATATTATGATGCGATGAACAAAATAAAAAACGAAACCAAGGACGACGAAAAAAAAAAAGACAAAAGAAGAAGACGACGAGAAGAGAAGGAGAAGAGAAAGGGTTTTGACACCCTCAACCTACATGTTCTTGTCTCGGACCGGACTCGTAATCGTGGCTTTAACACAAGAGTTTCGAGGTGTATGAAGATTGAGTTATGGTGGCTCGGGTTCGATTCCTAAAACTAGGTTTAGGGTTTGCTAGTGTGGAATTGCTTAGGGTTTGCCTCGGGTTGTGTGTGTAAGATTAGGGTTGTAAAGTCTTGAAAGTTGTGTTGCATGGGGTTGCTTATATAGGCAAAGCTAGGGCACCCGGTTAGGGTTACTCGACCGAGTAGGTGGATAACTCGGTCGAGTGGCCCGTTAAGCTTGCAGCCGGGCTCGAAGCAGGCCCCCTCGATCGAGTGGGTCGGGCACTCGATCGAGTGGCCCAAATGGGTTGCACGGATCCATTGACTTGGACCTTGACTTTGAATGCTTGATGGATTTTGTATTTGACTTGGACTTTTGATGATGCGAGGCTGTTTTTGTATGTCTCGGAAACGACTTTGACCGGGGTTGACCCAATCGCCAAAAAGTCGGTTTTACTTCCGGTGTCGGTTTTGGCCCAAATTAGTTTTGACTCGGAATGATCCACTGGGCCTGGATTCGAGGTTGATTTTGTGAGATTTGTACTCCGTAAGTGTGTTAGCCAACAATTAATGGATTTGAGCCCGTATCCGAGCGCGTAGAAGCACGTTAGCGTCCGATCATCATCGGGTGTTTTTTGGAAACTGCCATAGACACCTGGTAGTCAAAATGCGGGTGTCTACACCATTATGAACCTCATCGAAGTTTAGTCCAGGGATACCCTGGATTTCGTGCATAGGTCTCGTCTTTTCCACAACTTCCACATCCGGTCCTCGTACATCCTTAGAGCCACTAGCCCCCATTCTAACACTTCCATTGTTTGCTTTTGCAGAACCTCCAGTATTCTTTTGTTTTGTTTTTGAGGCGGAATTTCTGGCCATGACGCCTCAATTGATGAAGAATCGTAGCCGATCCTTCGATTCTATCGTTCCGGGTCTTCAAGTGGGCTTTCTTCTTCTTCATGTTTTATTCGTTCTTAGCCCAAATCGACGATCCAATGATTAGCATCCTCAAAATAGCCTATATTACATTCATACCAAACTGACACAAATGCAATACAAGACAACCGATTTAACTCACAAAATACACCTAAACCGTCGTAATAAATACGACTAAATACGGCCCATCAAATATCCCCACGCTTGAACCTTTACTCGTCCTCGAGTAAAACTTAAAGAACACCATAAAAACAACCGTCACTGATCCAAAATACGTGAGAATAACATTACACACACCGGCCCTCACTCGTCTTAACCAATCTCCCTCGTTATGAGTTAAAGCATCTGCTAATCCAACATTCTCATGAAACTCAACTCAAATGCTCAACTGACTTAACACACCCAATATCAAACTATTATCATCGATACAATTCATCAAAACAAGGAACATTAGCAAATAAATATAAGCTAAAACTTACATTTAACGCCCCTTATTTCTCCACTCCTAGAATGGATAACGTGTGCTACAAATTTCACCGGTGGTACAAATTTATACCACAATATTCCACAACCCACACATGTGATCAATCCTAAACGCCTCTAATAGTTCAATATACCAAACAAACATCACCAATCGCGTGCTACGACTACACCCCACCGCGATTCTTCTCACCTTAGCCAACTAATCCTACCCTTCCGACCTTCTTTGTCACCCTTCTTATGACGCCAACACCAAAAACGGAGAAAGTAGTAGTGATTTTTTTTCCTAATTCCCTCATTTTGCCTAGAACGTCCGCCCTTGCGGATTTTCACTCTAGCTTTCATTTTTTTTCCTCACACTACTCTCGTGGCACGCAACTCGATTTTTATTTTTACCCAGAGCGCTCTTTGGTGTTTTCACTCCGTCCTCGGCCACATTCCCCATTCTTGCCTAGGCGCCCATTCCGGATTTTCACTTAGCCGCGTTTATTTATTTATTTTTGTTTTTTTTCGATTTCTCTCTCTCTCTCTCTCTCTCTCTCTCTCTCTCTCTCTCTCTTTTTTCCTTTTTTTTTGAAATTGAAATAAAAGACGTAATACCAAATAACTACTACATACAACGAGATAATTGAAGGGTTCATAACCCACTAATTAGACTCCTCTAATTAGTTACTAAATTACTTGTTAATTTAGTATATTTAGATCTAGTTACATGCATGACATCAAATGACAAAAACTAGATATAAGAAGAGATTTCCTTACATAAACAATGAGGAAATATTGGGCACAACAAGAAAACTCCTTTTCTTATTGTTCTTGAGCTAATAATAGTATGGATGATCCTCCAAAACCTTGAATCTTCAAAGTAGAAGATCTCCTTCAAGTTGCACCAAGAATCAACCCAAATAATCACTAGTATTATTAACTAGATAATAGTAGTGATAAAACAATACTAATATTATTAATCTATTACTACTCTAGTAAAAGATGAATACTAGTATTTAGAGAGAGTTTTGGAGAGATGAGGTAAAAGCTCAAATGCACATGCATGAATAAAATGGGATGGAGTAAATAAGTGAACAAATAGTCCCCTTTTTAGCTCCCCAAAACCGGCCACCCCACATGGGAAGACCAATTAGCTTTTAATTTTATTTGCATGCTTATATCAAGTGTCTAGTGTCATTAATACTATTATTTATGTATGTAGTAAAATAAGAACAACCACATTTGTCATTATATTTACTAGTGTGTCACACACACATGTACATAAAAATGGGTCCTTATTTATTGTCATTTGTCATACAAATGCAATGTGTGACATGATCAATTATCTCCATAATTGATCACATCAAATAATATACACTTAACTCCTTAAGTAGTATATTACTATTATATCTATATATAATAGGTCCCATATTAATAATAATAATCAATTAGCTTAATTTACAACTCCTTGTAAATATATTAACGGCTAATTACCACTATCCATAAAAGCATACAAAACCTCAACTAATTTAGTAATTAACGTTTAAATACCAAATTAGGTCTTATTTAATCGTATTAAAATAAGACGTAAAATTTATTCAGTCAATTATCGTATAATAGACTAATAAACTTAATCGGACAGAGTTCCAAACTCTATCTCCAATTAATAACTCTCATTACCAAACATATATCAAATATATACGCAAGGTGCTAATTAACTGTATCAGATACAAATAATTAGTCTTCTATTTGGGTCTCATCCTATAGGTGTGACCGAAAGGGATCAGTTGATCACCGCCGTCATACGACAATAACGTCTAACTCTAGTCAGCTGAGCGTTACCGATTTACATTAATCAACTGACGTGGAGTATCAATGTACTAATTATCCCAAGTATATTCCGCTCATGAGATTTAATATATCAATGCACTATTGTGGAGGACACTCGCTCCAACAATCTCCCACTTGTCCGATACAAGTTGTGCATGTAGCCACTATATTGCGGAGTACTCCTACTCCATCAATGTCTCCCACTTGTCTACACAAGTTGTGCGCTACCGATTCTCTTGTCTCTTTGATGTCACATCCTCCCACTCATCACAAGGTGTCTTTCAGGTCGCACTTGTGATTTAAATATAATAAGAGTGGTTTTCTCGATCTGGAGAATAACTGTTTGACCGGAAAATCTACCATAGATCTATTTCCGAGCGTGGCCACGCATTTCCAGTTACTTCTCCTCGAGTGGCCCAAGGACGTATGTACCCGACGTGGGTGGACAATTCCTGTTGACCCAACTTATACTGTATAATGCAGATCACCATGACCCAGAAGATGCCCATCAGCCTCCTTTCACGGCACGACTTAGGACACCAACCTAAGCCAGTCGGAAACTACACCGACTCAGATAAATGGTCGCTAGTCTAAAGAATCGACTCATAGGAATAAAATAGAAATCCCCGCCACGACCAGGCTTCAACGAATTTGATAAGGGACTCTATTGTGGTCACTGCCCGGCAGAGTGACAATCAGTCTGCCTATGTAAATGACCAGTCATCTCCATGACCCCATGGTCTTGAACTAACCATCGATCAACTTACAATCTTGTCACTCCGAGTCGTCACCTCATTAAGTGACAAGGGGCAAAAATACTATGTTCAAACGTTCACTTGAATAGGGTTCAAGATTGTCTCACAATCCATTTGAATGAACAAAGTATGGGTTTAGTCAAACTAAACAAAAAGTTCATATTGAAACTCGAACAATGAATGCTATTATCATAAATGTAAAAATTGCTACAATATCCAATTATTACATCTTAGATAACTTAAGGAAAATCCGGGACTTTTCTCAATCCCATTGCAACAACATGACCATCATGTTTAGCCTTTGAAAGAGGCTTGGTTAAAGGATCAGCGATATTCTCATCTGTCCCAACCTTACATATATCGATTTCCTTCCTTTCCTCGAGATCTCTTATCACGTGGTATTTCCTAAGTACATGTCTAGACTTATTGCTAGACTTGGGCTCTTTTGCTTGAAAAATGGCCCCGCTGTTATCACAATATATGGTGATAGGATCTTCGACGGAGTGGACTACTCCTAGTCCTTCCAAAAACTGATGAATCCAAACAGCTTCCTTTGCAGCTTCCGAAGCCGCGACGTACTCAGCTTCTGTTGTAGAATCCGCGGTGACACTTTGCTTGGAGCTCTTCCAACTAATGGCTCCTCCATTCAACATATAAACATAGCCGGATTGGGATTTCAAATCATCCCGATCGGTTTGGAAACTGGCATCCGTGTAACCTCTTACACGTAATTCAGTATCCCCTCCAAACACTAAGAACGAATCCTTGGTCCTTCGCAAGTACTTAAGGATGTTCTTCACGGCTGTCCAGTGACTTTCACCTGGATTGGCTTGATAACGACTCGTCATGCTCAAAGCATACGAAACATCGGGACGAGTGCACGTCATGGCATACATGATTGATCCAACCGCGGAAGCATATGGGATCAACTTCATGCGTTCAATTTCTTCGGGTGTGGTAGGACACTGTGACTTGCACAAAATGGTACCTTGACTCATGGGAAGAAAGCCTCTCTTAGAGTCTTTCATTTTGAATCTATCAAGAATCTTATCTATATAAGCTTCTTGATTTAATACCAACGTCCTTTTGGATCTATCTCTATGGATCCGAATACCCAAAATACATTGTGCATTTCCCAAATCTTTCATTTGGAAGTGTTTTCCTAGCCACTCCTTTACGGAAGCAAGCATCAGAACGTCATTCCCGATAAGAAGTATGTCATCCACATACAAGACAAGAAAGGTTACCTTACTCCCACTAAACTTCATGTACAAACAAGGTTCCTCGACACTTCGAGCAAAACCATATTGTTTGATAACATGATCAAAGCGATGATTCCAACTTCTGGACGCTTGCTTAAGACCATAAATGGATCTCTTAAGCTTGCATACCTTCCTAGGATTAGATGTATCTACAAAACCTTCTGGTTGTGTCATATACACTTCCTCTTCTAGAATCCCATTCAAGAAGGCGGTTTTGACATCCATTTGCCAAATCTCATAATCATGAAATGCGGCAATCACTAGGATAATCCTTATGGAGCGAAGCATTGCGACTGGAGCAAAGGTTTCGTCATAGTGAAGACCATGAACTTGAGTAAAACCCTTTGCCACCAATCTAGCTTTGTAGACATCTCTATGTCCATCTATGCCATTCTTGATCTTAAAGATCCATTTACACTGAAGAGGTCTCACCTTTTCAGGTAAATCAACCAAATCCCACACTTGGTTTTCGTGCATAGAGTCCATTTCGGATCGCATGGCTTCAAGCCATTGCATGGAATCACGAATAGATATGGCCGCCTTGTAGGTGTTAGGCTCGTCACTTTCGCAAAGCAACATGTCTAACGCATCTTCCTCGACAATACCAAGGTATCGATCAGGAGGATGACTAATCCTCGTGGATTTCCTAGGTTCAAAAGGAACAACAACCGTGTCCGAGGAGGAGGGAACGCTTTCCTCCACTTCATTTTCGGTTTGTGGCTCTTGGACTTCATCAAGTTCAAATTTTCTCCCACTCTGTCTTCTAGAAATGAAGTCATTTTCAAGAAAGACAGCGTCACGTGCCACAAACACTTTGTTTTCGTGACGATTGTAGAAGTAATAGCCTTGTGTTTCCTTTGGATACCCTACAAACAGACATTTGTCGGATCTTGGTGCGAGTTTGTTGTCAGACTTGTTCTGAACATATGCCTCACAACCCCAGATTCTCATGAACGACAAATAAGGAACCCTTCCCTTCCATATCTCATATGGTGTCTTATTGGCCGCTTTAGTCGGGCTTCGATTTAGTGAAAATATTGCGGACAAAATGGCAAAACCCCAAAATGAATCAGGAAGCTCAGTGAGACTCATCATGGACCGAACCATATCTAATAAAGTTCGGTTTCTCCTTTCGGCCACACCATTCAACTGTGGTGTGCCAGGAGGAGTCCATTGTGATACTATGCCACAATCTTTTAGGTGTGAATCAAATTCATTATTTAGGTATTCACCACCACGATCGGATCGTAGTACTTTAATCTTTTTATCCAATTGGTTCTCTACTTCACTTTGAAACTCTTTGAACTTTTCAAAAGCATCGCTCTTATGCCTCATTAAGTAGACATACCCATATCTACTTAAGTCGTCGGTAAAAGTGATGAAGTAGTTGTAACCACCCATAGCGGTGATAGTCATTGGGCCACACACATCGGTATGTATAAGACCCAATACCTCACTTGCTCGTGTTCCTTTACTTGAGAAAGGAGCACGAGTCATCTTGCCTAATATGCAAGACTCGCATACACCATAAGATTCGTAATCAAATGGTTTGAGAAGTTTCGTTGAAACAAGTCTCTTTATGCGTCGTTCGTTTATGTGTCCTAAACGACAATGCCAAAGGTAGGATTGATTAGGTTCACCCGTTTTGAGCTTCTTGTTCTCTACATGATATACATCATTAACATTATCTAGAACATAAATACCTCCGATAGACGTAGCTTTACCATAAACCATGTCATTAAATGAAAAAGTACAACAATTGTCCTTAATCATAAAGGAAAAACCTTCCATATCAAGTACGGAAATGGAGATAATGTTCTTAGTTAAAGTTGGTACGAAATAACAATTATTCAAATACAACTCTAAACCACTAGCTAGAGTGAGTACATAAGTGCCTATGGATATAGCGGCTACTCTAGCTCCATTTCCCATGCGTAGGTCTACATCACCCTTGGCTAGTGCTCGCACGTCCCTCATGCCCTGTAAATGATTACAAAGATGAGAACCACATCCGGTATCTAATACCCAAGTGGAAGTGCAAGTATAGTTAATGTCTATCATATAGAGGGAAGTGAGGACAATACCTGACGGAGTCTCACTCTCGTCTTTCTTGTTCTTCAATTCCTTCAAATATTTGGGACAATTGCGTTTCCAATGTCCCTTGCCATTACAATGATAGCAATCGGCGTCGGCATGTTTGTTAACCTTAGCCTTAGGTTTGCTATTCTCAATAGCTTTCCCTTTGTTCTTGTCTTTTCCATGTCTCTTGAATTTGGTCTTACCCTTGTTTTTACCCTTTTGAACCCCAAGGTTGAGATTCTTCATTTTCATGGAGAGCATGTCTCTTTTCTCACTCCCACTAGCCTCCATGTCCCTCTCTGCTTGGTTGAGGAGTGCATGAAGCTCTTGGAAACTCTTGTCCATGCCATGCATATTGTAGTTCACCCTAATTTGGGAGAACTTGGAGGGGAGTGAGTGAAGAATGCGACCGATCGCAAGCTTCTTGGGAATGCTACACCCTAAACGCTCTAGTGTGTCAATATGCTCAATCATCTTGAGCACATGAGGACCAACTCTTTGGCCCTTTTCTAGCTTACCCTCGAAGAATTTCATCATAGCCTCATATTGACGGATATCCGGTGATTGGGAAAAAGCCGTCGTAACCCTTGAGAATATCTCATATGCATTAAGGGTAATGTATTGAAGCTTGAGTTTTGGAGACATTGACCATATCAAGACGTTCTTGATATCGTTAGATATCTTCAAAAACTCCTCATAAGCGGTCCTTTGTGCCGGGGCGGCTCGAGGACCGGGTTCGTTGGGTGGTGGTTCGTTCAAGTAACGAAGGACGTTGTCGGACAACGCCGCACCTTTAATGGTAGACTCCCACTCGATGAAATTACTTCCATCGTCTTTCAAGATACATTTGTCCATAACGGACCTAAGCCAAGAATCCTTTCCGAGTTGAATGGTTGCATTAGTAGCCATAGCGAATTATAAACACTACAACAAAGTTTAGGAAATATTAACATTCATTGTTATATAATTTACTTGTAAAACAATTTTAACAAGTCACTCATATAATGACCTCTCACGAAATTATATAAGCGATTCCGAGACCCGTATCTAGATAAGAACTAACATCGCATGCAATCCTTATGTAAAAACGGTAAGTCATTACTTGACTAATTCTACCCTAGAACTCTCGGTCGACGGATTTCAACCAAATCCATCTCCTAGCCCCGAAATAACTTTTATCTCGTTGAGTCCAACCCAATCTTGGCATGTGATCTTATCACCCTATTTACCCTAGGTAAAAAGGGTCCACGTTGTGGTTGCCCTAATGAACAAGGGGTTCATAGGTGCTTTAATTGGTAAGGCTAAATCTCAATTCTTACGATAAATGTGAGAGGTCTTGTCAATATTAGGTTACTAATCACTTATAAGTGAACTAAGTTGGTGATTAACGTAAATTGGTGAATTGACAATCGACGAATAAAATGCATGATTGGCGATTTTGGCATGAGCGAAAATAAAGCAAGCATCAAACAAATAAATCCTAGTATGGCCATCTAGCTAATCTAATTAACTAGACTATTACAAAATCGGAAACCAACTCCTTGGTCCCTGGCCTCTTCAATGGAACACCACCAAAAGGCACCGTCTTTTGTCCACCGTCTTGTGTAATCTCCGTCTTCATAATAATTAATTACAAATGATACATAGCATTTCCTATTATAAATTTGTATAAATAAAACTATTAATTATTACAAACGGGCGATACGAGATCGCAATTAATTACAACCAAATCGATATTCCCTTACATTACGGGTAATACCGATTACAAGACTAGGCCATACTAGGTACAATCTTGCAAAATATACAATAAATGACATTCATTCATTCAACAACATTAAAATAAATAAAATGCTGTAAAAATCATGCCAAAATCGCCCCATAATTTATCAAGTTCATCCTAGCTCGGTTTTATGGAATTTATCGATTTTTAACCATTAAAAATCATTAATCAATACTTAATTCTCAATTAAGCTCAAACTAATTTTTCCAAACCAATTTGGAATTTCAAGAATTAGTCTCCACTAATTTGAAAAATAAAAATTAGTTTGAATTGATTCAATTTGCTAATTTAATCGGTAATGGTCAATTTTATGAAATAATTCCAAATTAAATCATAAAACACCAAAAATAAAAATGGATAATTTTGTACATTCTGGAACATTTCCAGAAACTCCAAAACAAAAATTCGTCGACAAAAAATTTCAAATAAATTAGGAACAAATAAATGCATGTTTATCGATTTTTTTTTATCTTATAAAAAACAATAAGCATCTCAAAAGGACAAAATAAATTTCAAAAATTTATAGATATGTCCATCAACATATGAAGTTATGTACACCAAAAATCCATGCCCAAAAACAACATGCAACTATTTTTAGTTAACTTTTAACATCAAATAGGCATAAAAACTCGGTTTTTAAGGCATAAATCATTATAAATTAGCAAATAAATTCCAAAAATTACCAAACTCGACCACAAACATTTTGAGGTCATTTTGTATGCATGTACCCAAAAATTTCGTGTGAAACCCATTTTACACAAAATTTTCGGTTTTTCCAAAGTTATCATATAACCCGAAAAAATGTCAAAAATCGACATGCATGCAACAACAAAGCTCTGATACCACTTGAAGGGTTCATAACCCACTAATTAGACTCCTCTAATTAGTTACTAAATTACTTGTTAATTTAGTATATTTAGATCTAGTTACATGCATGACATCAAATGACAAAAACTAGATATAAGAAGAGATTTCCTTACATAAACAATGAGGAAATATTGGGCACAACAAGAAAACTCCTTTTCTTATTGTTCTTGAGCTAATAATAGTATGGATGATCCTCCAAAACCTTGAATCTTCAAAGTAGAAGATCTCCTTCAAGTTGCACCAAGAATCAACCCAAATAATCACTAGTATTATTAACTAGATAATAGTAGTGATAAAACAATACTAATATTATTAATCTATTACTACTCTAGTAAAAGATGAATACTAGTATTTAGAGAGAGTTTTGGAGAGATGAGGTAAAAGCTCAAATGCACATGCATGAATAAAATGGGATGGAGTAAATAAGTGAACAAATAGTCCCCTTTTTAGCTCCCCAAAACCGGCCACCCCACATGGGAAGACCAATTAGCTTTTAATTTTATTTGCATGCTTATATCAAGTGTCTAGTGTCATTAATACTATTATTTATGTATGTAGTAAAATAAGAACAACCACATTTGTCATTATATTTACTAGTGTGTCACACACACATGTACATAAAAATGGGTCCTTATTTATTGTCATTTGTCATACAAATGCAATGTGTGACATGATCAATTATCTCCATAATTGATCACATCAAATAATATACACTTAACTCCTTAAGTAGTATATTACTATTATATCTATATATAATAGGTCCCATATTAATAATAATAATCAATTAGCTTAATTTACAACTCCTTGTAAATATATTAACGGCTAATTACCACTATCCATAAAAGCATACAAAACCTCAACTAATTTAGTAATTAACGTTTAAATACCAAATTAGGTCTTATTTAATCGTATTAAAATAAGACGTAAAATTTATTCAGTCAATTATCGTATAATAGACTAATAAACTTAATCGGACAGAGTTCCAAACTCTATCTCCAATTAATAACTCTCATTACCAAACATATATCAAATATATACGCAAGGTGCTAATTAACTGTATCAGATACAAATAATTAGTCTTCTATTTGGGTCTCATCCTATAGGTGTGACCGAAAGGGATCAGTTGATCACCGCCGTCATACGACAATAACGTCTAACTCTAGTCAGCTGAGCGTTACCGATTTACATTAATCAACTGACGTGGAGTATCAATGTACTAATTATCCCAAGTATATTCCGCTCATGAGATTTAATATATCAATGCACTATTGTGGAGGACACTCGCTCCAACAATAATTTCCCTCCCCACGCTTGAAAAACACATCGTCCTCGAATGTGTGAACTAAGCACAATAAAAGAAATGGGAAGAGAAATACCTCGGGCTCAAGAATGAGAAGAGGAGCCGGCGTCACGTGACTTAGCCTCACGTGCCGCCCTCCTAGATGATCTTGCTTGCTCACGGGCTGCAAGCTCTCCATAAAAATCGGGAGATGGTTCCGAGTAGTCATTAGGATGCAACTTCAGTTGTAACCGATTCATACATCGACCGAATTCAGCGGCCAACCTACTGTTGTCAACAGATTCTTCCACTCGATCTTCTATTACTTCGCGCCAATCGCTCCAACGATCAAAATCAGAAGTACCCTCGGGCTCCTCTACAACCGGGGTACTAGGCTTGGTAGTTGGTCTAGGAAATTCTTCATCATGAGGTAGGTAAAACGCAGCCGCAGTAGGCCCCAACAGTAACGGTTTCCCATCCGAACGAGGCGAAATCATAAAGTGATGGTGAGACGTGCCGAGCGTCCAGATTAGGTGGTGTTTAGCAATCGGTCACGAAATCATAGAACAACTCTCCATGAACTTTATACTAATAGTAATATCACCTACGACAGGAGAATCCGTCATCTTGGGTAGGCCAAGATACTGATCTAGAAGAGTAACCATACCACTGACGGCAGGTGTTTGTCGTCTATCCTACCGGTCAAAATAATACCAATGGACCTAAGCTAGGTAGCTAGGGTAAGTCAGGTCGAGATCCTCAGGGACGGGGAGTCGGAATAATGAGTGCTACAGTCCAAGACTAGGTTCGAGAGAAACTAAAATAGGGTGATGGCTAAGGTTGACTAATGACTAAGCCAAGGTCTAAAACACGAAGTAAGAAGGCCAAACAAACAACTAGTGACAAATGGAAGAAAATTAAATCAATAAGAAGGGAACTAGGGCTAGGTCGGGTTCATGGATGCCAAGGAGACCAAAAGGGGAAAACGGGGGTACTAGCATGTTTTCGTAGCTTAGGCTCCGATCGGGCTCTCGCTACTTAAACGACCTAGGGGTCTCCTCACCACGCTCTCGCTACTAATGAGGGAACAAAACCTATCAACCAAACAAGAACATGCAAGAGAATAAGCAAGAAAAACAAGGAATGATCATCTCAAGTCTCACAAGCATTTCATCAAACATGTAGAGTGCAAGGCAAATAGGAATCAACAAAAACAACAACTAGCATCACCCATCTCACCCTAATAATCCCTAATCATACCCAATCCCCCTACTAACCCTAGGGGAAAACTACTCACACATATCTAAACTAAAACTAACATTAACTAGAGAAACAATCAAAGGAACAAAAGAAACATTCATTATGGAGATTGAACAAAGAGGAACAATAAACAATAGACAAAGATTGAGACTTTACTAACAATGAAAGATTAAAGGAAAAGAGAGAAGAGTGATTATACCAAACTAGAGAAGAGATGAAAAGGATGAAACTTGCGTAAAAGGAAACCCCAAAAATCCTCCACCAAGGTTGTCAATCTTGATAGATTCTTCAAGAAATACAATAATACAAGAGTAATTACTAAGATTAAACTAAGATTAACAAAAGATTAAGGAAAGATTAAGGAGAAACTAAGCTGAACTACACTAATGTCTATCTAGGGTTTAGTCTAATGTAGGGTGTTTAAAACAATACAAGAGGGGGGTATATATAGGGTTTCACGAGTGAAGGAGTTGAAAGAATGACGGAGCGGCTGAACTGGGCCCTTTCCGACCGGGAAGAGGCTGATCCCGACCGGGAAGGAGTGGTCCCGACCGGGAAGGTCACGATCCCGGCCGGGATCACCTGTCAGAAGCGTCTGTTTGTTGTTGCTTCTCGTCTCGGTCGTGATGGATGTTTCCCGACCGGGATGGGTCATGTAGGCTTCAAATATGATCTCATAGGTCTCTACTTGCTCTTCCTAGGCTTCTTATTGACTCTCGGTGCACGGGAATGGGCTCCAAGGGACTCGGGATCGAGTCTAAGCCACTGAGTCATCGTCGCTTCTCTTCATTCGCTCCAAAATGCATTGGAATTGAGTCAGAATCGTTCCATTTCCCCATGATAGGCCAAAGGAACCTAAAACAAGCTAGAAAAAGCGTAAGTAGCCTCAAAACCGCTCTAAAGAGCGATTTCACAAGAGAAACCGGGACCAAACACAAGAAATAAGTACTACATAACACTCTTATCAACTACCCATCGGAATGTTCCCTGAGACCGATTTCTGATGCTTCTCGCAACAAGTCAAGAATATATCGAGCCAACCCGGAGTTCCCAAGCATTCGGGCATCATGGCCCACAATTACATCAAATCCGCCCTAGGTAGATGTGTCGGTTCACCTTTGTAAAGAAATGTGGAGTTCAAAAGTCGGTGAACATAACGAAGGGCGGGGTGACGAATATCAGCATTCTTAGCCCCTATGTTACCATATGCACTCCCTGTAATTTTCAACCAAAACTCATCCATCATACGAGGAGTCGGAGTCAGAAACTCCGCCCCCCCTCTCGATGCGATACCCAACGCCTCCCTCAATTATGCAAAGTCCACATCTCGTTCTGAATCTCCGAGATGAAAAGTAATGTGAGGGGGTTGTCATCACGATGGACTTCTAAGGTGGACAAGAATTCAAGTGTGTAGCGCTTATACGTGTTCGCGTGCATATCGTAAAAGTTTGCTATCCCAATACGAGTCAATAACGTCAACACCTCATCACTAATCCCGAGCATCTCCAATGCCAAATTATCAACAAACTTAGTCGACATAATAACTCGATCAAATAGTTGGCGCCATACCGATTTCTGTTTCGCACTCAAATTCTTACACCCCATATAATCAACCGCGGTTGTCTTTTGCTTCTTTGGGGCCATGACTCCACAGACTGAGACAACCGATACTAACTCGTGACAGAACCACTACCGAAACTGACCAATTAGACAGAGATATGGAGATTGACTAAGACTCGAATCAACAACCAACAACGAACAACTCACAGCACACAACCAAAAACTAACCCACCATAAACAGACTCTAAAGAGGCTCACAAATGGCAAGGGACTAGAGTGAAAGGATGATAAAGGGTGGAAACTTACGAGACTTGGACACAAGACACAGATGCAGACCCGACGACGCCGACGAAACCCGACTCATGCGCCCCGCCTAAACCCCACGCGAGTCGCCTGAACACGAACCACGACCTCAGACTGACGCGCGCAGACCGACGACGAAGATACACATGTCTGACCACCCACCGGAGCGCGACCACCTGCGACGAACACCGGCGAAAAATGACTCCAGCAACAACGCCGCGGACGCACGAACTGGGACTTTGATTAGGGTTAGGAGATTTTGGTGGAAAATTGAAGGAGTATGAAGTTAGGAATTGGGATTTGATTTTAATTTGGTTAGGAAAAGGAGAGGTTAGGGTTTCAGAATTTGGGGGAAAATCAATTTGGGGAAGTTTGGTTAGGAGATGAAAGGAATAGAAGGGGAGAGAGGGAGTCGGGTAAGTTGTTTTCAATTTTTGATTTTTGATTTTTTTTATTGATAAAAAACTAACCTGTGTGAGTAGGGAACGCGCGAGTCGCATAGGGTCCGCGCGGCTCGCGCGGATGCCTGTAAATCCGCTCTTTTTTTCTTCAATTTTTGCTCAGATTTCGAGGGATCTCCATGCTAGTCGCCCAGGACCCATGGTAGTCGCCCCATCTCCTGGAAAATCGACGCTCTTCTCCTATTAAAACATCAAAAATTAGTAATAAAAACTAAGTTTAAGAAAAACAAACGATTAAGAAAACGACTAAAATAAAACTATGACCCATAAAACGAAATTTTACAATAAAAATCTACAAAGCGGGTTGCCTCCTGGAAGTGCTTTTGTTTAAAGTCGTTCGCTCGACTGAGATGGATGTCAATTTTCGTGGATAGGGTCGTAGAGGGCCATCGAGTCCACTACGTTAGCTTCAAATCCTTCATAATATGGCTTAAGACGTTGTCTGTTGACCTTCAAAATCTTGTTTGTTTCGGAATTTCGTACTTCAACTGCACCATGAGGGTAAACATGAGTTATAATGAATTGGACCAAGCCAACGAGATTTTAACTTACCGGGAAAAAGACGAAGACGGGATTGGAATAAAAGGACTTTTTGCCCAACTTGAAAGTCTTGTCTCAAGACCATCTTAGCATGCCAAGCCTTCGTTTTCTCCTTATAAGTTGCCGCATTCTCATATGACTCGAGACGTAGCTCCTCCAACTCTTGTAATTGTAGCTTACGATGCATTCCCGATTTATCTAAATTCATATTGAAGCTTTTTATCGCCCAATATGCCTTATGCTCTAGCTCCACGGGAAGATGACACGCCTTCCCAAACACCAATCGATATGGACATGCCGATCGGGGTCTTGTAGGCCGTTCGATAGGCCCACAATGCATCGTCCAACCGTCCACTCCAATCCTTCCGATTTGGATTGACCGTCTTTTCTAGGATGGATTTAATCTCTCGATTGGACACTTTAGCTTGTCCGTTCGTCTGCGGATGGTAGGCCGTGGATACTTTATGAGTGACACAATACTTTTTGAGCAAAGCACTAATCGTTCTATTCACGAAATGAGTACCACGATCACTAATCAAGGCCTTGGGAATTCCAAATCGAACAAATATGTTAGCCTTGATAAAAATCTGCAACCACCTTAGAATCATCGATCTTAGTGGGGATAGATTCCACCCACTTGGACACATAATCGACCGCAAGTAAAATGTAGAGATTACCGTTCGATTCTGGAAACGGCCCCATGAAATCGATCCCTCATACATCGAATATCTCGCAATTAAGCATATGACTTTGAGGCATCTCATTTTTCCGGGAAATATTCCCCACCCTTTGACAATTGTCGCAAGCTTGACAAAAGACTTGGGCATCTCGAAACAAGGTGGTCCAATAAAAACCGCAATCTAACACCTTCCTTGCCGTCCTCCGTGCACCAAACTGACCTCCACACTATTGAGAGTGACAAAACGTGAGAATTGAAGTCATCTCATTCTCCGGAACACATCTTCTAATAACACCATCGGAGCAATGTTTCAATAGATATGGCTCATCCTACACATAGTACTGCGCATCACTACGAAGCTTGTCTTTTTGAGATTTTGAGAAAACCGAAGGAAATTTAGAAGAGCAAAGAAAGTTTACCAAATTCGCATACCAAGGTTGAACCGAGTTAAGCGCAAATAAACTTTCATCGGGAAACACACCCTTGACCGACTCTTTCTCATGCGACCCGGAATCAACATAAATCAACCGACTCAAATGATCGTCAACCACATTCTCGGCTCCCTTTTTGTCTTTCACCTCAAGATCAAACTCGATAAGTAAAAGGATCCACCGGATCAATCTCGGCTTAGCTTTTTTCTTAGAGATCAAATAGCGCAATGCTGCATGGTCAGAAAACACAATCACCTTCGTTCCTAACAAGTAGGATCGAAATTTCTCCAACGCATACACGACCTCTTGGAGCTTCTTTTCTGTGGTGGTGTTGTTCCTTTGAGCTTCATTAAGGGTCATGGAGGCATAATGAATTACATGAGCTATCTTTCCAACTCTTTGACCCAACACTGCTCCTAATGCATAATCACTCGCATCGCACATGATGTCGAAGGGGAGAGACAAATCCGGAGCTTGAATAATTGGAGCCGACGTAAGCCTATGTTTCAACTCATCAAAAACCTCCTTGCAAGCTTTATCAAATACAAAATATATCTCCTTTTGAAGCAATTTGCACAACGGTGTGGCTATCTTGGAAAAGTCTTTAATAAATCTTCTATAAAAACCTGCATGACCAAGAAAAGACCGCAATTCCCGAACATTAGTAGGGTAGGGTAGAGAAGAAATGGTATCAATTTTTGCTTTGTCTACCGCTATACCCTTTGATGAGATCACATGTCCGAGAACTATACCTTGCTCCACCATAAAGTGACACTTCTCTGAATTCAAGACAAGGTTAGTTTCAATGCAACGTTTAAGCACAAGATCGAGATAGATGATGTAAACAAGAATCAAAAGAGTCACCATGCACCGTAAAGTCATCCATGAACACTTCAATGAAACGTTCAACATACCCCGAGAATATACTTATCATACATCGTTGAAATGTTGCAGGTGCATTACAAAGACCAAAAGGCATGCGTCTATACGCAAACGTGCCAAAAGGACAAGTGAATATGGTTTTCTCTTGATCCTCGGGGGCAATAGCTATTTGGAAATAGCCCGAATACCCATATAAAAAGCAATAGTAGGCTTTCCCCGCTAATCTTTCTAGCATTTGGTCAATGAAGGGGAAGGGGAAGTGGTCTTTCCTAGTTACCACATTTAATCTACGGTAATCAATACACACCCTCCATCCGTTTTGAATCTTAGTGGGGACAAGCTCACCATCTTTGTTCTCAACTATGGTCACCCCCAATTTTTTAGGGACTACTTGCGTAGGACTTACCCATTTACTATCAGAAATAGGAAAAATCATACCGACTTGTAGTAGCTTGAGAACCTCTTTCTTCACCACCTCCATCATAGGAGGATTTAATCGACGTTGTGGTTGCCTCGCCGGTTTAGCCTC
Source organism: Agrostemma githago (assembly GCA_958450325.1). Classification (NCBI taxonomy): domain Eukaryota; kingdom Viridiplantae; phylum Streptophyta; class Magnoliopsida; order Caryophyllales; family Caryophyllaceae; genus Agrostemma; species Agrostemma githago. Next base: position 27,250,041 of record OY288261.1, read on the forward strand.
ATCTTCAAGTAAAATCCGGTGCATACAAGTACTTGGACTAATACCTTTGATGTCGGCAATTGTCCATCCAATGGCTTGCTTGTTCTCCACAAGAACGTCCTTCAACTTCGTCTCTTGTTCCTTGGTGAGCTTACTAGAGATGATAACCTGTACTGTTTCTCCCTCACCAAGGAACACATACTTCAAGTGCTCCGGTAGAGCTTTAAGCTCCACCACAGGTGCCTCCACAATAGAAGAAAACAATTTCTCCATAGGAACAGTTAGTGGTAACGGGTTCTGAAAACTAGATAGTGGTCTCCTCGAATCATGCAATTCCGCCACAACTTCCTACAGATTAGAAGAAAAAGCATATTCTACCTCCTCATTACTCAAACTGTTCTCCAAAGCTACCTGCAACTCATCAAAACCATTCAGGTCAAAGAATTCTTGTCCTAATAGATCAACGATATCAATAAAATTAACAGAATGGTGATCTACGGGGTATTTCATGGCATCATAGATGTTGAAAGTTACTAATTGGCCATTGGACTCCATAGTCATAGATCCATTAGAGACATCAATCTTCGTGCTTGCCATTTTCAAGAACGGCCTTCCTAGCAAAATCGGAGCTACGTGGTGATCATGTTCCATGTCTAGCACATAAAAATCAGCAGGAAAGATTAAATTGTTAACTAAAACAAGAACATCCTCGATAACACCTTTCGGGTAGACATTCGATCTATCCGCCAACTGAATCACAACACTAGTATTACTCAAAGGACCAAGCTGCATAGATTTATACACAGAATAAGGCATCACATTTACAGAAGCTCCTAAATCCAGCATGGCCTTATCAAACTTAGTGTTACCAATGGTGCAAGGAATTGTAAACATACCCGGATCACTAAATTTAGGTGGTAATTTTTGTTGAAAAATGGCGGACACATGTTCACTTACCTTAACTTTCTTTACCCCTTTAAGCTTGTTATTCCTTTTTAATAGTGCACAATTCTTTAAAAAAATTCGCATATTTAGGAATATTTTTCAAAAGATTAAGAAGGGGAATATTTACCTCGCACTTTTCAAATACCTCATAAATGTCTTTATCGTTTTCAAAGTGGAGTGCATCGGGGAAGGGTACCTCCGGTTCCACAACCGGTGTAGTAGTAATGAGCTTCGTTGCTTTGGCAATAGGGGTTTGCTCCTCCTCCTCGATCACCATCTATTCTTCTTCCTCTCGGACAACCAGATGCTTTGCCACCTTCTTCACCTTCTCGACCTCCTCTAATTGTCTTCCGTTCCTCAATGAAACGACACTCACATTCTTGGAAGGCACCACCGTTTGGGACGGGAGTCCCATAGAATCTCGAGCTTCCAAACGACTAATAGAGGTCGCCATTTGTCCCAATTGAGTTTCCATGTTTTGGATACTAGCTTTGTTCTTCGTTTGATGTTGAAGAACCGTAGCTTGAAGATTTGACATTTGGGTGGTTATTGAAGCTTGACTAGCAACCAAAGCGCGTATCATGTCCTAGGTGGACATTTGACCACTAGGTGGGGGTGGAGTAGGAACTGTGTTAGGAACTTGTTGTTTAGCAAAGAATTGTTGCTTCGCTTGACCAATTTGATTCCCTCGATTAAATTATTGCCCTTGACGAGTTCTCCACCTAATGTTGGGATGATTTCTCCATCCGAGATTAAAGGTGTTAGAGTAGGGATCCCATTTCTTCTTTTCCCCGGTTTCCCATAGTCCATTCACCTCCCTCTTGATCCGCTTCATACGTGTGAGGACAATGCTCACTCGGATGTCCCTCGGTAGAAGAAATACCGCACATAATAACTTGATTTGTTTTCCCCGACATCATATTTTGGACAAGAGCCGTTAAGCTATCGACTTTATGTTCAAGACTCGAGGATGATGAATTACCTACGGCATGCACTCCCCGTTTGGAATATTTTTGTGAAAAATCCCCAGAGCTTTCAGCTAGCTCTTGGATAACCTCTATAGCAGCATCTGGACTCTTGTTCACGATCGATCCCCCACATGCCGCATTCATAGTGCGGGCATCCTCCACACAAAGACCTCCACAAAAGTACATCACAAGGTCTTGAGGATTGTAGCCATGATATGGGCATGTATCACATAGCTTCTTAAAGCGTTCCCAATATTCGTACATCGTTTCACCATCTCGTTGCTCCGCATTACTAATCTGCTTCTTCAATTGGGAGGCTCGAGACGCCGGAAAATACTTTTCGAGGACGCCTTCTTCATCTTTACCCACGTATCAATACTTGCCGGTCGCAAGTAATACAACCAATCCCTAGCAGAATCCTTCATCGAGTAGGGAAAGGCTCTTAGCTTAAGCTGCTCATCAGTGACGGACGCCGGTTTCATACTCAAACATACAATATGAAAATCCGACAAGTGCTTGTTAGGGTCCTCATCGCTTAAGCCATGGAATGTAGGTAGTTTATGGATCAAACCCGACTTCAATTCGAAAGTGGCATTCGCACCCAATGGTGGGTACGTAATGCACAAAGGTTATTGTGCAAGGTCGGGTGTTGTCAGCTGCTTAATTGTGTTGGCCATGATACACGACTCGTCTTCGGATTCAGAAGAAACTTTAGTATTCACGGGAATAATAGGAAAACTCTAGATCCTCGAATTCCTGTGTTCCGATAACTATTGCTCCCTCTCCGATTCTCCGTGACCTGTGAAAGGTGCATTCAATCTCTGAGTCGAATGTCTCGAGGTTCAAGTTAGAAGAACGAGTATTATACATAAACTACACAAAATAAAATAAATAAAATTAGCTATAATAACAAAAAAATTAAAAACTACACTAGAAAACACAAAAATATTTAATACCGATTCCCCGGCAACGGCGCCAAAATTTGACAGGCTAAAGTCGTATGCCTCAAATTACAATTTATAAGCACTTAAATCTAAATACTAAAAACGTAGTAAAGTAGAAATAAGGGTCGAACCCAAAGGAATCAGATTAATCTAATTATGCTAACTAAAATGTAGATAAAATCGACCTCTAACGTAATTAAAGACCGTAGTAACCAGGGGGGGTTTATGTATGAGATTCAAATAAACTAAAGCGAAAAGCTAATAAATCGAGATATTAAATGATGAAATAGAATTTAGACACAAGCACAAATCCACACTCAATAGTGATTGATCATCGTAAGACGGTTTCAATTAATAACCTCAATTACTCTATCGTGAACATGAAATTCCAATTATCTTAAGAATAGTTAACTAAAACGAATCCCGTTCTTAATTAACCCTAACCGTAAAATAACCTAAACAATCCAGTTCTAGGTTCAATTAGATGGAAGCAATATAGATCTGAGAATTCGATAGAGAATAAATAGCACGTACAATCCAGTTGTGCCTTAGATATTTATATGAATCGCTTCTAAGTACTAATATCAACGTATCCAGTTCAATATTAATTCCTAGTTGTTACTAATGTAAAGTTAATCAGTAAATCCTACTCAATTAACGATACTAACAATAGAACGATGCAATCAAGTACTAGTTGTACACCTAGCAATTAACAACAACATTCATGAAATTAATAACGAAGCAATTCATAATAATCAAGGTTAAAAATTAAAACATTCAAACTCACAAACGTTTCTCAAGCAGTTCAAAGGCTTGAATCTAAGTAGAGAAGATTAGTTACACATACTTTGAGGTGAAAAATTAGGGTTCTTCAAAAGTTCTCCCTTTTCTTCTCTAATTACGTTAAACTAAAGATGTGATGAATGATGTGAATAATAATAATCTAAAACTAAGCTTAACCTAATAAAAGTTTACTACTAATAATAAAATAATAATAAAAACATCCCAGTAATAATAATGTTTCCTAATTAAAACCCAAGTCTTAAAAACGTAGCCAAATATCACAAAATAAGACAATACGGGTGGGAAGTTTCAGGCATCCGGGCGACTTGCCTGTCAGTCACGCGATTTGCCTGACCGCGCGACTCGCGTGATCTCTATGCGACTCGCCTGGCCAAGCCTCAGTCAGAGTGGGGGCTCTGTAGACACCCGCATTTTGACTGCCAGGTGTCTATGGCAGTTTCCAAAAAACACCCGATGATGATCGGACGCTAACGTGTTTCTACGCGCTCGGATACGGGCTCAAATCCATTAGTTGCTGGATAACGCACTTACGGAGTACAAATCCCACAAAACCAACCTCAAATCCAGGCCCAGTGGATCATTCCGAGTCAAACAAGACTAATTTGGGCCAAAACCAACACCGGAATAAAAACCGAGTTTTAGTGATTGGGTCAACCCCGGTCAAAGTCGTTTCCAAGACACACAAAACAGCCTCTCACATCATCATAAGTCCAAGTCAAACACAAAACCCATCGAACATCTAAAGTCAAGGTCCAAAAGATTGACCTGCGCGACCCAGTTGGGCCACTCGATCGAGTGACCTATCAACTCGATCGAGTGGGTCTGTTTCGAGCCCGGCTGCAAGTGTAACGGGCCACTCGACCGAGTTAGCCACCTACTCGGTCGAGTAACCCTAACCGGGTGCCCTAGCTTTGCCTATATAAGCAACCCCCATGCACACATCTTTGACACCTTTTGCAACCCTAAAGACTTTACAATCCTAATCTCTACACACTCTTAAGCAATCCTACACACACACGGCAACCCTAAGCAAACCCTAAGCAATTCTACACTAGCAAACCCTAAACCTAGTTTTAGGAATCGAACCCGAGCCACCACAACTCAACCTTCATACATCTCGAAACTCTTGTGTTAAAGCCACGATTACGAGTCCGGTCCGAGACAAGAACATGTAGGTTGAGGTTGTCAAAACGCTTTTTCTTCTCCTTCTCTTCTCATCGTCTTCTTCTTCTTTTTTCGTGTCCTTAGTTTCGTTTTTTTTTTATTATTTTGTTCATCGCACCGTAATATCGATAATATAATTAGTACAAAAGAATTAAAATACTTATTGATTTGTGTCGAATGTGAGTGATGGTGGGATAAGGAAAACCGAACATACAAGTGTACTGCACACGCGTTGACGGTCGCTTATCTCATTACCCCGATCGTTTGATTATTGAAATAAGTTAACTTAAACAATAGTCCGTTTTATTTTCGTTTGCATCATTATTCGAGTCGCATATTTATATCAATTTCAAAAACAAGTATTTCATTCAATAAGGGTCGAGACCCGTTGTCGCGGATATGACATCACAATCCTTAGGGATTTATTTCGATGTCGGAAAAGCCGAGGGAATCAAGTCCTCTTATTTAAGCAAAGCATCGATTCGATACCAATTTCATAATTGGACGTTGAATCTAACAATCTAGTCCATTTAATTCAATCAATTCGATTTTTCGTTGATGCTAACGTAGATGTCACGTTATAATTATGACACTACAAACGCGGAGAGAAATTCATATCGTTATGATTAACTCGAAACGACTCAAATCAATTTTCTTAATATTTTTCACTCTAGTATTCCATATCGATTCAATAATCGAATATGGGATGCAATGAGTATTCAAATTTAGAATCGAATACAAATCCCGCAATATTTATATTCGATTCAACAAAATCGACAATTTATAAAATCCGAGTCGAACATAAATTGTGCAATATTTATGTCCGATTTGGTAGAATCGTCGAATTATCAAAAATCAAGAGGAATTTCAAAGTCAGTACAATTTGCAAACGAATTACAATTCGTACAGGGGGCACTCGACCGAGTGCCTAGCCCACTCGATCGAGTGGCGCCCCAAAATCAGGTCAGAATCTCTATCACGACCCCCACTCGGTCGAGTCTCACGGTGACTCGGTCGAGTGGCCATGTACTCGACCGAGTTGGTCAATAACTCGGCCGAGTACGGTCTAAAACGCAAATCAGAAACCCTTTTTTAAGGTCCACCCGATCGAGTCCTTCGACCACTCGATCGAGTGGCCTCATCACGACCAAAGCTACGAGTCGTACATTCTTCTATTTTCTAAATTCGATAGTATTTTACGACTTAGGTCAACATGTGCTTAATTAATCACATGTATTTACTATCTTTTTAAATCATGCATCATCTTGTCTATCATTCAATTCAATTCAGTATTTGCACAAACCGTTGTTATTCGTTATATCGTTACTAACCGTTTGTCGTTTCCTTTGTCAATTTTTATCGTTTGTTTTATTTTACTAAAATGAACCCACATGCTAAAATTCCACTTTGACGTAGAATTAATTGCATTAAATTGACATAGAAACCCTCTTTTCAATTTCTCACATGCTTAGGAAAACAATGTTTGCATAAGCATTTTTTTATCGTCTAACTAACGCGCGTATTAGAAAGTCACTCGAATTCTTAGTAGAGGCCGCTAAGTGCGGGCGGGGTTGGGTATCCTTTGTGGGATTCCCAACACGTACCCTCACCCCTTACTCAGAACCTCGGTTTCCGGATGCCCGAAACCGTTGGCGCACGAGAGTCATTCAATACACGATATCCGATAACGTCGGTATCGGTATCAAATGCAAAGGGACGAGCCCAATAAACTCTGACATCGGAAATGGGTCGTATTTTGTATACGGCCCACTACGACATAGAGTGGGCTCGAATGGTTCCGAATAACCAAAAAATTCGGTGGCGACTCCACATAGACCTAAATTTCAATTCGATCCATTCTCATATGGAGATTCATTCGCCTACCCAAACCCGCGCGTGGCCGCGTCGGGGTGGACATATGTCATGTCCAGAATTTGGCGACTCCGCTGGGGATTAACTGATGCGTGACTTACCATCGGCATCCTCAGGGTGAGACTCGAATAGAAATCGTTTAGCGAATACAATACGCGTTTTAGTTTTACGGTTCATGCATAACCCATATTTTCCCGGGCCGGTACTCGCGACCGACGTCCCACTATACCGTTGATGTACTCCAATATGGATATGTCAAAAGGTGTCCATAGTCGATTCGAGTGGGTTTCGCGGCATGTTCTAAGATCAACTCGACTTAGGAAGTCCGTCCCGATCAACGTCTAGACTATGTACACTGGTGTAGACCCCTTATAGACCGACCGAGACTTAGTATAGAGTATACATGGCGTCGTTATAATGCTTGTGTGACTACGTGCTACTTGGTTTCCGTGTCGTTTTAAAAAACCGTCTTTTTTCAAAGATTGCATCTTTTTTCAAACTATTCAATTTCAAAACCTGGGACACATACCGAATTTAGGACTTATGATTTTACTCAAAATAGCCTATTTTCTAGCCGGTATGCTGCCCAATTCAAAACCCAAAAGCATTTTCGAATTTTCAAAACCCGTGGCCCAATACCCTTTTTGTTTTTCTCTCGAAAATTGGGCCCTCAACCGAGTTTTCTCGGACCTTTCTCAAAAAAAATCGATTTTCAAAACCTCCTTCTCTTTAGGACTTCCCGCATTTAGCAGCGTCGGGTCATGTCTTAAGTTGTCAAGGTCTTTAGCGTCGAAACTCTGTCGATCTTACATCAGGAGTTTCTTCCCTATCCCAGTTCGCCTTATTAGACTAAGGCAAGGCCCACCTACGTAGGACAAACCCCTACAAAGGAGGGCCCATCAACACAATCGAGTCCATAAGTCTGGGGATGTCTCACGTGAACCTTCCTTCGAACAGGACTAGGCCCGTTCGCTGAATCCTAAGGAAGGCCCACATTTCACAAGTCACCCGTCTAGGTGTCTTTTCTGAGTCATTTCCCTTTTTAGTCTTGTTCGGGATGTACTTTCTATTCCGGGATTTTGGGCTAGTTTCTGATTATACGTGGTGTTCTTACAGACAGGCCACCCGAAACCAGGCACCAACGCAAAATGGACGAGTTGAAAAATGCATTGACCAAGATCGAGACCCAACTGGCTGCCATCCAGGCTAACCAAGCAACTTTATCCACCCGCCTAAGCACCGTGGAGAAAACGGCCCCAGTTGAAGGAGCTGAGCCCACTGGGCCCATAGCCGAGTTGATCAATGTTGTTCGTAGGCTCGAAGAGCAAGTCCACTTATCGACGAACAACTCGATCCACACCGAAAATGCTCGTACTTATTCACCTTTGAATGACGAGCTACCTGCCAACCTCAACTTAACGGGAATTCCTATGTTTGAGGGTACCGAAGACCCGGTCCACCACATCCGGGCTTTCAAGGACTTCATGGCAGTCAAAGGGGTGAAGTCCACTATGTTCAAGCACTTATTCCCTTCCTCCTTGGAGAAGCATCCTAAGGCCTGGTTCTACAGGCTCGACCCCAAGAAATACAAGACTTGGGACGATGTGGCGACCGAATTTGCTCGGAACTACGCCGATAACACTGAAATCCTGACTACAATGCGTACTCTGGAAGTAATGGCCCAAGAGCCCAAAGAAGGGTTCACGAAATATTTGCAAAGATGGCGGGCCGAGAGTGTAAAGCTGGTCGACAAGCCCGGCGAGAAGGCCCTAGTGGAAGCTTTCGTCAAAAACCTCCTCCCATCCTACCGGGTCCACCTCCGGTATGCTATCATCCCAAACTTTGTTGTCCTTACTGAAATGGGCACGAGAATCGAGGATGACTTGAGACTAGAGAGCTTGACTAAGGCCTCTACCAAGGGCTATCAAGGGGCTAGTTCATCCACAAACAAGCCCGTACCTGCAGCCTAGGTTGCACGGACACTTCTCCAAACCGTCGTGTCGTGTCGAACACCCGTGTCGGACACACGACAATACGTCTCGGACACCTGAAAAACCGTGTCCGGTTTTTTAAATTTATTTAGAGACGTGTCGGACACGTTTCATGTTATTTTGAGGCGTGTCGGCCACGATTCGTACTAATTGAAGACTCATCGGACACACTTAGTATTGTTTATGAATTTATGGACTTTAATAAAATAACAATATTATATGTTTATAGGGGTTACTTGATACTATAAACGTTCGACTTAAGACAAAATAATTAATTAATTATTATATTACATTAGTATAACTATTTAAGCTTTTTAAGATTTGATTTTAACTGAGTTTATAAGACTTTAATTTTTGTTTTGTTATTTTACGATAATTTCGATTGTTTAAGTAACCAAACCTATATTTTAGGTATAAAAATCTTCAAATTTTCTTTGTTTAAATATGTATATTGAATTTTTTTTTCTGCCGTGTCCGTGTCCTATAAATTTTCGAACGCCGTGTCCCGTGTCCGATACGTCTCCGTGTCCGTGTCCGTGTCAGTGTCTGTGCAACCTAGCCTGCAGCTGCAACTCGCAGCATCTTTGACGAGGTAAACCTGCTCGACACCTCATCCAAAAAGAATATACCAAATCGGGTATTCACAGATATAGGGACTACCTATACTTATGCCTTGCAAAGGCTATCTTCAAAGGGCCTAATCCAACCGATAGGCCCAACAGCAGAGCCTCCAGTAGAGAAGAGGCCCAAAGCTTATAATGTCCAAGCTTACTGTCAGTATCACCGGGGTAACGGACATGATACTGAAAAATGTTGGAGACTAAAGCATCTGATCCAAGATCTTATCGAGAGCGGGAAGATCCCGTTGCCCGGAGACAAACCGAGCAACAAAGAAAACCCGTTCAGTGCCCATGCAATATTCACGGGGGAGGTAATCAATTGTTCTCACCTCATTTCTCTTTTTATCCCACAAATCAATGGGATATGGTTCGATGACGAGGACGATGTGTACCTAGCCAAAGGGTAAGCTGTCCCCATCACCCTTGAAGAGGTTCGAAAAGCCAAGACCAAGGCCTTGGCCACCAACCACCTCGCCACTGCTGGGCGCACCACTCCAACACCCGTCACTGAACCTACCAGGACAGGGTCTACCCACGAAGAGTCGAGCAACGACACGGCTCTTGTCCAACAGCTGAAGAGGGTTCGAACTGATCTAACTATATGGCAACTATTGGTTAGCTCACAAGCACATCGAGAAGCACTGACTAAGGCTCTCGATGAAATCAAGGTCGATTCGCAAGCTACCCCTGCTGAAATGGTAGCTACTATCATGCCCTACCTTAAGGGCAAATCCAAGAATGAAGGCTCACTCATAACCTTCGCTGAATCTGATCTGCCATCATTTGGGCCCAATCACAATCTGGCCCTATACATCACAGTCATCTGCAAGGGTAAGTACCTCCCGATGACCCTTATCGACGATGGATCAGCCGTGAACGTACTACCTCTAAGGACTGCTAGGGCCCTCGGCATCACTGATGCCGACTATCTCCCGACAGCGCAAACTATTCAGGCTTTCGACGGAAGCCCAAAACCAGTTGTCGGGGCCGTTAAATTGAAAATCATAACGGGCCCAATCGAAAAGGAGCTGGAGTTTCAGGTGATAGATGTCACCTCATCATTCAACCTCTTGCTGGGAAGGCATTGGATCCATGCAGTCAAGGCTGTATCGTCTACCCTCCACCGGAAAGTCAAGATGCCACTTAAAGACGGTATCATCACATTGGAGGCGACCCCGATGACCGTGGCTAGCTGTAATGCCACAAGCCGGGCCGAACCACGAGGATTCGATTTCGTGGGTATGATTGAAGAGGAATATCTCTTCAAGCCTTACTTCGCCCCTAGCATCGACACGATGCTACAAAAACTGGGTTACCTACCCGGAGCCACTTCAAGGCCGTACCTTCCGGCAGGGAAGGTTATCGAAGTCCTAGACAATGGAGAGTCCCGACTCGGATTGGGATATACTATAAGCCCGGAGAATGTGGGCCGGGCCGATGCAATCAAATTCGTGACTCCAGTCTTCAGAGCTATTCAAGTGGGCCTCTACCAACCCACCATCACATATCCCGAGACCAAAATAGCTCGGGAATGCAATTATATCCCCGATGATATATTCACCATTATCCAGGATGAGTTCGAGAAAGGTGAAAACGACTCCGAGCCCGTGCTGGGGCTCTTATTTGGAGAAGACAAGACCGTCCCCGCTCCAAAGGACGACTTGGTCAACTTGATCCTCCGCAGCGATCGGTTCGACCCAACCAAGCTAATCACCGAGGTCGGTGCCGACACCGAGACAAGGGCTTGGAGGAAGACCATAAAATGGACCGACAGTCAAGGACGGGTCTACAACTGACCACCGGCGAGGGAGACATGCCGGATACCGAGTCCGAGTCTGAGTCTGAGTCAGAGTCGGAGTTTGAGTCCGAGTCTAGAGGGTCTGGTGCTAGTATCGAGTCTGTAATCCCTCTTCCCTTAGCCACATCCACTGAGGTCTCGGGGCCTGTCCCAAGACCCCTCTCCCTATCCCGCCACTGACCAATGATCAGATGGCAGCTCTATTTGAGCTTTTCTCAAAATTTACCATCAATAGTAATATCGAACACCGTTCTACTTACGACTTGTCTTATTTCCAAAATTTTCTCAATTTCAAAAATTTTATATGCAATGACATTGAGAAACCCAACGAACAGGTACCTCTGCCTCCGCATCTAATCGAGCAGCTCGAGCAAAGGGAATCCCGAGATCCGGTAATTGAAGACACCGAATCCATCAACGTGGGAACCACTTTAGAGCCCCAGATGCTTAAGCTGGGCCTATCTTTAAATCCAGAGGAGAGAAAACAATTCACAGACCTCCTCCAAGAATTCAAAGATGTCTTTGCATGGTCCTACAAGGACATGCCGGGAATAGATCGAGAAATAGCAGAACACCGAATACCCATCAAAGATGGGTGCAAACCGGTAAAACAGAAACTCAGAAGAATGAAGCCCGAATGGTCCCTCAAAGTCAAAGAGGAAGTAGACAAACAATTCAAAGCGGGATTTATACAAGTGTCTGAATATCCAGACTGGGTTGCAAACATCGTGCCAGTACCCAAGAAAGACGGCAAGGTGCGGGTATGCGTGGACTTGCAGGACCTAAACAAGGCCAGTCTAAAAGACGACTTTCCATTACCACACATCGACATATTGGTGGATAACACGGCCGATCATGCCCTTCTATCATTCATGGACGGGTATGCCGGATACAATCAGATTAAAATGGCAGAAGAGGATATGGGTAAGAGCACTTTCATTACACCATGGGGGACTTACTGTTACACCGTCATGCCATTTGGGCTTATCAACGCTGGGGTCACTTATCAACGGACCGCTACTACTTTGCTCCATGACATGATGCATAAGGAAGTGAAGGTCTATGTGGATGACATGATCATCAAGTCCAAGGACCGAAGCGGCCATATCTCGGCCCTAAGGAAGTTCTTTATCCGGCTACGTAAGTACAACATGAGACTGAACCCAAAAAAATGCAGTTTTGACGTAACGTCGGGCAAATTAATGGACCATATCGTTAGCCAACGCGGCATCGAGGTTGACCCAGCCAAAACCAAGGCCATTACCGAGATGCAGCCACCCAAGACAGAAAAGGAAATAAGGGGGTTTCTCGGGAAGGTCCAATACATCAGCCGGTTCATTTCAAAGCTAACCATGGTATGTGAACCCATTTTCAAGAAACTGAAGATCGGGGAACGGGTGCTATGGGACGACAAATGTCAAGCAGCTTTCGATAAAATCAAGGAGATCTTGTCTGCTCCGCCGGTACTAATGCCACCTCAACACGGTTTGCCTTTGTTGTTATACCTAACGACGACCGAGACAGCCATGGGGGCTATGCTGGCCCAGACAGTCGAATCAGAAGAACGGGCTATTTACTACATCAGTAAGAAGTTCCTCGAGTATGAATGCAAGTACACCATGCTCGAGAAAACGTGCTTAGCTTTGGTTTGGGCTACTAAAAAGCTCAGACACTACGTGCTCAGTCACGAGGTACATGTGTTATCCAAAATGGATCCTATCAAGTACCTATTCGAGAAGCCCATCCTCAATGGCAGGATGTCCAGATGGACTTTAATGCTATCTGAGTTCGACCTCAAGTTTATACCATTAAAAGCCATCAAAGGTCGGGTAGTAGCCGAGTTCCTCGCCGATAGCCCGATATCCGAAGAAGGCCACACTGATACATGGGCCTTTCCTGATGAAGACATATTCCATACCGATACCGAGACATGGGATTTGTATTTTGATGGAGCATCCAACTTCCGAGGATTTGGGGTCGGAATTCTGTTAATCTCACCCCGAGGGGAACACACTCCCTTATCCATCAAGTTGGTCTTCGACGTGACCAACAACGCAGCCGAGTACGAAGCATGCATTCACGGGTTGCAAGCCGCCGCCGATTTAGGGGTAACTAACCTCCGGGTCCACGGTGATTCATCACTGGTCATTAATCAAGCGCTCCAAAAATGGAAAACTCGGAACGTCAATCTCGTGGCTTACCAAGCACGGGTACGGGTTCTAGAGAAACAATTCCAGAAAGTGGAGTATATCTACCTGCCCCGGGAGGAAAATCAGTTTACAGATGTGTGGACATGACATAGGTCCACCCCGACGCGGCCACGCGCGGGTTTGGGGAGGCGAATGAATCTCCATGAGATGGTCAAATGGAAATTTAAATCGAAGTTGGAGTCGCCACCGAATTTTATGGTTATTCGGAACCGTTCGAGCCCACTCTATGTCGTAGTGGGCCGTATACAAAATACGGCCCATTTCCGATGTCAGAGTTTATTGGGCTCGTCCCTTTGCATATCGATATAGATGCCGACTTGAGCGGTTAATCGTATATTGAATGACTCTCGTTGCCAATGGTTTCGGACATCCGGAAACCACGGTTCTGAGTAAGGGGTGAGGGTACGTGTTGGGAAGTTCACTAAGAACACCCAACCCCGCCCGCACATTAGCGGCCTCTACTAGGATATCGAATGATGTTTTAATACGCGCGTTAGTAATACGATGAATGATATGCAAACATTGTTTTTCCTAGGCATGCGAGGAATTGAATGGGTTGCTAAGTCGGTTTAATGCAACTAAAATTAGTGTCAAAGTTGTTTTAGCATGTGAGATTCGTTTTAGTATAATAAAACAAAAGATGAAATAAAGATGAATTTGCTACAAAAGATGAACAAACGAGTTAGTATCGATTTGTAAATAATAATATAGCAAATAAAATAAATATACGAGATCGAGAAAATAAATATTAATCGAAATCTGAAAATATTGCTAAAAACGATGTTTTGTATAAAAAACGAAGTTCGAAAAATAAAAAAAAAAACGAGAAAGGCGCGTCGTGACAGCCGGCCGCGCGGCTCGCCCGGGATGCCGGCGAGTCGCGTGTCGGGCTGATTTCGAAAGCGGTTTTTTGAAAATTCGATGCTCTTATTAAACCGCGTACGAATATTGCATAATTCGTACTCGACTTAATATTTTCGATATTCGTTATATTCGATAATTGACTACGAAATCAATATCAAATACTTCGAATAGTTTTAGAAAAGATATAAATTTTGAAATCGTTTCGTAGAATAATAAAATAAAACGAACGAAAAAAAATCTAAAAGAGAACTCGGGTTTCAGGCCCGTGCGCGAGTCGCCTAGGTGGGGCGCGACTCGCGTGCGGGTCTGTCCCGGTTTTGCTCGTTGTTCGAAAATTGTTAATTTTGATAAATCGCGTACAAATATGAATTAATTTATACTCGATTTATGTTTTCGATATTCGTCGTACCCGATATTCGATTATGAAATCGATATCGAGTATTCGGAATGATTTTTAGAAAAGGGTTTTGTAAAAAAAAGAATTTGAACGAAAAAAAGATGTAACGATTTTTAATATCGTCGAGATTTTAATATAATTCTTTTCGATACAATATTCGATTATAGAAAATCGATATCATATTTTTAAGAATGTTGTTGTATGAAAATAGTTTTTAATTGTATCGATATTAGAAAATAAAATAAACGACGACCGACCCATAAAAAATAAGACGGACGAGGAGGAAGAGAGAAGAAGAAGAGAAATCGGGTTTTGTTACACCCTCAACCTACACGCTTCTGTTTACTCGGATCGGGGCTCGTCGGGACGTGGCTTGGGCACAAGAGCGTCGAGTGGATGTCGGTGAGTTGATGGTGGTTCGGCTCGGGCGTGACGTGCGTGAAGGGTGTCGGGATTCGGACCGGTTTCCTTCGGGTTTGTAGTATCGGTTTCTCGATGTGTATGTGTGTGTGTGAGTGGTATTTTTCTGATTTCTGATGATTATCGATGTTGTGAGTGTCGATGTGAATGAATATTGTAGATGCATGATGATTGATAATGAATGTATATTGTAGATGCTAATTGTTGTTAATAGATGATGTGTAAAATCGTGTGTGCAAGGGGCTATTTATAGGGAATTCCCGACCTTGGCTAGGAGAGTTTGAACTACCGCTAGAGATAGGAAATATAGGAAGCTGTAAGGCATGAGAATTCCGCTTTCTTGTCAAGGAAGAAAGGGAACACGGCTGGAATATGCTGTTCGGCCGAGTATTTGCAATCGGTCGGGTGTCTGAATCGGTTTTCGGATAGGATTCCTACTTGAGACCGAATTCCATCCTTAAACGGATTTGTTTAATATTTTGTGTAGCTGATTTTTCGTAGGATTGGAGTATGAATCAGCCGTGTGAGGTGTCACGGATGACTCACGTGTCTCGGGAAAATCTTTGACCGGGTTTTGACTCGGTCGCTAAAAGACGGTTTTACCCCTGGTGTCGGAATCGACCCAAATTAGTCTTATTTGACTCGAAACGACCCACTGGGCCTGATTTTGAGGTTGGTTTTGTGAGATATGTACTCTATAATGAGCCCAAGCCAAATGCCATTGATTTTGAGTCCGTTTCTGAGTAATTGAAGCACGTTTGCGTCCGATCATCATCGGGTGTTTGTCGGAATTTGCTATAGACACCTGGCGGTCAAAATGTGGGTGTCTACAAGATGCACTTTCCAAATTAGCATCTTTACTGAACATCCCGGATCACCTGACCAGCATGCCAATATATGTTGAAAGACGGTCCGAGCCGGCATACATCCATGCCATTCAGGATATCGAGATAACTGACCCATAACCTTGGTATCAAGCCGTCCTAACCTACCTGACAACGGGAGAATATCCCCCGGAAGCTGAAAATCGGGCCAAAAAGGCCTTGCGAAGATTGGCGACCAATTTGTTCATACTGATGACGGGCAATTATACAAAAAGACGGTACAGGGGGCTCTCCTCCTATGCATCGATAAAATACAGGCCGAAAAGGTCATGGCTGAGGTACACGATGGTGAAAACGGTCCGCATATGAACGCCCATATGCTATCCCGTAAAATCATGAGGCTCGGGTATTACTGGAACACCATGGAAACAGACTGCCAGTTATATGTCAAGCACTGCCATAACTGTCAGATCTTTGGTAATGTACAGCATATGCCATCTTCCCTATTATATACCATGACATCACCATGGCCATTTTCGACATGGGGTATTGACATAATTGGGAAAGTGCACCCTTCCGGGACGGGAGGATATTGCTTCATCTTGGTGGCCATCGACTACTTCACCAAATGGGTCGAAGCCGAGTCATACCGTGTCTTGAACGCCAAGGACGTGGCCAAATTTATCCAAAATAAGATCATATGCCGATATGGGATCCCTCACGAATTTATCAGTGATCACGGGACCCACTTCCAAGCTGAAACCACTGCATTACTGGCGAAATACAAAATTCAGAGGCATACATCTTCACCTTACCGACCTCAAACAAATGGAGCGGTAGAAGCGGCCAACAAAACAATTGTCACCATACTAAAAAAGATGGCTGAGAATTATCGGGACTGGCCCGACAAAATACCCTTCGCCCTATGGGGATACCGAACTTCAATTCGCACCGCAACCGGAGCAACTCCATATTACCTGACATATGGAATGGAAGCAGTCCAACCGGTCGAGCTAGAGGTGCCGTCCCTCAGGATTTTACTTGAAAGCAAAGTACCTGAGGCAGATTGGGTCCAAGCCTGATACGACTCGCTAGTCCTTCTAGACGAACGGCGATCTCGGGCCCTCAATAACATTCAAGTATATCAAAAGAGAATCCAACGGGCTTTCAACAAAAGGGTTAGGCCCAGGAACATCAAAGAAGGGGATTTGATCCTAAAATCGGTTCGTGCCTTACTACCGGTTGACCCAAGGGGAAATTTTAAACCCTATTGGGCTGGGCCATACTTAGTCAAGAAGGTCCTATCAGGAGGAGCGGTGATGCTGACAGACATGGACGGGAACGAGTTCGTCAACCCGACCAACTTGGACCAGCTGAAGCGCTATTACCCATAAACCCCTATCTCAATGTCATTTGCAAAAAGTTTATAAAAATTTATCTTTTTTTATAAATTTTCAAAATTTTAGACAAGTCAATGAGTTAGAATTAATTATTCTACCGTCGCACATCTCGAATTAATAATCTTGATGTATTTCGAAAATTGCAAAAATCAATCAAATCAAATTTTGAACTACGTTTGGTTTGATTCCGCTAATTGTGGATACGTAGGCAACCCCTCAAAAGGGTAAAACCACTGCAATAACGAAAAGGCGGGAACGGTATTCAATAATGTGTCTTTTATTAATGTCTCGATAAACTCAAGAATTACAAATAAATAAATAAAAAAAAAAAAAGGTGCCAAAACGGCAAAATACAAAAAAAAATCACACCAAAAAAATAATAGTAATATTCAAATAATAAAATAAGGAGACTAATATCCGGGCATCTTCCCCTTTCCCTTGTCCTTCGGGTCGCGTGGAGCCCGAGGTCGCCGAGGTGGGGATGAGCGTTCCCTAATCACAAGGGGAACCTCTTTAGCACGAACCCGCTTCTTTGACGACGGGTCTTCAATCACAGTCTTAGGTCCAAGTCGGGCTCGCACATGCTCGGGTAGCCTATCCCGTGGGCCAAGTCGGTCCTGCACGGCTAGTCTGGGGCCCAGTCTCCTCTCCAAGTGCGTCTGGGGGCTCACTTCCCCCAAGCACCTTTAGCACTAGACCCTCCAGCTTGAGTCTTAGTCTTCTTCTTCTGTCCTGACATTAGACGAACTAGGGTAGCCGGAGTGTCTCCTTCATCAAAGAACCCTCTGTTGTCTTTAGCTTGCTCCCTTCTCAGCAGGTCAAAGGCTTCATCAACCTTCAAAGCGGCTCGGGCCTTGGCATCACCTGCTTTAGTCCACTTCACATATGAATCTGAAACCCAGATCGAGTGGCGAGACTTGGAAACGGGCCAAGTATGCCGGGTATACCATCTTTGCGCCCAAGTATCGCACATCACATCAGGCAGTTGGGTAGGGTCACTCACAACTGCTTCAATTTCTGGTATCCGTTGAGCCCGTCCATACTGCCTTAGTATGCGATCCGGGTAGAGATGAACCGTCTGCCTAAAAGATAAGATTACTTGGTAACGAGTTCTATCCCTCGGGTCCAAGCCAGTCCAAGCATAGATGGGCCACCATGGCAAAACCCATCGAATTAGCCGTCCACCGTGGATTGATAACACCTCGTCCCAATACTTCTGCGTAATCTGACGAGAAAAGTCAATGGCCCGTCTCCTCGTCATCACTTGGTTATGATGGTAGTTGCTCGCATCAAGGGGAGGATCTATCACTGATAGCCTCTCATACAGCCAAATCTGAAAAGGGAAACAAAAACATGAGATCCCGAGATGAAACAGGCGTCCGCCTGATGACACTCGATCGAGTGCCAGGGTGACTCGATCGAGTGGCATCCCTGATAACGAACATGGGGCTTCTTATGAAGGCACTCGATCGAGTGCCTGGGTGACTCGATCGAGTGCCCACTGCAGTAGCCAAATTCTCGAAAAAAATTCAAAAATCGAGAAATCAAGAAAAATAAAAATCCGACATACTTGTAGCAAACGGGTGCTTACGGTGAGACGGGCGGACGAATCCCTCTTGCGGTTATCCAATCCTTGGATGATTTCACTCGTGATCAGCCAAGCGGGGCTATGCTCCGTCTCCATTAAATCAACCACGGTTAACAGACGGATATGACCCATACATGATAATAAGTCCATGTGACCCTCATAGGCATATACATGGAGCATGCAAAAAAAAAAGCCCTACGGCTATGAATTGACCTCACCCGGACATCGTGTGGGTTCATAAACTTTTCGGCCAAATCAATCAAGGAGACCGTGTTGTCATCCCGGGTCATTCGAGACACCTCATTATGGGAGAGGCCGAAGAACTCTCGAAGCTTCCTCCTCAAGTCATAGACCGAATACGGGACGACGGGACGAAGCATTGGGTTCCATCCTCCTACAGCTGCAATCTCCTCAGGTAAAGGGCAGACTTCGCCCCGAGGAAAGGCAAAGACATGATATATGTCGTCCCAGTAAGCCAAGCATGCATCTAAGAAATAGCGGTCAACCACCATCTGACGGAGCGGGTACAGCTGAGTTATGCCCGTCTGGTTCAAGACCACCCTATCAGCATCCCTAAATTGTCGGGACCATGCCTGCAGCATAGCGCTCAACCTGTCGATTCCCATGCTAGATTTTCTTAAGAGGATACAGAGACTTTCTTTTTGCCTTAAGGGAAATAAAGAGATTTTCTTTTGATTTGTGATGGGAATTATGGAGGAATCAAGAGCAAAAGGGGGCTATATATAGCATTAGCCTTGCAAACCTCTTTCCATATCATTTTTGGGAAAAGTTTCCTAATTCCAAAACGGAATCAACCCGCAAGCCTAGTCCCGATACTAGCACGGAAAGATTCATCCCGAACTTTCCTAATTTTCTTTAGGAGTCAATTCTTTCAAAATTCCCAAATTGCCAAATTTTGAAATTTCAAAAACTTCAAAAATTCGAGTTTTCAAAAATTCAAAAATCATTTTCCCTAGCACGAGTCATTTTATTACCTACGTGTTGCATCCGTTTTAAGGTAACTTATACAGGTATGACTCAAGCAAAGACATGCAAGTCATCAAATCTCCCCAGCAGCATTTTCCGGGATCGCACGGGATGGAGCAACACACAGGCACACCCAGGGCTTACGCGACAAGCCCAAATTCCCCACGGAGTACAATCATCAAGCTCAGGTATGATTTCTGTCTTGTGGCTGGCGAGCCCTTCACGCGAGTCTAACGGACTATAAACGACCCGAACGGAAGTCTACCAGGTCTTAACAGGCTTGGTAGCTACTCTGACTTTCGCCTTGTCCAAGCCTCAGTCAGAGTGGGGGCTCTGTAGACACCCGCATTTTGACTGCCAGGTGTCTATGGCAGTTTCCAAAAAACACCCGATGATGATCGGACGCTAACGTGTTTCTACGCGCTCGGATACGGGCTCAAATCCATTAGTTGCTGGCTAACGCACTTACGGAGTACAAATCCCACAAAACCAACCTCAAATCCAGGCCTAGTGGATCATTCCGAGTCAAACAAGACTAATTTGGGCCAAAACCAACACCGGAATAAAAACCGACTTTTAGCGATTGGGTCAACCCCGGTCAAAGTCATTTCCGAGACACACAAAATAGCCTCTCACATCATCAAAAGTCCAAGTCAAACACAAAACCCATCGAACATCCAAAGTCAAGGTCCAAAAGATTGACCTGCGCGACCCAGTTGGGCCACTCGATCGAGTGGGCCTGTTTCGAGCCCGCCTGCAAGTGTAACGGGCCACTCGACCGAGTTAGCCACCTACTCGGTCGAGTAACCCTAACCGGGTGCCCTAGCTTTGCCTATATAAGCAACCCCCATGCACACATCTTCGACACCTTTTGCAACCCTAAAGACTTTACAATCCTAATCTCTACACAGTCTTAAGCAATCCTACACACACACGGCAACCCTAAGCAAACCCTAATCAATTCTACACTAGCAAACCCTAAACCTAGTTTTAGGAATCGAACCCGAGCCACCACAACTCAACCTTCATACATCTCGAAACTCTTGTGTTAAAGCCACGATTACGAGTCCGGTCCGAGACAAGAACATGTAGGTTGAGGGTGTCAAAACTCTTTTTCTTCTCCTTCTCTTCTCGTCGTCTTCTTCTTCTTTTTTCGTGTCCTTAGTTTCGTTTTTTTTTTTTTTTGTTCATCGCACCATAATACGATAATATAATTAGTACAAAAGAATTAAAATACTTATTGATTTGTGTCGAATGTGAGTGATGGTGGGATAAGGAAAACCGAACATACAAGTGTACTGCACACGCGTTGACGGTCGCTTATCCCATTACCCCGATCGTTTGATTATTGAAATAAGTTAACATAAACAATAGTCCGTTTTATTTTCGTTTGCATCATTATTCGAGTCGCATATTTATATCAATTTCAAAAACAAGTATTTCATTCAATAAGGATCGAGACCCGTTGTCGCGGATCTGACATCACAATCCTTAGGGAGTTATTTCGATGTCGGAAAAGGCGAGGGAATCAAGTCCTCTTATTTAAGCAAAGCATCGATTCGATACCAATTTCATAATTGGACGTTGAATCTAACAATCTAGTCCATTTAATTCAATCAATTCGATTTTTCGTTGATGCTAACGTAGATGTCACGTTATAATTATGACACTACAAACGCCGAGAGAAATTCATATCGTTATGATTAACTCGAAACGACTCAAATCAATTTTCTTAATATTTTTCACTCTAGTATTCCATATCGATTCAATAATCGAATATGGGATGCAATGAGTATTCAAATTTAGAATCGAATACAAATCCCGCAATATTTATATTCGATTCAACAAAATCGACAATTTATAAAATCCGAGTCGAACATAAATTGTGCAATATTTATGTCCGATTTGGTAGAATCGTCGAATTATCAAAAATCAAGAGGAATTTCAAAGTCAGTACAATTTGCAAACGAATTACAATTCGTACAGGGGGCACTCGACCGAGTGCCTAGCCCACTCGGTCGAGTGGCGCCCTAAAATCAGGTCAGAATCTCTATCACGACCCCCACTCGGTCGAGTCTCACGGTGACTCGATCGAGTGGCCATGTACTCGACCGAGTTGGTCAATAACTCGGCCGAGTACGGTCTAAAACGCAAATCAGAAACCCTTTTTTAAGGTCCACCCGATCGAGTCCTTCGACCACTCGATCGAGTGGCCTCATCACGACCAAAGCTACGAGTCGTACATTCTTCTATTTTCTAAATTCGATAGTATTTTACGACTTAGGTCAACATGTGCTTAATTAATCACATGTATTTACTATCTTTTCAAATCATGCATCATCTTGTCTATCATTCAATTCAATTCAGTATTTGCACAAACCGTTGTTATTCCTTATATCGTTACTAACCGTTTGTCGTTTCCTTTGTCAATTTTTATCGTTTGTTTTATTTTACTAAAATGAACCCACATGCTAAAATTCCACTTTGACGTAGAATTAATTGCATTAAATTGACATAGAAACCCTCTTTTCAATTTCTCACATGCTTAGGAAAACAATGTTTGCATAAGCATTTTTTTATCGTCTAACTAACGCGCGTATTAGAAAGTCACTCGAATTCTTAGTAGAGGCAGCTAAGTGCGGGCGGGGTTGGGTGTCCTTTGTGGGCTTCCCAACACGTACCCTCACCCCTTACTCAGAACCTCGGTTTCCGGATGCTCGAAACCGTTGGCGCACGAGAGTCATTCAATACACGATATCCGATAACGTCGGTATCGGTATCAAATGCAAAGGGACGAGCACAATAAACTCTGACATCGGAAATGGGCCGTATTTTGTATACGGCCCACTACGACATAGAGTGGGCTCGAATGGTTCCGAATAACCACAAAATTCGGTTGCGACTCCACATAGACCTAAATTTCAATTCGATCCATTCTCATATGGAGATTCATTCGCCTACCCAAACCTGCGCGTGGCCGCGTCGGGGTGGACCTATGTCATGTTCACACATACCATTTAGAAGCTTAACCAAACAATTAGGGGACATGCGTGTTGTTAATGATGGCAGTTCATTAATGGCATGTACAAATATCTTCCTTCTAGTCTTTGTAGTCTTACTAGCAATAGTTGTAAATTAAAATGAGCATAAAGAATTTAAATGACTACTTTTACCTTAATGTCATATTTTAAAGTACATAAGATTGTATCTTTTAGACATAAGGTATTACATAATGCACATAACTTCAAACACAGAGTCAGCATAAGTAATTTTAAAGCTATACTAAATAAATAAAAAACTATTTTGAAACAATTACGAAACATAGT
The DNA here is from genome assembly GCA_958450325.1 of Agrostemma githago. Classification (NCBI taxonomy): domain Eukaryota; kingdom Viridiplantae; phylum Streptophyta; class Magnoliopsida; order Caryophyllales; family Caryophyllaceae; genus Agrostemma; species Agrostemma githago. Next base: position 27,273,142 of record OY288261.1, read on the forward strand.
AGTCTATTTAATGAATATATCTTTATCTGCATCTGTTATATATCAAACATATTTTTGTTTCTGATGTGTCTTCATAATTATAAGAATCTGCATCCTTTTCTTCAATTCGCCTCTTTTTACATTCAACTACGAATAAAGAACACCAAATCAATAAATTTCCATCCTCGTTTTAATAACTATCCACTAATACCTTAAATTGTACATAATTTAAATTCAATGTAAGATTGATCTTATACCTTTCTCCTTCTTATGAGCTTTCCTCTTTAGTGCAGTCTTCTCCTGATTTGAATTCATCTTGTGTCGTTCACCTAATTAAGACACAAGTTGCAATTACTTAACCCTAATTTTCACAAAATCACTCTAAAAACCAAAAATATAACACACAATACTGCAATATTGAAGATAGTTGGAGAAGATGAACACTGCTCAAGCATATGTACATTATTATAAATAACATGAATAAACATAAATATATAATAATAACTTCAGACTGTAAATATTATTTATATAATAATAAACCTAAACTAAAAAGAATAAAAGATTGCAATTTTACTTTACTGTAAATTTCACAATCGCTCGAAAAAACAGTAGTTATGGTATGCACAGAATCAAGAACATATCACTCACCAAAGAACTGTTGAAGATGATCGGCAGAAATTACTCCGTACTTGATTTTTCAGACTTCCTAGGTGTCTATACTCAAGCAATTGTTGTGAAGTGACTATACAAATACTCAGTACTTGTTTCAAAAGTCTTAATACGTCATAGCTTCAAAAAAAAGGTCTTAATACGTCACAAAATTCCCCTAGGGTAGTAGAATACTGAGTAATTACTTTATTTCAAAATATTGTGTCTAATACGGAGTACTTATTACTTTATTATTAATATTTTAAATCCTAAGATATGAAACGGTTTTTCTATATAAATACGCATGTACATATGAAGATTATTAATTTTGTTGTACATAATCCAGTTGAGGACATCATGTACATATTCATATATAACTTGTACATAACCCATGTTACACTACTACAATTATAAGCAAATAGAATGCTTCTTGACCGATCTAAATAAGCAAAGGAACCGTTCTCTAGGTCAGCGTTCTATTTGTTAAACAAGAACGGTTCAAAAAAAGTCAAACCATTCTATTATAAGGATAACTAACAGAACGGTTTAATTACAGCCAGGGCCGGCCAATGATGTTGTGAGGCCCTATTCAAAATTTTGATTTGGGGCCCCTATATTTAAAAAAAATCTCATAAAATAGAATATGTATTTTTTATGGAAAAAATCAAACCATCGTTAATATACGAAGTAGTATTTTTTGATGAATTACAAAGATAAAAAAAAGCTAAAATATTGAGCCTTTGACATTAGGGAGAGTAGAGAGACAAACATCATCCAAACTCCAAAGAAATTCTACCTTCAATAAATATCCATAAAGATCAACCATTAATTTTTCAATTAAGAATTAAAATTACAAATTTATTAAAAATAAAAAAGAGAAACGGTAGGAAAAAAACTCACTTTCAATTGATCAATTGCCAATGAATATTTGATGATTTCATCCAAATTAAATGGATTGATTAATTAAATTAAAAAGTTTCGGATTAACCCAAATTACATGTTAGATGAATAATGAATAGATGATGAGATGTAATGATAGTAAAGAAAATAAGAAATTATAGGGTTTTCAATTTTTTATAAACAAATAACAGTAGGATTAACTAAATCCTATCAAAGACTCAAAGTAACGTTTAATTTTTTTGGGGGGAAAGAAATAATTTAAGAAATTAATTAAGGTAAATTTTTCAATTTTTAATAATTGATTGATAATAATTATCCTAGTAAATATGGAAAAAAGTAGTGAGTAGAAGTCTAGAAGAAGATGAAAGGTTTGAGCATACCTACTTCCTAATTGAGACTTACGTACAGTTTTTTTTTTTCCTACTTGGGCCCTCCTCTTCTTGGGTCCCTGTGGCATGAACCGAACCGAACTGCTAATGGGCCAGCCCTGATTCCAGCCCCGTTCTATTTCATGTTTACAAACAGAATGCCTATTTAACCGTCTTGTTTGTTAATAGTAGCTCGCCCATATCTTATTTCTTTTTCTTCAAAGGGGACGCTACTTTTACATAACCGTTCTGTTTGTCAATATTATTTTTAATATTGATTTCATAATAAAAATAATCAAATATATATATATATATGTGTGGACATGACGTAGGTCCACCCCGACGCGGCGAAGCGTGGGTTTGGGTAGGCGAATGAATCTCGTGGTGAGATTGTTCTCGGGTTCGAAATTTAAGTCAAAATGGAGTCGCCACCGAATTTTGTGGTTATTCGGAACCATACGAGCCCACTCTATGTCGTCATGGGCTTTACACAAAGTAAGCCCACTCCGATTTCAGAGTTCATGGGGCTCGTCCCTTTGCATTGCGATACCGATACCATCTATACCGGTAATCGTATAAAGAATGACTCTCGTTCGCCAAGGGTTTCGGACATCCGGAAACCAAAGGTTCTGAGTAAGGGGTGAGGGTACGTGTTGGGAAGCCCACTAAGAACACCCAATCCCGCCCGCACATGGCGGCCTCTACTAAGACATCGTTCGTGTTCGTGATACGCGCGCTAGTAAAATAATTAAATGATATGCAAACAGCGTTTTGTCTAAGCATGCGAATTTTGCGTTAACTACGTCATTTAATGCATCTTATTATTGGTCGAAATGGTTTAGCATGCGAGGTTCATTTATAAAGCGTAAAAGCAAATAAATAAATAAAGCTCGAAAAAGAAATAAGAAGCGTACAAGCTACACGGGCGGAAATACAACCCGGAATTCACAATACGACATAAACAAAATAACGTAAAACGAAGATAAAAACGGGCCCATATGTAAACTAGACTGCGAAATTATGTAGATGGACTACCCCGCTTAAATACGTATTATGTTACGTATTAAGCGAAGGACGGAAATATGAGATTGTGGCGTATTGCTAGCCTAGTCTCACATTCCGTAGTCTTGTCCCGACTTATCACGTAAAAGTGGTCAAAGTCGCTCTACGTGTCGTGATGTGTAGGTTTTGAAAAAAGAGGAGGGTCATGCAATGGTCTAAAGTCGATAAGGAACGGGCTCGAAATATGCGTCCAAGCCCTCGGGTTTGCGGGTTATGAGACCCACTCGATCGAGTCATTGACTGACTCGGTCGAGTGTGTCATTAGCGTGGCTACTGACCACTTTTTGGGGTGCTACTCGATCGAGTGGCCTATGGCACTCGATCGAGTGCCCCCTGTACGAGAGGTAGCTCGTTCGGTTTTATGACTTGAAATCGATAGTTGGCCTAACCAAATACGAATATGGCACGATTCGTGCTTAGTTCGACCTCCGGTTATTATAATCGTGTATGAACGAACATAATACCGTTATCGGGATTTTAGGAAAACGTTTACGTTAGATTAGGAAATTTTGAATTGGTGACGAAATGTATCCCTCTACGTCACGACATCGGAACTAACCCTTTCGGGTTACATGATGTCGATTTTCGTGTCAACAGGTTTCGCACCAATTGTGGAAAAGGGATTAAATCCGTTCAACTACGACGGATCACGATCTCGTCACGCCCTTGAGTACATTGGGGCGGGGCTCCTCGAAAGGGCTCCACCTCCGTCGTTGCTCGTAAAGGGATTAGACGGACCAAAAAGTGATCATCGTAGTTAAACGTTTTAAAACCGATTTTGATACGAGTTTTATATATATATATACGCGGTATTAATAATATAACGATGATAAAAACGATATAAATTGAAAACATAGAAGTATAGAAATGTTAGTGTTAGTGTTGTGACGATCACGATTATAATACAAAAAATATGATGAATAAAACGGAAATAAAACGAGACAAAAGAGATTAAAGCGGGGTTTAGGACACCCTCAACATACATGCTAGTATAGGACCTCGGAAATGGACTCGTGAATAGCGGCACGGCTTGAGAGTATCGAGGATGTATGTGAGTTAGGGTGTATATGGGTGTGTGTGTCGGTTTCCGAGGGTCAAGGAGGCTCGAAAATGGTGTTTTGCGCTTAGGGTTTGTAGTGTAGGTATGTAGGGTTGAAGGTGACTGAAATTGTAGGGTTGAAGGTACAAAAAAAAAAGTGAAATGCATGGGGGTGTCGTGGGGTATTTATAGGCATTACCCCACGACATAAGGGCACTCGATCGAGTGGCCCTAGTACACTCGATCGAGTGCCTACACAAATGGGACTTATCCGGGTAAAAAGGCTCCACTCGATCGAGTGAGGTCAATCCACTCGATCGAGTGGGTCAAAACGGGTGAGATAAATAAGGAAGGTTGACTTTTGTAGATTTGCTTATTATTTTGAATTTTGATTTGTGCGCCAAATGAACTTGGCTGGTTTTATGAGACGGTTTCGTCTTTGACCGGGTTTTGACCCGGTCGCCAAAAGACGGGAATTATTTTTGGTGTCGGTTTTGGCCCAAATTAGTCTCATTTGACTCGGAACGACCCACTGGGCCTGAATTTGAGGTCTGTTTTGTGAGATTTTACTCCGCTAAAAAGTCCATGTCGGATATTATGAATTCCGAGCCCAAATCCGAGTATACTAAGTCACGTTGACGTCCAATCATCATCGGGTGTTTCTCGGAGACTACCATAGACACGTGGCAGTCAAAATGCGGGTGTCTACAGGCCCCCACTCTGACTGAGGCTTGGACAAGGCGAAAGTCAGAGTAGCTACCAAGCCCGTTACGACCTGGTAGACTTCCGGTCGGGTCGTTTATAGTCCAGTAGACTTGCGTGAAGGGCTCGCCAGCCATAAGCAGAGGGTCATACCTGTCCTGATGATGATAGCTTCGCGGGGAATCAGACTTGTAGCATAAGTCCTGGGCGCGACTATGTGTGGGCCCATCCCGTATCATTTTGGGAAAATGCCGCCTCGGGCGTTCCGCTGGGGAGATATAGGAGCTGCACGGGCTTGTTTCTGAAGCCTTGGGTCGCATTTGAGCTGATGATGCTCCGTGGGGAGTAAAGCTTGTCTCTTTTGGGGAGTAGGTGTACCCGTATGCCGACACATCGCACTTTGGATGTAGCACACCGGGGGAAAGCTGACTCCGTTGGGGGAATTAAATAGTTTCGCGGGGACTTGCTGCTGAAGTCTGGGTGTACCTGTATGCTGACACATAACAACTTGCATGTAACATGTAGGTAAAATGTTGACTCTCGCTGGGGAGAAAAAAGATTGAAAATTTTGGAAAGACAAAAATTTTGACGCAAAGAATTTTTAGAAAATCTTAGGAAAGCTCGGGACAGCTTGATTCCTATTCTGGGTTCAAGTTTGAAATCAGGCCTGCGCGCGCATAGGGCCCAGCTGGATGAGGAGGCAGTAGCAGTTAGGTTTTCAGTTAGGTTTCTCCATTATAAATATTGGGATCCCTGCTTCAGTTTTCTGCACCTCAACTCAAACTCTTCTTTTCCCTTCTCAAAATCTTGTAGACTTTCAAGAAAGCTTTAGAAATCTCTGCTATGGGTATTGATCATTTAACGGCTATGCTTCTCGCTTGGTCCCAATACTTTCGGGACGAGGAGAAAGTCCGGCTGACTCAGATGGGGATAGTCAATTTATTCCCTTTTCAGCGTCTGATAGTGGATTCGCATTTTCTGGATGCCTGTCTGTCGTTTTGGGACACTACCCATCACGTGTTTGCATTCCCGAGGGGCGAGATGTGTCCTTTGCCCGAGGAGATTGCGGCCATAGGCGGCTGGGGTCTTGCTATTCAGCCTGCCATTCCCCCATTCTACCCGGATCCGAGGAGGAGATTAAGGGAGTTTTTAGGTTTGTCTCATGCTGAGGCAAACCGAATGGTGCAGGGAGATACCGTTTCCCTGTTCGATCTGGCTGACAAGTTCATGAACCCACGGGACGTGAGAGCCACCCCTGCTCATAGGCGTAGGGCGTTCGCCTTCTGCATGCTGCACTGCTATGTTTTCGAGGGGCTGATGGAGCTTGACTCATGCAGGGGGCAAATCAGGCTAATCGGAGTGGTTGACCAGATGGAGACTGGTCATAGCCCTGCTTGGCTAGCCACTGGGGAGATTATTACGGGCCTGGACGCCAGACGGCTTGACCCAACTCGACCGCTGACGGGGAGTACCCATTTTTTTGCAAGTATGCACCTCGATTTTTTTTTTTTTTTTTTTTTTTTTTTTACGTTTCGCGCGAATTTTCTGATTCTCGTAAGTCACTCGATCGAGTGGACCTGTCACTCGATCGAGTGACACTCATACGGTGCTACTGCCTGTTTTTGACAGGCTTACTCGATCGAGTCAGCTGCTGTACTCGATCGAGTGGGCTGTAGCGGACCACTCAATGACTTACGAAGCTTGTGTATGCTTTTCAGATATGGTTGTCGGAACGGCTGTCAATCATAGAGACCCCTCCAAGCATTCCCAATTACCGGAGCAGTCAGATTAGCTCCCGACGGCGGAAGATAAGCTCGAGTCATCGGATTGATCGAGCTTACTGGGACGAGGAGTTGGTGTTTCACGGGGGTCCCTTGATCAGGTGGACCGTTGCTTGGTGGTTCCTTTCAAAATTGACCGGACAGGCTAAGAGGGACCAAGCCCGATACCTGACGATCTTGTCCTTAGACTGGACAGTTCACATTTATCCGGACCGCCTCCTAAGGCAGTTCGGTTCGTCTCAGCGCATCCCTGAGACGGAAGCCATTATCAGCGTCCCGCTCCAATTGACGGACACTATGTGCGACACTTGGTTGCAACGATGGTTCACTTGTCCTACATGGACTATACCTAGCCCTTGCCAATCCGCTTGGGTGTCACGGGCTTATCAAAAGTGGACTTCTGAGGAGTCCGAGGAAGCTCGAAAGGCCTTGAAGGTTGATGAGGCCATCGAATTGGTTCAGCGTGAGTCGGCGAAGGACAACAGAGACTTCTTCACCGGGGAACACAGTCCTGAGACCACAGTTCGGGGAGAATCGGGTCTTAAGTCACAAACTAAGACTCGATCTAAGGAAGTCGGTTCTAGCAGCACTCGAGGGCAGACTGACTTGGAACGACGACTTGGGCCGAGGTTGGCGGTCCGGGACCGACTTGGTCCGCGTGATCGGCTCCCTGAGCCCGTCAGGGCTCGACTTGGGCCCATTGATATGACAGGGGAGTCGGGCTCAAACACTCGAGCCCGAGCTAGAGAAGTTCCCGTGGTGATTCGGGAACGCTCCCCTCCACGTCGTCGCCAGTGGACGACCAGGGATGTCAAGGACAAGGGGAAGGGCAAGATGCCCTAAATGCCGAGTCCTTAGATTTATTATTATTTAAGTATTATTATTATTATTTGTTGTGTGCCCCCTTTTTTTTGTATTATTTTTTTGATTCCTGCATTTTGTAATTTTCCGAGTTTATCGGGATTTTTTTTTGAATTAATAAAGGAAGTTTATTATAAAACCGCTCCTGTCTTTTCTTGATTGCATTGGTTGTACCCTTTTGAGGGGTTGCCTACGTATCCGCGATTAGCAGAATCAAACCAAACGTAGTTCAGGCATAGGAAATTTGCAATCTCGAATTACACCAAGACTATTGGTTCAAGATGTTTATGACAGTAGAATAAGTAATTCTAGCTCATTGACTTGCTTTTTGTAAAAAAAAAATGATTTTGATAAAATTTGCTAATGACATTGAGAAATGGCTAAGGGTAGTAACGCTTCAACTGGTCCAGGTTGGTTGGGTTGACAAACTCGTTCTCATCCAGGTCCGTCAGCATCACTGGTCCCCTCGATAGGATTTTCTTCACCAGATATGGCCCAGCCCAATTGGGTTTGAATTTTTCCCTTGGGTCAACCGGTAGTAGAGCCCGAATAGACTTAAGGACTAGGTCGCCCTCCTTAATGTATCTGGGCCTTACTCTCTTGTTGAAGGCCCGTTGGATCCTCTTCTGGTAGATTTGGATATTATTGAGGGCACGAGACCGTCGTTCGTCTAGTAAAACCAATGAGTCAAATCGTGCTCGAACCCAGTCAGCTTCGAGTACTTGACTTTCTAGCAGAATTCTGAGGGACGGTACCTCCAGCTCGACTGGTTGGACTGCCTCCATCCCATAGGTTAGGTAATATGGTGTCGCTCCGGTTGCGGTGCGAATTGACGTTCGATATCCCCATAGGGCAAAAGGTATTTTGTCGGGCCAGTCCCGGTAATTATCAGCCATCTTTTTGAGTATGGTAACAATTGTTTTGTTAGCCGCTTCTACTGCTCCATTTGTTTGGGGACGGTAAGGCGAGGAAGTATGCCTTTGGATTTTATATTTAGTCAGTAGGGCCGCAGTCTCGGCTTGAAAATGAGTCCCGTAATCACTGATAAATTCAGAGGGAATCCCATATCGGCATATTATCTTGTTCTGGATAAACTTGGCGACATGCTTGGCGGTGAGGATGCGATATGATTCAGCTTCGACCCATTTGGTGAAATAGTCGATAGCTACCAAAATAAAGCAGTGCCCACCGGTACCCGACGGATTTATTTTCCCGATTATGTCGATACCCCACGTTGAGAATGGCCATGGTGACGTCATGGTATAGAGTAGTGATGACGGCATATGTTGCACATTGCCAAAGATTTGACAGTTATGACAATGTTTGACATACGACCGGCAATCGGCTTCCATGGTATTCCAATAATAACCGAGCCTCATGATTTTCCGGACCAGCATGTGGGCATTCATGTGTGGGCCGTTCTCACCATCATGTACTTCGGCCATAACCTTTTCAGCCTTATACTTGTCAACACAAAGGAGAAGAGCCCCCTGTGCCGTCTTTTTGTACAAGTGTCCGTCATCGGTGCGGATGAACTGGGTGGCTAGCCTCCGTAAGGCTTTTTTGGCTCGACCTTCCATCCCGGGAGGATATTCTCCGTTTGTCAGGTATTTGAACACAGCTTGGTACCATGGTTCGGGATCAGTTAACTCAATGTCTTCGATGTCGCAGATGTATGCTGGCTCGGACCGTCTTCGACGCAAATCGGCATACTAGTCACGTGGTCGGGAATATTTAGTAAAGATGCCAATTTTGAGAGTGCATCTGCGAACTGATTCTCTTCCCGGGGTAGGTATATATACTCTACCTTTTGGAATTGTTTCTCGAGATCCCTTACTCGTGCCTGGTAGGCCACGAGATTAGCATTTCGAGTCTTCCATTTTTGAAGTGCTTGGTTAATGACCAAGGATGAATCACCATGTACCCGAAGATTTGTAATCCCCAGACTGGCGGCGGCTTGTAGCCCGTAAATGCATGCTTCGTACTCTGCTGCATTATTGGTAACATCAAAGTCCAGTTTGATGGAGACGGGAGTATGTTCCCCTTTTGGTGAAATTAGGAGGATCCCGACTCCGAACCCTCGAAAATTAGATGCACCATCGAAGTATAAATCCCAAGTTTCAGTATCAGTATGGAGAATATCTTCATCTGGGAAGGACCAAGTGTCGGTGTGTCCTTCCTCGGTTATCGGGCTATCGGCGAGAAATTCAGCTACTACTCGACCTTTAATAGCCTTTAACGGTACAAACTTTAAGTCGAACTCTGCCAGCATTAGAGTCCATCTAGAGATTCGTCCGTTGAGAACGGGCTTTTCAAAGATGTATTTGATGGGATCCATCTTGGATAGCACATGGACCTCGTAACTGAGCATATAATGTCGGAGTTTTTTGGTGGCCCAAACTAGAGCCAAACACGTCTTTTCGAGCATGGTATATTTGCACTCATACTCTAAAAACTTTTTGCTGATGTAGTAAATGGCTCTTTCTTCGGAGTCAACTGTCTGAGCCAGCATAGCCCCCATGGCTGTCTCGGTCGTCGTTAGGTATAACGACAGAGGCAAACCGGGTTGAGGTGGCATTAAGACTGGCGGAGCAGACAGAATTTCCTTGATCTTGTCGAAAGCAGTTTGGCACTTGTCATCCCATAGCACCCGTTCTCCCACTTTCAGCTTCTTGAAAATTGGTTCACACACCATGGTTAACTTGGAAATGAACCGACTGATGTACTGGACTTTCCCGAGGAATCCCCTTATTTCTTTTTCGGTTTTAGGAGGTTGCATCTCGGTAATGGCTTTGATTTTAGCTGGGTCGACTTCGATACCTCGTTGGCTAACGATATGACCCAGTAATTTGCCTGATGTTACCCCGAAACTGCACTTTTGAGGGTTTAACCTCATGTTGTATCTGCGCAATCGGGTGAAAAATTTTCTTAGGGCGGTGATGTGACCGTCCCGTTCTTTGGATTTGAAGATCATGTCGTCTACGTAAACTTCTACCTCTTTATGCATCATGTCGTGTAATAAAGTGGTAGCAGTCCTTTGATATGTGGCCCCGGCATTAATGAGACCGAAAGGCATGACGGTATAGCAGTAAGTACCCCAAGGTGTGGTGAAGGTAGTCTTACTCATGTCTTCTTCCGCCATCTTGATTTGATTATACCCGGCATACCCGTCCATGAATGATAGAAGAGCATGATCGGCCGTGTTATCCACCAGTATGTCGATGTGTGGTAACGGAAAATCATCTTTCGGGCTCGCCTTGTTAAGATCCCGAAAATCTACACATACCCGCACCTTACCGTCCTTTTTAGGAACCGGCACGATGTTTGCCACCCAGTCCGGATATTCGGACACTTGTATGAAGCCGGCTTTGAACTGTTTATCGACTTCTTCTTTTACTTTGAGAGACCATTCGGGCCTCATCCGACGAAGCTTCTGTTTGACCGGTTTGCACCCGTCTTTGATTGGTATGTGGTGCTCGGCTATTTTCCGGTCTATCCCCGGCATGTCCTTGTAGGACCATGCGAAGACATCCTTAAACTCTTGGAGGAGGTTTATGAACTGTTGTTTCTCCTCGGGATTTAAGGATAACCCTATCTTAAGTGTCTGAGGCTCTAAGGTTGTTCCCACATTTATGGACTCGGTTTCTTCGATCACCGGGTTTCGGGACTCCCTTTTCTCTAGTTGCTCGATCAAATGCGGAGGTAAGGATACCTGTTCGTCTGATTTCTCAATGTCATAGCATAAAACATTTTTAAAAGCAGAATTTGAAAGAGACAAGTCGTAAACAGAACGGTTGTTATTATTGATTGAAAATTTGGAGAACAGTTCAAAGAGAGCAGCCATCTGATCATTGGTCAGTGGCGGGATAGGTAGGGCACTCGGGACAGACCCCGAAGTGCCAGCAGCAGGAATAATAAAAGGGAAAGGGGTAACAGGAGTGACTCTAGCACCGACTTCCCTAGACTCGACCTCAGACTCTGACTCAGACTCCGACTCAGACTCGGACTCGGACTCGGACTCAGGCATGTCTCCCTCTCCGGTGACCAGCTTGTAGATCCTTCCCTGGCTGTCAGTCCACTTGACAGTCTTCCTCCAGGCCCTGTTTCCCGTCTCGGAACCAACATCCGAGATCAGCTTGGTCGGGTCAAACCTGTTGCTGCGGAGAATCAGGTTGACCAGGTCTTCCTTTAGAGTTGGGGCTACGGTATCTTCCCCAAATAGTAGCCCCAGAGCGGGCTCAGCATCTTCAGCTCCGTAGGATTGGATGAGGGCGAACACATCATCCAGGATGTAGTTGCAGTCCCGGGCCAAGTGGGTCCCGAGCTGCATAGCATTGGGTTGGTATAGACCAACCTGAACAGCCCCAAACACCGGTGTGACAAAGTAGTCAGCCAACCGTGGGCTATAAGGGTTCAAGTAGATACCCTTAAGGATGTTGCAGTCCTTTTCGATCCCTGCTCGGACAACATTGTCGGGGGTGATGTCATAACCGAGACCAAAGTGAGATTCTTCGTCTTTGAGAACCTCGATGATCTTCCCAGCTGGAAGATCGGGTCGAGAGGTAGCCCCCGGAAAGTACCCTAGGTTTTGGAGCATCATGTCGATACTCGTAGTGAAGTAAGGCCTAAAGAGGTACTCTTCCTCGATCATCCCCACAAAATCGAACCCCCAGAGGTCCGTGCGTCCCGTGGCGTTACAGCTAGCCACAGTCATTGGTGTTGCCTCTAAAGTGATGACATCGTTAAGCAGAGGCATCTTGATCTTTCGATGGAGGGTGGAGGACACCGCCTTGACCGCGTGGATCCAAGGCCTACCCAGGAGCAAGTTGAACGATGAGGTGACATCGATCACCTGAAACTCGAGCTCCTTCTCTATCGGGCCAGTGATGATGGTTAGTTTCACGGCCCCAGCTACCGACTTCGGGCTCCCATCGAAAGCTTGGATAGTCTGAGCAGTCGGAATATAGTCAACCTCGGTAATGCCGAGGGCTTTTGCGGTCCTTAGAGGAAGGACGTTCACAGCAGACCCGTCATCAACCAGGGTCATGGGAAGGTATTTTCCTCGACAGACCACTGTGATGTAGAGGGCCAGGTTATGGGTGGCCCCAAATGGTGGTAGGTCGGCTTCGGAGAAAGTGATTACCGGTCCTTCTTCCTTAGCCTTGCCTTTTAGATGGGGCAAGACCGTGGCTACCATTTCAGCAGGGGTAACCGAAGAGTCGACCTTAATTTGATCGAGAGCCTTTGTAAGTGCTTCCCGATGTTCTTGAGAACTAACCAGGAGTTGCCATATAGTGAGGTCAACTCGGGTCTTCTTCAATTGTTTCACAAGAGCCGTTTCAGCGGTTGGCTCTTCAGGGGCGACTTCCGTAATGACGGTTGTCGGGATAGGGGTGTCCCTAGAGCTAGTGGCTTGAAAGGGACGACCAAGGTGGTTACTGGTTAAGACTCGAGATTTAGTCTTTCGAATCTCCTCGGCGGTGATGGGGACAGCTTCCCCTTTGGCGAGGTAGACGTCTTCCTCGTCGTCGAACCAGATCCCGTTCACTTGCGAGATAAATGGGGAGATAAGGTGGGAGCAATCGATCACCTCCCCGGTAAAGATGGCGTGGGAGCTGAAAGGATTCTCCTTGTTACTGGGCTTATTTCCGGGCAGCGGGATTTTACCGCTTTCAATCAAGTCTTGGATCAAGTGCTTCAGCTTCCAGCACTTCTCGGTATCATGCCCATTGCCTCGGTGGTATTGGCAATAGGCTTGAGCATTGTAGTTCTTGGAGCGTCGCTCGACCGGAACTTCAGGAGTTGGGCCTATCGGTTGGATTAGGCCTTTCGAGGACAGCCTTTGTAAGGCATAAGTATAGGTCGTACCTATATCAGTGAAAACCCGAGGTGGGGTGTTCCTCTTGGACGGGGCATCTAGTAGATTAACCGCGTCGAAAATGCTGCGGGTTGCAGCTTGAGGCTTGGTTGTGGAGGAGGAAGCCCCTTGGTAACCCTTAGCAGCGGCCTTGGTGAGGCCTTCCAGTCTCAAATCATCTTCGATCCTCATACTCATTTCAGTAAGGGTGGTGAAATTGGGTATGACGGCATATCGGAGGTGAACCCGGTAGGATGGGAGGAGGTTCTTAACAAAGGCCTCCACTAAAGTTTTCTCACTGGGCTTATCGACCAGTTTCACGCTCTCGGCCCTCCATCGTTGAAGGTATTTGGTAAAACCTTCTTTCGGCTCCTGGGCCATAACTTCCAGAGATCTCATTGTGGTTTGGATCTAGGTGTTGTCAGCATAGTTCCGAGCGAACTCGGTGGCCACATCATCCCATGTAGGGTATTTCTTCGGGTCTAGCCTGTAGTACCAGGCCCGAGGGTGCTTTTCAAGAGACGCAGCAAAGAGGTTCTTGAACATGGTGGAGTCCACCCCTTTGATGGCCATGAACTCCTTGAAGGCCCGTACATGTAGTAACGGGTCTTCAGTCCCTTCGAACATAGGCAAACCGGTGAGGTTCAGGTTTGCAGGCAGCTTGTCACTTAGCGGATTATACTCCCGACTGTTTTCCCGGTGAATGTTGTTACTCCCAGTTAAATGCACTTGTTCTTCCAGTCAGCGGACCGAGCTAACCAGTTCAGCTAAAGGTCCGGTAGTTCCGGTAGTAGGAGTCCTGTGCTCCACCGAAGCCAATCGAGTGACGATAGCAACTTGCCCAGCCCTCATTTCATTCAGTTGGGCATCGATGTCGGCCTGCTTCTCGATCATGGCATCAACGGAGGTTTTCAGTTCAGCTAAGGCAGTTTTCATCCTGCGAGTGTGTCTGGTTGATGGTGGCCTGTCTGTAAGAACACCACGTAATCAGAAACCGAACCCAGTCTTGGAATCAAAGGAAACAACACATCCCGAGCGACCCAAAAAGAAAGGACTGAGTGGAAAAGACTCGAGAAAGACATCTACACGGATGACTCGTGGGTGGTATGACTTCCTTAGGATTTCGGCTTTGTGGGCCTAGTCCCGCTCGAAGGAAGGTCCACGTGAGATTACTCCCCAGACTTTTGACTCGAGTGTATGGACGGACTTTCCTTTGTAGGGGTATGCCCTACGCGGGTTGGTCGTGCCTTGACAGATAAGGCGAACTCGGGAAAGGGGGGGAAACTCGTGATATAAGATCGACGAAGTTTCGACGCTATAAACCCTCTACGTACTATGCAAAGACCCGACACACGGATAGACGGTAGGTCCTATAATAAGGAAGGTTTATTTTAGGAAAGTTGAAAGTTCGAAAAGGTTGAAGTTTGAATGCAAAATGAACGAATTTTCGAGAGTTTTGAAAACTGAAAACGGAATTTCGAAAACCGAGATTAGAATTTTGAAAAGGAAAATTCCGAAAATCAAGGTGGTGGGGGTGGAAATTCGAGAATTAAAACGGACAACATGTCGACTACAGAAAAGGATATTTTGAGTCAAATCGTTGATCCTAAATTTCGGCGGCATTCCGAGTTTTGAAAATTGGGTATTTTGAAAAAGTGAGTCCCGAAATGGGCAGCATTTCGGGTTTTCCAAAATTGGGTATTTTAGAATGACGGGTCCCGAAATGGACAGTATTTCGGGTTTTTCGAAAGGTGGGTATTTTTGGAAAGATGCAAATTTGAAATGACGGTTTTTGAAAAATGACACGGAAACCAAGTAGCACGTAGTCAAACAAGCATTATAACGACGCTCATGTATGCTTTACACTAAGTCTCGGTCGGTCAAAATAGGGTCTATACCAACAACGATGGCTTTCTCGTGTGATGGACGGACTCCCTAAGCCGAGTTGGTCTTAGGACATGCCGCAAAACCGAGACGAGTTCCACCATCGATGTTTTTAGCGCACCCATGTAGGAATGCACCGCGGTATAGTGGGACGTCGCTCACAAGTAACCGGCCCGGGCAAAAATGGGTTATGCATGAATCATTAAACTAATGCGCGCACACTATTCTACGAACGATTTCTCTTCGAGTCTCACCCTAGGAACCCCGATGACATGTGGTACATCAGGCATCCCCAGCGGAGTCGCCAAATTGTGGACATGACGTAGGTCCACCCCGACGCGGCGAAGCGCGGGTTTGGGTAGGCGAATGAATCTCGTGGTGAGATTGTTCTCGGGTTCGAAATTTAAGTCAAAATGGAGTCGCCACCGAATTTTGTGGTTATTCGGAACCATACGAGCCCACTCTATGTCGTCATGGGCTTTACACAAAGTAAGCCCACTCCGATTTCAGAGTTCATGGGGCTCGTCCCTTTGCATTGCGATACCGATACCATCTATACCGGTAATCGTATAAAGAATGACTCTCGTTCGCCAAGGGTTTCGGACATCCGGAAACCAAAGGTTCTGAGTAAGGGGTGAGGGTACGTGTTGGGAAGCCCACTAAGGACACCCAACCCCGCCCGCACATGGCGGCCTCTACTAAGACATCGTTCGTGTTCGTGATACGCGCGCTAGTAAAATAATTAAATGATATGCAAACAGCGTTTTGTCTAAGCATGCGAATTTTGCGTTAACTACGTCATTTAATGCATCTTATTATTGGTCGAAATGGTTTAGCATGCGAGGTTCATTTATAAAGCGTAAAAGCAAATAAATAAATAAAGCTCGAAAAAGAAATAAGAAGCGTACAAGCTACACGGGCGGAAATATAACCCGGAATTCACAATACGACATAAACAAAATAACGTAAAACGAAGATAAAAACGGGCCCATATGTAAACTAGACTGCGAAATTATGTAGATGGACTACCCCGCTTAAATACGTATTATGTTACGTATTAAGCGAAGGACGGAAATATGAGATTGTGGCGTATTGCTAGCCTAGTCTCACATTCCGTAGTCTTGTCCCGACTTATCACGTAAAAGTGGTCAAAGTCGCTCTACGTGTCGTGATGTGTAGGTTTTGAAAAAAGAGGAGGGTCATGCAATGGTCTAAAGTCGATAAGGAACGGGCTCGAAATATGCGTCCAAGCCCTCGGGTTTGCGGGTTATGAGACCCACTCGATCGAGTCATTGACTAACTCGGTCGAGTGTGTCATTAGCGTGGCTACTGACCACTTTTTGGGGTGCTACTCGATCGAGTGGCCTATGGCACTCGATCGAGTGCCCCCTGTACGAGAGGTAGCTCGTTCGGTTTTATGACTTGAAATCGATAGTTGGCCTAACCAAATACGAATATGGCACGATTCGTGCTTAGTTCGACCTCCGGTTATTATAATCGTGCATGAACGAACATAATACCGTTATCGGGATTTTAGGAAAACGTTTACGTTAGATTAGGAAATTTTGAATTGGTGACGAAATGTATCCCTCTACGTCACGACATCGGAACTAACCCTTTCGGGTTACATGATGTCGATTTTCGTGTCAACAAGTTTCGCACCAATTGTGGAAAAGGGATTAAATCCGTTCAACTACGACGGATCACGATCTCGTCACGCCCTTGAGTACATTGGGGCGGGGCTCCTCGAAAGGGCTCCACCTCCGTCGTTGCTCGTAAAGGGATTAGACGGACCAAAAAGTGATCATCGTAGTTAAACGTTTTAAAACCGATTTTGATACTAGTTTTATATATATACGCGGTATTAATAATATAACGATGATAAAAACGATATAAATTGAAAACATAAAAGTATAGAAATGTTAGTGTTAGTGTTGTGACGATCACGATTATAATACAAAAAATATGATGAATAAAACGGAAATAAAACGAGACAAAAGAGATTAAAGCGGGGTTTAGGACACCCTCAACATACATGCTAGTATAGGACCTCGGAAATTGACTCGTGAATAGCGGCACGGCTTGAGAGTATCGAGGATGTATGTGAGTTAGGGTGTATATGGGTGTGTGTGTCGGTTTCCGAGGGTCAAGGAGGCTCGAAAATGGTGTTTTGTGCTTAGGGTTTGTAGTGTAGGTATGTAGGGTTGTAGTAGGGTTGAAGGTGACTGAAATTGTAGGGTTGAAGGTACAAAAAAAAAAAGTGAAATGCATGGGGGTGTCGTGGGGTATTTATAGGCATTACCCCACGACATAAGGACACTCGATCGAGTGGCCCTAGTGCACTCGATCGAGTGCCTACACAAATGGGCCTTATCCGGGTAAAAAGGCTCCACTCGATCGAGTGAGGTCAATCCACTCGATCGAGTGGGTCAAAACGGGTGAGATAAATAAGGAAGGTTGACTTTTGTAGATTTGCTTATTATTTTGAATTTTGATTTGTGCGCCAAATGAACTTGGCTGGTTTTATGAGACGGTTTCGTCTTTGACCGGGTTTTGACCCGGTCGCCAAAAGACGGGAATTATTTTTGGTGTCGGTTTTGGCCCAAATTAGTCTCATTTGACTCGGAACGACCCACTGGGCCTGAATTTGAGGTCTGTTTTCTGAGATTTTACTCCGCTAAAAAGTCCATGTCGGATATTATGAATTCTGAGCCCAAATCCGAGTATACTAAGTCACGTTGACGTCCAATCATCATCGGGTGTTTCTCGGAGACTACCATAGACACGTGCCAGTCAAAATGCGGGTGTCTACAATATATATATATATATATATATATATATATATATATATATATATATATATATATATATATATATATATTAAGTTCATCTTCATCACAATAATTTTTAACTAATTAGTACCACAAAATGTTCAAGTATAATAATCATCTGTACAAAAGTTAACATTTCTTATATCTTAACCAAAAACTATTGGATAGTAACCGATGCATTACATGAACATGCTTATTAAATTTAATGTCAGAACATGTTATTCATCACTACTACAAACACGCTCAAGTGTTACGAAGTTATAAACATGATCTCCCAACAATAATAATTTAATTCCTGAGAATAAAACATTATGAACCATGTATCACATCATTGTGTTATTCCAAGCCTACTCGCTCCCATTTCAAATTCGCACCTATAATGGCAAGTAGAAATGCAATAAGTAACATAAACAATCTTAACTTATGAGCAACAAACTTGTGTATATGGGTTTTACGTATGCATTATTATAACGCAAAAAAAAAAAAGTTGTTAATTTGTACTTCCGTCATTAGCAACCGCTTCGACTGAGAGGGTGTCATAGATGATATATATATATATAGAGAGAGAGAGAGAAGGGATCAAATAAGTTCACCATATGTAATTAAGTCTATATTAAAGTTACAGTTGACATACGTTGAAGTTGCATTTGTTCAAGATTGATATGTAACTATAACATTTAGCACTGTTATCACTTCAAGTGATAAAGTGCAACTTTAACATTCATCTCGTGTAACTTTAAGCACTTTTTGTGTAACTTTAACACTGGAACTTATGAACTTATAAGAGTTGTTGGCCTTATGTGAACCTATATATATATATATATATATATATATATATATATATATATATATATATATATATATATATATATATATATATATATATATATATATATATATATATATATATATATATATATATATATATATATATATATATATATATATATATATATATATATATAGGGTTATTTAACAACAATAATACCAACTATAGGGCGTCTTCCCAAAATAATACCAATTTCAATAAATCCGAGAATAATACGTATTATTGGAGTAGTTAAACAAGAGTAGTATAAGTGAATTTATAACCTGCTACATCAGGTCACCTAATTAATATTTAACCTGCTACTTATCCTCCATCCTCCTCCTTAGACACGGATAACGGGTGAACTGTGTCGGGTCAGCTTTGGGTCAGGTCACTTTCGGGTTATAATAATCGGGTTGACTTCGGGTCGGGTCGGATAATTTTGGGTTCGGGTCATTCTCTGGTTTGCTGTAATACCCCGTATTTTCAAATAGTATTAAAATTTTAAACATTTATTAAAACCAAGTTTAACGTTTGAAAAATTATTTTCGTGAATAAAATATTTTGTTTTCGTTAAATTAAAAATTATTCCGTATTAAAAACATGAGTATTTATTTATCGATTTATTAAAAAATTTATTTTTCGTTAAATAACGTTTAAAACTCAAAAATAATATTTTTATAATGAACCGTCGTTTTAACATTTTCTCGTCTTGCAAAAATTTAATAATTTATCAAATTCTTAAAATAATAATTTCTTATAACTTTTGTCCCATAAAACTATTTACCGTCTATTTTACTTACCGTCTCATAAATTCCTTTTTAAAAATGAATTTTACGGTTTCCATTATTTTAATTTATTAATCTTATATTTCAACTTTTTAAGAAAGAAAGAAAGACATTTGTATGAGAAACCGACCGAAACTCGATCTTCTATTGTTGACCTCCCACGTTTCATGGTGTATTACTCACCAGACTACACTCTCCTACGCACTACAACACAACACCTATACTCCCTAAACACCTCCACCTAACACCCTAACCCCTTCCACTCACATTCTCTCACCTCACTTCCTCTCTATATATACATAGTAGTACGTACATACTACATACTACTAGTACATGCTGCTGCTGCTACTACTACTACATATTTACGTACTACTTCTATACTATATACTCCGTACTACATATTATATTTATTCCCTCGTCCTTTTCTATAATTGGAGCATCGGGAATGAGAAGCTGCCCAGTATTTGGCGGGATCACTTTTCTAGAATCGTATTTGGGTCAATTCATTTCGACCTTTTATTCTTAATAACGTTAATAAATAGTAGCTTATTAAGGTAACCAAACTTTTCTTCTAACAACATTTCTTATATATAAGTATATTATGTTAGTAATTTAATAAATTGCTTATTTAAATATTTAGGCTTGTTTGTATGACTAAATTACTTATGTATATATAAAAATGTTACGTGATATTTTATTATGACTATATTTAACTTGACTAAACTATCACTTGTTTAATTTATTTATTTATCACCTTTACATTTCTGTTTATATGAAAAATGATGATGAATAAAAGAACTTAAAATGATAAAATTTACTTATATCATTTTCATTGTATTTTATATGTATGTTTAATTCTATTTGTTATGTAAGTTTATTCTATTTTCTATATATTTTGTATGTGTTTTATATGATTGTAATTTTGGTCGTATTTAATTTTCTTTAGTACTTTTACATTTGTTTATATATTATAAAAATGGAGTAGATTAGTAATTTGTAAAATGTTTTATTTTAATAAAATTTCACTTATTATTTTTAATTTAGTTAAAAATTTATAAATTTAGTTTTCTAAATAAATGGATTTATTTTATTCCGAAACTTTTACACGACATTTATAAATATAAAAAAAATGATTTTACGTCAAATTTTGTAAATCAATTAAGTACGACTTCATTTATATTTTTCATAAACTTTTATATTTTTCAGAAACTATAAATTTTAAAATAATATTTTATTATTATTATTATACCTTAAATTTTGTTTTTATATAAAACTTCATTTTAAAAAGATTTACTATTTTAAAAATATTATACGATATTTGGGATATAATATTTCGGGTGACACTTGAGGATTAAAGTATAACGTTGTCACACTGAAATTGAGAATCTGAGGATTTGACTGTTTCAAATGAGTCCGACCAATTATTGAAGGTCACTAAATAATGTACTACTTGTTCACGGGCGACTTTTATATAAAGTTTACGATGCGAGTCTGGGAAGAATAGCTTGTGTTGGATTCTACCATGCGTGGTGTTTCGACTGCACTTGTAATGAAAAGCAGACTCCGAGGCTGCGGTCCGAGAGTCGACCTAGTGTTTAAGGTAGTCGTCCTACGGCAGTGAGAGCTGCGGTTCAAGAGTCTGCGTAGGGTATGTGCGCACGTATAGACAAGTACTTGATCAGTATTACTACCTAGGTTATGGGGGCAGAACAGGATTCTGAAAACTGCGGGTTCCCTCTTGGTGATGCAGAGAATGTAATCATCAGCTTTCATTTCAGCTCAGAGCCCCGTCTGAATAAACATATAATATAATTGGAGTTCGACCCAATTGAGCCTTATGGGTGAGATGTAAACCTCATAAGATCGGTTCGGTCTACGAGTCGGTAACACGGTTAGTTCTATTGGTGAGATGCAAGCCAATATGGAGTAGCGGTGATACTAGGAGCCACGACTCGTGTGTTTTGTTTGTTTACGTGAAAAATGATTTTAAAATCAAATGGCTGCCAATGTACCATCTTTTAAGCCTTATCGTTTTCATCACCTCACATGTTGATTAATTGAAGTAAAAGAAACTATCTGTTACGTGATATCCTTTAATTTTTTTATAAGTATATCATTGGTTATTCACATGATTATCTTATGTGTATGAGGTGATATTAGATGAACGGTTTGGTTGCTGTCCCGCTAAGCGGTCTCTCTATTCTATATATTTGTGCAGGTATGGGGCGATGGGAAAGAGTCGAGCGAGAGAGATTTAATAACATGTTTTGTATAAAAATACAATTTATATTCTGTACTAAGTGAATCAAGACTATGTAATTAATAGTCGTTTGTTGTAAGGATCCGTAGCGATTCGGATTTATTTACACTCTGATATAATTTTAATTAAATGACTTAGATAACTTTCCGCATTATCTATTATTTTAAGTCATCGAAAATCCGGGTTGTTACATTTGCTGTTTTCAACCTTTTTAGGGATATCGACTAATTTCCTATAATAATAGTCGGGTCAGTTTCGGGTTAGCTCGGGTCAAAATCATGCTACGGTTCGAGTGTCGGGTCGGTTTCGGTTTGGCTTATTCGGGTTGGGTCAGTTTTCTCAAGTCTACTCCTCCTTACTCTTCTCCTTCATCCTCTCTCTCCATTACCCTTCATCCTTCTTCCGTTTTTTTTCTATAAGTTTCGTTTAGATTAACGTGTTGATTTTGGTGTAGGACTGTGTTGTTAGTCAGATTTGGTGAGGTTGAAGGAAGAGGAAGACCGAAGACGTTAATGACGTTTAATGCCTCGTATACTGAATAAGTGAAAAAGAGTGAACATTAAACAAATTAAAGGCGAAAAAGCAAGGTGAACGAGTTCTATCGTTAACTGGTCATCTATACTACTCTGATTTAACTACTCCAAAAACATGTATTATTCTCAGATTTATTAAAATTGGAATTATTTTCGGAAGACGCTCTATAGTTGATATTATTGCCGTTAAATAAATTTAAAGGTGAAAAAGGAAGGTGGAAGGGTTCTACAGGTAACCGGTCACCCATACTACTCTCGTTTAACTACTTCAATAATACGTATTATTCTCAGATTTATTAAAATTGATATTATTTTGGGAAGACGCCCTATAGTTGGTATTATTGTTGTTAAATAACCCTATATATATATATATATATATATATATATATATATATATATATATATATATATATAACCCATGTATTATGTTTATTATATAGTCGTATGGTTATTCGTCTCATTAGTTTAGTTATTTGCCTTTAGTTAATCTTATGTCTCTAGGTAAGTGTATTACTTTGTATTTAAATATGTGAATACCTTAAACATTAATCAAGCAAGGAAGTATGGTATCCTTTAAGTATAGTATAAATAAATATCTTTGTCAAGCCTAGGGCTATCCTTTTCTGAAGAAGAGGTATTTAGCTCATGTCCTCCCCATCATCGTCATCATTGATAATTGGCTACATACAATCCAGCAACAGTAGAGGTATGTATGTCAGTGTTCAGTGATTTCTAGCGCTTGAAAACTAGATCTGCTTTAAACCGTTTCCGAGCACACGAGATCACATATTATACTCCAAAAATTGGCTTAATTGATCAATGCATGCATAGAATATGAGAAGTTATTTATATGGGTATGTATGTAGAAATGAGAAAGTAATTCAAGCAATGATGCAAATAAGTTTTATCATAAGTAAATGAAATTTTGTCATATAAAAATTGCATCTGAATTTAGAAGGATATTGAATCCTAGACATACAATCCACGATACAATTAACTTTATGATGACGACCACAATCGCCAAGGAGCAAACATCTCACAAACCACTGAGTGTAAAAGTAACTACCATGGGTTTTTTTATCATGTAAAATAGTTACTCTCTTGTGAGGTTGTCTCACACAAACTTATTGTGAGACAAACACACTAATAACCAACAAAAAAAATAAAAATAAAAATAAAAATAAAAATAAAAATAAAAATAAAATCAAAAGAAACCAATTAGTGTAGGAGATCTCACAATAACGCTCCTATTTCTACCTGACCAGCCGAGCCTTTAGATCATTAGGAACAAAATCATCAATCCTAACCAATGATTTAGAAAAAGAACAAACTAAAATTATTATTATTGCAACAAATTAAAAAAACAAAAGAATATCACTCCCTCCTATTCTTTGGAATTGTCTCATTTAAATAAAATATACCTCACATATGAATAAATGATTGGGCAATTCCAAAGAATAGGAGGAAGTATTTACAAGGCATATGAAAAAAATCTTGAAGGTACCTGCTCGAGTAGGATTCACTTTGTTCACGTTAATATTCTTATGATCGCTTTATGATGAATTTCTTAGCTTTTTCAGTAGAGTGGAATTGCAATTGCTTTATGATCATTCAATTTCTGCTACAGTTCAATCAATCTAACACAATGCAGCAGTCATTGAACAAATAAGAAAATAAACTCATGAACTGTTATTGAACCATGAACATGAAAAATAATAGAAAGGAGAACCAACATATTAAGACATCAACAGGACACTGTACGACCAAAAAAAACAAAAAAAAAAACTGGAGAATCAAACAACAGCTAGAAATCACAATTAGTGAAACTGTGAAACTATGAACGATGACGATCAAGCTGAACCATCAGATTGAGTAACCTATATCATTCACAATTATGTAACTAACTCATTAATATAATAGTTAGTTAGTTAGGTTGTTATAACTAACTCATGTGTATATAAACATACATCTCTTGTAACAGAATTCATACACATAACACACAATAATATCATAATGCTACAAGCAGTTATTTACTCCTTGTGATTGAGCTTCACTTCTCTCATCAATGGAGTCCAGTTCACATGGTATTAGAGCATGTGATTCTTCTACCTAAAAGCGCTAAGTTCATTGTTCTTCTCGCTTCCGCACTTCTAAATTCGTACAATTAGCTCCTTCGCTTGCATATTTCTGTTGAAATTCAAGCTCAATTACAATTTTTTGTTCGTAATCGACATAGTTTGTTACTCTGATCTGCATATTTCTGTTGAAATTCAGATCTCTGTTATTCTTCATAGCTCTGCTTTGATTTTGATTGTTTTTCTGCAATTAGTTTCAGAAATCCCCAAATTTCTCACAAAATCTACAAAAAAACCCTAAAAATTCGATAAAATGCCAGACATGATTGAAAATCACGATAATACACCTTCGTATGCTTTCTATGATGATCCGCTTTACCTTTCTTCCTTCGATCAACCAACTCTAGTACTGGTTGACGTGCTTTTTGATGGAAGCAATTTTCTGAAATGGAAAAAGGATGTTCTCATGGCTTTAACATCTAAGAACAAAGACGGTTTCATCACAGGAACTTGTCGATTGCCTAAGAAGAAGAACAAAAAGCATCATCAATGGCTGCGATGTGATATTCTGATCACTCGGTGGATTCTGAATTCTATTCAGCCTAAGCTTCGTGAGAATCTCAAATTTGTTCAAACCTCGAAGCAGTTATGGTCTGAACTTGTTGAAAGATATGGTCAGCCTAACAGTCTTGAACTGTATGTTTTGAGGAAGGACCTTGACTCGATTTCTTAAGAGAATCATTCATTAATCGACTATTACAGTCGACTTATACGCACTTGGGAAGATATTGACTCGATTGATCCTATTCCTGATTGCACCTGTGGTGCTTTGAATTCTTGTTCTTGCAATTTACTCAAGCGTTTGTCAGAACGAGAATTGTAGGCTAAGCTGATTCAACTACTGATGGGCCTCAATTCCAGCTATGAGAATGCTAAAGGAACTATCGTCACTATGGATCCAATGCCTGCAATTAACAAGGCACTTGGAATTCTACAACGCATTGAGAAACAAAAGGAGATAAGTGAGTCTTTTGACACAATGACTGATGCGAATGCATATGCTAGACAGAAACAATTTCATGGGGAATCCAGTGTATGGCAGAGACTTCAACCTAACAATGAACCAAATGTGTGAAAACGGTTGAGAACTGACATTAACTCAGCTGATAAATCCTCCAAAACCTGCTCGCATTGCAACAAGATGGGGCATCTAAAGGAGGATTGCTATCTACTTCAGACCTGTACCTACTGTACCAAGTTTGGTCATGTGGAGTCTCAATACTATCTCAAGAAAAGGCACACTAGTAACATAGGTAGAGGACGTGGTCGAGGCTCAAATAAGAGAGGTGGCAGGCGTCCTACTGCTAACAATGCAGATGCTATTATGAGTGCTGATTCTGATGCAGGGATTACACCCTTTGATGATGAGTATAATGAGGAACAGGATGAAGAGTATTACATAGCTTCTATTGTGGACATATGTTGTGACAAAATCTTGAAGGTTATTTCCAACAACAACTCCATCTCTAGTGGCAATACACACATGAAAATTCCTCAAGCAAATACTGCTAGAGTTTTGCCATCCTTCACTGCAACAGGTATAAATTCCATGGCTCTTAATCTTTCTCATGCTATTAATTGTCATGATTGGATAGTGGATTCTGGGGCTTCTGATCATATGACCTCATGCATATCTATAGTCCAGAACATTAAGATACTGCCACACAGTATTTTTGTTGCACTAGCAGATGGGAGTATTAAGAGGGTTCAGAAAGTAGGTACTGTGCAATTAACTCCTGACCTGGTACTTCACAATGTGTTGATAGTACCTGACTTCAGACAAAACCTATTGTCTGTTAGTCGTTTAATAGAGCAATCACATGTTGAGGTTGTATTCTCACATCATGAATGTTGGTTCCAGGACCCTTTAAGTAAGGAAACCCTTGCAAGAGCTTCCAAACAAGGAGAACTTTACAGAATACCCATGGGAAATAGCAGCCAAAGCATCAATAAAAGACGCTCTTCTAGGATTTCTGTTAATCATGAAGTCAGTTGTAAATCCAAGAGATGTTGTAGTTCCGATGCAAAAGCTAATAATTGTACTGAATCCTTAGAAACTGATGTGCATCTAGTTCATAAGAGACTAGGACACAGTTCTTTGGACAAAATGAAACATATTGCAGGACTAAGAGTTTCTGAGTTGAAAGAATTGTTTTGTCATACCTGTATAATGTCTAAACATCACATTCAACCTTTTCCAAGAAGCTCTAGTCATGCTCATAAATGCTTTGATCTTATACACTTGGATGTTTGGGGTCCATACCGGAGTAAAACCACCTCAGGGGCTTATTCATTCCTAACCATACTAGATGATCATAGTAGAACAACATGGGTTTTCCTGGTTCAGTCAAAACAACAAGTTCCTGCTCTCATAAAGCAGTTCCTTAATTACATTGAAAATCAATTTGAAAGCAACGTCAAGATTATTCGAACAGATAATGGAACCAAGTTTGTTCAAGGTCAATGTAAGGAAATGTTTGCAGATAAAGGCATTGTTCACCAAACTTTTATCCCTAGCAGGCCACAGCAAAATGGCCGGGTAGAACGTAAGCATAGACACCTTTTAGACACAGCTAGAGCACTCAAGTTGCTAGCTGGGTTATCCATAAGATTTTGGGGGGATTGTTTACTTACCGCTACTTATCTTATAGATAAGATGCCAACAAAATTACTCAAATGGAAGTCACCATTTGAGGTTCTTTTTGGTGACAAACCATTATATGATGAATTGAGGGTCTTTGGATGTCTTTGCTATGCAACTATACCTGCTACATCTCGTTATAAGTTTGGTGTGAGAGCTAGAAGGGGAGTTTTCATAGGTTCTCCTTTTGGGCAGAAGGGATACAAAATTTATGACCTAGACTCTCATACAATATTTAGTAGCAGAGATGTGGTGTTTAAAGAAGGGGTATTTCCTTTCAAACATCAGAATCAAGAATCAGATCCTACACAGCCTGGTCAGTCTCCTGAGCTTTTTAGTTCAGATTATATTCCTAATATTCACACCCATGGTAGTGATAACTCAAGGGAATCAGGGGAAGATGAGGAATCTGATAATACTGTAATCAGTCCTGAAGCACAAGTCAATCATAATACTGGTGTAGAAGATGATTTACATATTGACACTACTACAATTCCTCACATTGATGAGGATGAAATTCATCCAATTTAAGGAGGTCTACTAGACATAGGACAATGTCTACCAGGTTACAGGGTTTTCATTGTCCAATTCTGCCCACACAACACCAGAAACCACAAACATCTTCTGGGTTTATGTCAAAGGCCTCTCCCAGCTTCAATCATGATGTCATCAAGTTTCTAGATTGTTTTGACACGGGTTATTTTGCTTCTCTATATCATGTTCTTAATGAACATGAACCTCATACCTTCTCTGAAGCTCAGAAAGATCAGAGGTGGATTGATGCCATGGTTCTAGAGTTACAGGCTCTTGAACTCAACAATACTTGGTAATTGACAGATCTTCCCCCAAACAAAAAGGTCATTGGCTCTAAATGGGTCTACAAGATCAAACATAAAGCTGATGGGAGTATAGAAAGATTTAAGGCAATATTATTTGCAAAAGGATACAACCAGGTCAAAGACAAGGATTATAAGCACACTTTTTCTCCTGTGGCTAAATTCACAACAGTTCGTGCTCTTATTGTTGTTGCTACCATCAAAGACTGGCCCATTCATCAATTAGATATTAATAATACGTTTCTCCATGGGTATTTAGATGAAGAAGTATACATGAGGCCACCAGAGGGGTATGCTAAGGCACAACCAGGTCAAGTATGCAAATTAATAAGATATTTATATGGACTCAAACAAGCATCTAGGCAATGGAATGTGCAGTTGACTAAGCATCTTCTCAGTCTACAATTTACGCAATCAAAGGAAGACTATTCATTATTTACCCAAGATGATGCAGCAAAGGGCATTTTCACGGTCATTCTAGTATATGTCGATGATCTTATTATTACTGGCAATGATGAGGGAGTGATTCAACATGTCAAGGATAGTTTACATAAAGTGTTTACTATCAAAGATCTTGGACTTATGAGATATTTCATTGGGTTGGAAGTAGCTAGAAATGCTACTGGAATTTTGCTAAACCAAAGGAAATACATTGTTGATATAATTAAAGATATTGGGATGGAAGAATGTGCTGAAATCCAGGTGCCACTATCAAAAGGGTTGAAGTTATCAATAAATGAAGGAGATCTTCTTGATGATCATGAAAAGTACAGAAGATTGGTGGGACGATTGTTGTATCTGAATCTCACAAGACCCGACATATCATATTCTGTGCAGCATCTAAGTCAGTTTTTGACTCAACCCAGGCAACCACATATGACAGCAGCACTGCATCTAGTGAAATACCTGAAGAATACTATCAATGCTGGTCTTTTCTACTCAGCTACTGCAGAACTGACATTGTCTGCTTTCAGTGATGCTGATGGGGGACAGTGTGCCTATAGTCACGGGTCAATTAGTGGGTATTGCATATTCTTAGGTACTTCATTGATTTCTTAGAAAAAAAAACAAAAAACAGTTAGCAAGAATTCAACTGAGTCGGAGTACAGATGCATGTCATATGCAACAAGTAAGGTGGTTTGGTTGGAACGACTACTTAAGGATTTTGGAATACATGTGCCCAGACCAAATGATTTGTATTGAGATAATAGAGCGGCACAACATATAGCAATGAACCCTGTATTTCATGAGAGAACCAAGCATCTTGACGTGAATTGTCATTATGTAAGGGAAAAATTCCAAGAAGGGTTATTGGTTCCAAAG
Source organism: Agrostemma githago (assembly GCA_958450325.1). Classification (NCBI taxonomy): domain Eukaryota; kingdom Viridiplantae; phylum Streptophyta; class Magnoliopsida; order Caryophyllales; family Caryophyllaceae; genus Agrostemma; species Agrostemma githago. The sequence continues at coordinate 27,302,378 of OY288261.1, forward strand.
CATGTTAAGTCAAGCTTACAACTCGCTGATGTTATGACAAAAGCACTGGGCATACAACAACACAGATACATATCTGAACGACTTGGTGTAGTACTGGAGTTCAGCTTGAGAGGGGCATGTGAAACTATGAACGATGACGATCAAGCTGAACCACCAGATTGAGTAACTTATATCATTCACAATTATGTAACTAACCCATTAATATAATAGTTAGTTAGTTAGGTTGTTATAACTAACTCATGTATATATATACGTACATCTCTTGTAACAGAATTCATACACATAACACACAATAATATCATAATGCTACAAGCAGTTATTTACTCCTTGTGATTGAGCTTCACTTCTCTCATCAATGGAGTCCAGTTCACAGAAACCTATACACTTGATTAATAAACATTCTCTAATGAAACCCACCCATACTACCTAAGTAGATTAGAGAGAAAAAGTAGTCCACTAACTGACGATTACTTCGAGTTTCTTATATATGATGTCTTTTATCTTCTATATACATCAATTTCTCTATTCTCTAATGTATATTGTAAATCGACATCAGTTTTAATATTACCCGATGTGATCTATTAGGTGATGTCTAAAGCAAGTTTTGTAGTAGTGTCTTCTTTCTCTTCCATTAATATTTTGAAGAACTCATAGAAGACTATAAGTAGAAACAAAAACAAATTTGTTATTACATACTATAAGTGTTCTATACAACGATGCTACTGGATTCATATACAACCACCAAAATCCCTGCTTAAATTCTAACTATCTTCATCAAAACAAGTAATGACCAGATATCAGCTATGTTCAATTAAAAATACTAGAAAAAAGAGATTAAAAATAAGTTTTATCAAACAACACAACTCATTACTAGCCTTTAATCGCAAGATGTATCTAATTATTTCTACCAATACAATCAAGCACAAAACAGATGATAAAATTTAAATGGTTGATTTAAAGAATTAGGGCATTTGATTAAAAGCCCTAAAATGCGAAATTAAAGACAAAGTCAATCAAACTACCATTAAAACCATCAAGTGAATGTAAAACAAGAATTCTTCATACAAATATAACATATCTTCAGTAAAAATTGAAAAAATGCTAACGAAAATTAAAGGTGTAGGAGGCGAAAATTGATAACAAAGTAGGTACTTGTGCAAGATTGAAAAAGAGTGATAATTAACTTTCCTAATTCATCCAAAACAAGGGGATTTTTGAAAGAAGAGTACCTAAATCAGTCGAAGAGAAGAGAACGAACAAGCGAAGAGCGCGGAGGTTGATGGGTTGGGTGGGATGGGAGTATAATTAGGGTTTGCAGAGATTGGAAAAGAGGGAAAATTTGTACCTGGCAATCGGAATAGGTATGCGACATCGTTATCAGGATGGGATGAATAGAGATTGGTTGATCGATTGAAGATTAAGGAGGAAGAATGGCGGAGATGAATTAATCACCTTTCATTGTGGTTTAGGAAGATGATACGTGGATGTTGAACATTAAAACCAAAAATTAGTGTTCGTGGACTTGTGGAGTTGTGGTATATCAAATACATAGAACGGCTAAGAGTGAAATTGTTCTGTTTTATCAATCAGGACGGTTTAATTGACTAACCGTACTCGTATTTAAATGAATAGAACGCCCCCTGCTCTAAGCCGTGCTATTTAGTGTACTTGGAAAGGCGCCAAATTTTAGACATTATAGAGAACGGTTCCGCACGCAAGCGTTCTATTAAGGTCGTTCCTTAAGCTTGTAATTGTAGTAGTGTTAGAGTGGTTCATTTTACTATAACAAATCATAAGTTATATACACTGTATTCTAAACTATGTATATCATATTATATACTCCGTATATAATATGATATTACACTTACATGCATTGAATAAGAAATCATATAAAAATCTTTTATACGGGTAGTTTTGTCGTACATAGATCAATACATAATGTACATATTTACATATCACCTGTATATAATCCATCCGAGGACATGATTGTACATGTTTCTGTAATAGTTGTACATAACACATCTACTTATAAATTAGATTGGTTCAATTTATTAGAATATATCATAAGTTATATACATTGTATTCTTAATTATGTATATCATTTTTTTTACTTAAAAAACAGAAAGTAATAACCAACCTTAACCTTATTTATATGTAATAAACACTTACATGCATCGAATAAGAAATCATATAAAAAGCTTCTATACGGGTAGTTTTGTCGTAGTATATAGATCAATACATAATGTATATATTTACATATCACCTGTATATAATTCATCCGAGAACATGATTGTACATATTTCTATAATTATTGTACATAACTCATCTAGTTACGTATTACTGGAATCAAATCATAAGTTATATACACTGTATTCTTAACTATGTACATAACGTAGACTTTAGCGTATATAGGGGCAGTTGAACACAATTGAATGCCTTGATAATCTTTAAACTAGATTTGTGAAGTACAAAATAAAACAGGTACAAAACGATTAGTTGTACATAACCCATCTAGTCATATATTAGATTGGTTAATTTTACTGAAGTATTCATAATCCTTCAAACATACCCTTATGTACACATACATATACAAACGCTTGATTAGTAACTAAGTTTATAACAGGTTTACATAAGTTCAAATTGAATTGAGGATCTTCTTTTATATATATAGTAACGAACATTACATATATAAGGAAAAAACAAAATATAGTTATATTTTATACATGTGGATAAAAATTCCTTGGCTCAAACAGATATGCAGCAAAGGTAGATGCTCGACGAAACACTTGTTTTGGAACACCTTCAAAAAAAATTATTTATGCTTCTTCACAAGAAGAATCATGAAGATGAACTACATCTTTTGGAGATGCAAGTCGAAGTTGCATATTATGTAGTTTATTTCTACAAATCAAATCATCAGTCAAATAGGATCTGCATTGCTTTAACAACAAGATACCATTCCTATGAAGAGAAACTAATTCATTCTCAATGGTTGCATGCACACTCATGTTGTACTCCATTTCTAAAAGAAGAGAATGAGGATGTGCCAAAAGTATTTGACCCCACCTCTTGCAAACAAGAGTCAATTTTGCAAACTCTTCCTTTCGAAAAGTAGGGTTTAACTTTTTAAAAATTATTTCCATTATATTTTCATTTGCAAAAACGTTTTCAAATGATTCAACATATGAACTTGAAATAGGTCCATAAAATTCGGTAAATATAAAAGGCAACTTCTCCTTCTTTTGAGAAGCAAACCACAATTTATGTTGTTGCTTAATATTGTATATCTATCCATCACATGTAACATTCATCTTTTATCTGTATATATGTGTAGAGAAAGGAAGAGAGAAAAAAAGATACAAAGAGACGAAAAAAGATAGAGACAAGAGTGAGAATATTGATAGCTGAGTAGTGTGTGAGTTGAGTGTGTATATGGGTGTTTATAGATAATAAATGTACAGAACCCAAATATGTTTCAAGTTTGATTTAATTATGCCCTCCTGTTAACAACCTTTTAACCTTCTATGACAGGTTATGTGCACCAAAATACAATGTGCTTAGTTTGTTTGCTTATATTAATTATGCATTATGTGCACTTAAAAGTAAGTTATGTACACCACAAAGACAGTGATTTACCAATGTATATAGACACATATACCAACAAACAGTAATTTTACCTTAAATGTAGTACATAAGGCATTACATAATGCACATAACTTCAATGGTGTGCTACCATGTTGAAGTTAATCAATACAATTTCAGATATAAAAAGAAGTTAATCAATACAATTTCATTTCGGTTCGGATTTTAAATTAATTACTTAAATATCAAATTGTAAGTATATAAGATATTATATGTTGTACATAAATTTATTGTAAAACATAATGTACATCCCATTTTAAAATAAGTAGTTTAACTGTACATAATGTAAATCTTAGCGTATATAGAGACAGTGGAACACAATTGAATGCCTAGATCTATGAAGTAGTTTAAATATTTTACGAAAACATAAGACATAACTAGTTTAAGCGTACATAATATTATAGGAAAACATAAGACATACTCATAAGTAGTTTAAACATACATAACATAAGAAATTAATCGATCAATACAAATTCATTTTTGGCTACGCAACATCAAAACTATTGTGTACACCTCCTTAAAACTTCAATTGGACCCCTAGAAACAACCGTCATCCCTGGGTTTTATGCCTCTTATATAATACTCGTTCCACAAAACCTTTCTTGCTGCTGAGAAATAGAAAGAATTAAACATTAATATAACAGTTAGGCACATGCATTAAATGATATTGTTGTTAATCGATTCAAACCAAGTGTATATATTTTTGATGCACATAACATTAATAAGTTAAACATATAACATATATCAAGTGCCATAATCAAGTAAATTGCACGTGGAGTAGCGTCTCTAAATGCAAAAATCAGTATAACTTTGAAATGACAAATCTTCTGGGGTACTTGAGTATGAAAAAGTCATCATTACTTTGCAGTGAGTATGACATTGCTTTATTTATGTTGTAGTATAAGTTATGTACAACCCAGTTTAACTTATGTACATTTAAACGGACACTGTTTTGATATACATAAATTACATTAACATTGAAACAATTTAAAAATAAACCATTAAGAGTTGTTTAAATATAGAATCATACAACCCTATAAAGAGATAGTGCTATACCTATGAATATGTGCAGTATAACATACGTACAACACATCGTAATTTATGTAACACTACTTTGGTTTAATACTCTGGTTTAATATAACATAATCAAGTCCCATAAACTGAATATATGGTACTACAGTATGACATAAACAAGTGACGTCTCTAAATGCAAAAATCATCATCACTTGAGTATGAAAAAGTCATCATTACTTTGCAGTGAGTATTATTTTATAATATTACATACGAGTATTTAGTTAGTAATTCAAGAATACAAGTAGTTTTTTATGGGTAAAATAATACTCGTACTCTATACTTCGACAGTGCTATACCTATGTACACTAAAAAAGAATCTGGTTAATATACATAAGTATTATTTCTAAAAATACAACTAATATAGAAATATGTACAAAGACTAAACTCCCTTTGTGAATATTATCGTATACTGTATTTAATACCCCAACTTCATTTCAATAAAATCTTTAGCAAATTTGTCCTTAGTACCTCCGATGAATTGGTGCAAGTTATGTGTTCATTAACTTGCACTAATTCAACTAAGGTACTAAAGACAAATCAACTAAAGAAATTATTTGCATGGTACTTGATGAATAATTTTCATTATTTCTAATTAAATAATGCAAAGATGAATGGATTGTGGTTGTGGGCGTGGGTGTGTTTGTGTTTGTACTTTCGTCAATTTATACTGTAAATGGGAAAAGTCATTACTTTGAAAAAAAGGTATACCCGGGGAACGTATAAGTGGGGTAGGTATTTTCATAAATATGGAAGAATATAAATGTTGATGTATCTCCACGCGTCAAAAGCATCTTTTCCGAAAATGACAAAGTTGTCCAGGTACACTATACAATGCATCTCCACTGTACATTGTATCTTACAGTGGTTGAATCATTTTGAATCAATTGTATCCCAAATTTATACTGCTGAATTATATTATTAATTCGTGATGAACATATTTGACACTACGAATTTATATATTTACATATCACCTATACATAATCAATCTAAGAACATCATTATATATAATTCCATATTACTTGTACATATATCATCTAGTTACATATTAGAGTGGACATTTTACTAGTGTCAAATCATAAGTTATATACACTATATTATTAAATTATGTGTATCATATTTTTACTTAAAAAACACAAAGTACATCATATTTTTACTTATAAAACACAAAGTACAGTATATAGGTCACTAGGTGATGTACATATTTAAATAAAAGTTGTATATAACAACCAACGTCATTATTGTACATATTTCTATATTAGTTGTACATAACCCATCTATACAAATTTAATATATTTGTAGCTATACTGTATATAGGTCAATATTTAAAGTACATATATAAATACCAGATGTACATAATCGTTCAAGGAGATATTACAGTGATTGAATCATATTTTCTGCTGAATTACGTTAATAATTCTTGATGTACATATTTCTTTTACGTAATATATATAGTATATATGTAAATATCACATGTTCATAACCCATCTAAAGTACTACTCCGTACATTTTATGTTTTTGAATAATTACCTAATATACAAATTTAATAAATATGTAGCTATATTGTGTATAGGTCATTATGTAACAACATACATATATAAATACCATATGTACATAATCATTCAAGGACAACTTACAGTGGTTGAATCATATTTCCTGCCGAATTACGTTAATAATTGTTGCATATATTGCACTACGTAATGTATATATGTTAATATCACCAGTACATAATCCATCTAAGGATATAATTATACATAATTCCATATTAGATGTACATATCTCAACTAATTATACATATTAGAGTGGATATTTTACCATTGTCAAATCTTAAGTTATATATACACTATATTCTTAATTATGTATTACCATATTCTTACTTGAAAAACACAAAGTACAGTATATAGTTCACTAGGTAATGTACATATTTAAATAACAACAGTACATAATACATCTGAGGACATCATTGTACATATTTCTATAAAAGTTGTACATAACCCATCTAAAGTACTACTCCGTACATTTTATGTTTTTGACTATAAAGGACATATTACAGTGGTTCACTGTACAAATTTCTATATTACTTGCACATAACCCTTTTCAGCATTCAAAACAAAGACGAAAGATTACAAGTACAAGTGAACCAATGTAATATGTCTGTAACGGTATCCCGTAACCCTTCCCAAACGTTCCAGAGTGTTTAGCTTCCTCCTTTATCCTCTTTGCCATCGTCTCTTGTGTCCAATACGACATGGTTGGGAACGCAGGAACAGGATCACTGTTTCTATATTTCATCCTTTGAAGATAGATGAAAACAAAAATCATTATAGGTCCGTCAAAGTACTTGTTTATTTCAGTTGCATTCCCCTGCCACATATCTGCACCCTCGATAAAGGAATTAACGCAGAACCTTCTTATTCACATCTTTCTCTCTTAACTACTCCTTTGTAGAACTCATCCCTGATATATTCCACACGTTATACCCTCATGGCTTTGTATCATTCAAGGGACTAACGGTATCACATAACCCTGTGTTGATAACAGATCAACACAAAATTTGAACTTGCACCAATTCATCTGAGGTACTAAAGACGAATCAACTAAAGATTTTATTTGAATAGTGCGTGATGAAATAACTCCATGAATATCATTATTTCGCATTAAATAATGAAGACTTTTTAATGCATAGAGGGAGGGATTGTGGTTGTGAGTGTGGGTGTGGGTGTGGGTGTGTTTTTATACTATCAATTGGGGAAGGTATAGGTGGGGAAGGTATTTTCGTAAATGTTCCACGCGTTAAAAGCATCATTTCCCATAATGACAAAGTTGTCCAAGTACACTATACAACGTATTTCCACTATACAACGTATCTTACAGTGGTTGAATCATTTTGAATCAATTGTATTCCAAATTTATACTGCTGAATTACATTAATAATTCGTGATGTACATATTTGACACTACGAATTTATATATTATAATATCACCTGTACATAAACACCATATGATTTTGACTAATCAGCTAATATACAAATTTATTTTTTATAGCTATACTGTATATAGGTCAATATGTAAAGTATTTATATAAATACCAGATGTACATAATCATTCAAGAACATATTACAGTGGGCTGAATTACGTTAATAATTCTTGATATAATATATATATATATATATATATATATATATATATATATATATATATATATATATATATATATATATATATATATGTAAATATCACATGTACATAATCCATCTAAGGACATCATTATACATAATTCCATATTAGATGTACATATCTCAACGGGTTATACCTATTAGAGTGGACATTTTACTAGTGTCAAATCAGAAGTTATATATACTATATTATTAATTATGTACGAACCATATTATATTTTACTTAAAAAACACAAAGTACAGTATATAGGTCACTAGGTGATGTACATATTTAAAGAACAAATGTACATAATACAACCGAGGACATCATTGTACATATTTCTATATTAGTTGTACATAACCCATCTATGCAAATTTAATATACTTTGTAGATATACTGTATATAGGTCAATATGTAAAGTATATATAAAAATACCAGATGTACATAATCATTCAAGGACATATTACAGTGGGCTGAATCACGTTAATAATTCTTGATGTACATATTTCCACTATGTAATGTATATATGTAAATATCACCTATTCATATTCCATCTAAAGACATCATAAGGTCTAGGTGGGGAAGGTATAACTAGGGTAGGTATAACCTGGTGCTGGTAAAGTAATGTATCTCCGCACGTCAAAAACCAAGTTGGGGTAGGTATAGGCATTTAATACGGACTCGAAATATATTTAATTAACTATTACCTTATATTCAAAGTCAGTCTATGTGTAGCTTTACTGTATAGGTCAATATACAAAGTACATATATAAATACGGGATGTACATAATCATTCAATAACACCTAATCCAACCCTAAACCATTTTTCGTTCCGTCTTATGCAGTACCCCATCTTTGAATCACGTCTACGACAGGGTTCACTAATACCCTCTTAGGGTTCAGTTACTTGCGGGATTAGTGACCTTGAATAAGGAAAAGGGTTTAGGGTTGGATTAGGCGGAACCGCGAAGTGGTGACGCCTAATCCAACCCTAAACCCTTTTCCGTTCCGTCTTATGCAGTACCCCATTTTTGAATCACGTCCACGACAGGGTTCACTAATACCCTCTTAGGTTCAGTTACTTGCGGGATTAGTGAGCTTGAATAAGAAAAAAGGTTTAAGGTTGGGTTAGGGGGAACCGCGAAGCGGCCGGTATGCCTAATCCAACCTTAAACCCTTTTCCGTTCCGTGTTATGAAGTACCCCGTCTTTTTCTATGGTTCAGTTACTTGTGTTTGTTGAAAAGGGTATACTAATATATATACCCTTCTATTTCAGCTTTTTCACTTCACTTCATTAATAACACCATGAAAATATTGTGCAAGGGATGGATGACGAATAATGAAATTGAAGATAGAGTAAGACTATTAATAAGAGTAAGGAACATAAGATTGATCATCTATCTTTCATTTATAATCATCATCATGAAGTTGACATATATGGAAGACGATTTTCATCAACAACCAAAGTAATGTTTAATGAAGATTGTAAAAAATGTTTCAAAAGCTTCCCTCTAATTATGACAAAGCTAACATGGCTATTGTTTGCAAGATGTGGTCCCAAATGTTTCTATTACGGTCCGATGCACCTAGATGGAATATAGATTATAAAAGAAGATTGTGAACAAATCATATTCAAGGAATGACTACTGTTCCTAGGGATGAAATTGAAGTTTCCAAGAGATGCAGATGTTATTTGACAAACATTATGCATGCTAGAAGATTATTGCACATCTTTCAACTTGGATCTGAAGAAAATAAACATTTGAAGATTATTAAAACCATGGAAGAGGAAGATTACAGATTACATGTTTCATTAGAAGATTACTTAACAGGATGTAGATTATGTAAAATGCTCTACAGCCAAGAAGAAATTTTCATGATTGAATGATCTATTCTATGGAGTAATATATTCACAAAAAATCTTTATTATCTACACCCGTTTATTTGAACTATGGCTTTTGTGTACTCCATAAAGAAATTTATATACACCCGTTTATTAACTTATATGCATGCCTTATGTTCATTACAAAGTAACTTATGTATACCAAAACATACAAATTAATAAACAAATTAAGGTAATTAATATACATCAGAATTAAAATTTTATTTCCATTAAAATTCATTTCCACTGCGCAACATTTTACATAATTCATTCTCCTCTTTCCACTCTTCTAACGTATTTAATTTCAATCTATATATCACTTTCTTCTTTAGTACACGTACTCAATAGTCTCAAAGTGTTTATTTTTCTTACAATCAATAGTTACCAAATGATAATTGTGCAATACTATTTTTGCATGTGTATTATATGTCAGATAGCATCCGCATCTCTTTGAAACAATAATTCCACGCCTAAGTACAATATTCATTCCATCACGGATCATTGTTATCAAGCTTCTATTGTAATCCACAATCCAACGAGGTGCATCGGAGTGTAATCGAAACATCTGCGCCATCTTTTACAGACAATCGCCGTGTTAGCCTTATCAACATAAGATGGAAGTTTCTCGAAAACTTTTCCCATGCAATCTTCGTTGCACATAACTTCGGTTGTTGACGAAGATCGTTTATCATATGTCTCAAACTGATGAGTCTGATTGAAAATGAATGAAAGATTATGCATCTTCTGCTGCCTTGAGTTGTTTATAGTTGTTAATCTATCTTCAATCTCATTATTTATCAACCATCCCTTGCATAAAATTTTCATAATGTAAATTTAATTAACGAAAACAAAATAGATTGAGTGAGATGGATGTGAAAATAAATAGATATTGTGAGATGATGTGAATAAGTAGATGATGTGAGTAAGATGGGAGTAAATAGATGATGAAGGTGAAATTAAACTACTTCATTTATTGTATTCATTTATTTATTCTTCAACTCGAGTAAATCAGCTACGTGTAAAACAGACAGTGCTTTGATAGTGTACAAATTTTGAACATGTGCAACAGATATTAACTTATGTACATCAAAATAGACACTGTTTTAACTATGTAAAAATTTGAATATACGCAACACATAGTAAATTATGTACATCAAAATAGACAATGCTTTGATAGTGTACAAATTTTGAACATGTGCAATAGATATTAACTTATCTTCATCAAAATAGACACTATTTTAACTATGTAAAAACTTGAACATGTGCAACACATAGTAACTTATGTACATCAAAACAGACAGTGCTTTAACAATGTATAAATTTGAACATGTGTAACACATAGTCACTTATGTACATCAAAACAGACAGTGTTTTGACTCTGTACAAATTTTAAACATGTGCAACAGATATTAACTTATGTACATCAAAACAGACAGTGCTTTAAATATGTAAAAATTTCGACATGTGCAACAGATATTAACTTATCTACATCAAAACAGACACTGTTTTCACAATGTACAAACTTTGAACATGTGCAACAAATATTAATTATGTACATCAAAATAGACACTGTTTTAACTATGTACAAATTTTGAACATGTGCAACAGATATTAACTTATGTACATCAAAACAGACACTGTTTTAACTATGTACAAATTTTGAACATGTGCAACACATAGTAACTTATGTACATCAAAACAGAGAGTGCTTTATATATGTAAAAATTTCGACATGTACAACAGATATTAACTTATCTACATCAAAACAGACACTGTTTTGACAATGTACAAATTTTGAACATGTGCAACAGATATTAACTTATGTACATCAAAACATACATTGTTTTGACTATGTACAAAATTTGAACATGTGCAACAGATATTAACTTATGTACATCAAAGCAGACACTGTTTTTAACTATGTATATCTGTTGTATGAGTTATATACAATAAGTTGTAACTTATCTACATAAGTACAACACTGCTTTAACTATGTACAAACTTCACACATAAATGAGTATATACATTATTGTTGCACATAAAATCAAATAGAGATGTTCATTTGAATAATTTTCAATTGAAAATCAAGTGTACTTGATAAAAGTATAATGTACTTAATGTATCCCTGGACAATTTATTATATTTAAAATATATTTAAATTAAGTAAAATTAAGAGAATGTATGATGATTAAGCTTTGCCAGAACAATTTCTTGAATCATGGTATCCCATCTCTCCACAAGCATTGCACTTCCGAGGAGGCTTCTTATGTTCTTTCGTGGCTTTTTCTTTAGACGAAATAAGCCGTCTTCCAGAGCCTTTAGTTTTAGATTGGTTTGGTGGCAAGATCTTAATGTCAGTAGGAATAGTGGCACCCATCAAAAACTCAATCTCAGACCTCTTGTCATTTCTCATGTTTGTACCTTCTTCCACAACCTTCTCCTTGAATGCTCTCACTAATTCTAAGAGCTCATCCATCTTCTCTTCCTTGTCCTCAACCACAGTCACACAATCAAAAATTTCAGTCCATAATTCTGCAACCTTTGTTTTTATTCCATCAGATGACCGAGAATCAGAAAGAAGTGTGCCATTTGAATCAAACATTTCCCTGGATGTTGCAAACTTATTCCAACGAGGAAGTAGATATGAATTAGGTATCCTTTTGGCACCTCTTTCTTTCAGGACCCAAAGAGCATGACGACACAACAGTCCACACTGCTCGAACATCTTGCAGGCACAGACAATTTTCTCTTCTGCAGGTGTATAGTCAACTACATATACCCTATTTTTGATGTTGTCCTGTATAGATATATGTTCAACACCATCCTCCTTTATAATATCATTAACACCACAATTGTACATGGATGCCTTTAACTCTTCCTGCAACTCATAGAAGACAGTTCGTGTGTAGATTTCAAAAGCATGTTTTTCAAGAGAAAATTGACTGATCAAAGCAGCAGATTTGCTTTTACAGTCAGCAATCACCTTGGACTGCTCCCACCTTTGGGCATCAATGGCACTGTCAAACCTCATGTAAAACTCAACAAGTGTCAGATGAGGATTCGTGAAGTTGTTGAAGAAGTTATTCTCAGACTCATACCTTAAAGTTGTCCTCATTAACCCTGAAAGAAACATGCAGGTCACGGTGGTAAACTGGTATCCACTTCTCTCGCATCTCAAATATCTCCTGAAGCCACTCATTATCCTCAAGATTGTACTTACTAATAAGATCCTGCCACATCTGTTCAAACTAAGTGGGGTTCACATCCTCACCCCAAACAGCAGCATTTAGATCCTTAAGAAAATCTGTTTCAGTGCATATTTTTGAACCCACTTTATCTGCTACTTTCTTCATTATGTGCCACATACATAATCTGTGAAATGTGTGGCTTCCAAAAACCTCATTCACCCCAGCTTTGATTCCCAAATCCTGATCAGTAATAATGAAGGAAGGAAAAGTACCTCCCATTGCCTTTATAAAGTTTTTAAACAGCCAACTAAAGCCATTACTGCATATGCATTGAGGAAACAGTATAATAAAATTCCTTATGTGCAGCACATATTATCTTCCAAAGACAAGTAATGACAAAGACAGCAGTCGGAAAAGCTCTTACCATTTTCTCTCCCAACAAGGCCAACAGTAAATGTGACACATTTCTTGTGATGATCTATACCCGTGAATGGAGCAAAGACCATCTTGTACTTATTCATGTTATATGTAGTGTCGAAAGACACCATATCACCAAATAACATATAGTTCTTTATCATTATAGGGTCAGCCCAAAATAAACGAGTAATTCTTTGTTCATCATCAACATCAAAGTCGAAATAAAAAGAGTCACAGAGGGCTTTCTTTTTCATAAGGATCTCAATGAACATTTGCGCATCAGAGTCCTTGATGAACTTCTTTATATCTCTACCAAAATTTTTAAAATCAACCTTTGATGCACCTACATACTTATTACCCTTTACGAATTATTTGAACATTCTGAAAGTTTTAACGGCACCTTGGTTCACCATTGAGTTGTCAATGATCATCTTTTTGTGCAAAATGGTGAGTTTCCTTGCCTTTTTAAGGTGCATCATCGTGGAAGGTGTGTACGTTCAAATAATGGTTATGTCCTTCATTAAATTCTGTGATTTTATATCGCCCATCAGATGTTCTGTCTAAGATGATTCTGGCCATACAAAGAATTCTTGTTATCTCCCTTCTTTGCTGTTGTCCCTTATGTTCATATTCTCCTTCTTTATTGCAGACAATGTACTTTTTTTAACAATACCACGACTAGTGCGTCCAGTTCTCTTCCTAGCAATGAAGCCACCAGCGGTTGCGTACTTGAAATAAAATTGGAATGCTTCTTCCAATTCCTTAAAAATTTAACCCACATAAGGTTTCAAATCTTTGGAACAAGTTGGTATCTTCAAATCTTGCTTAGGTTCAGGAGTATCTATGTAAATTTAACACATAATATTAAATTCTACATCAAAATTATGAACAATTCTAAACATGTACAACAGATATTAAGTTATATACATCAAAGTAGCAACTTCTTTAACTATGAACAATTTTAAACATGTACAACAGATACTCAGTTATATACATCAAAGCAGCAACTGTTTTAACTATAAACAATTCTCAACATGTACAACAGATACTCAGTTATCTACACCAAAGCAACAATTGCTTTAACTATGAACAATTCTAAACATGTACAACAGATACTCAGTTATCTACACCAAAGCAGCAACTGCTTTAATTATGAACAATTATCAACATGTACAACAGATACTCAGTTATCTACACCAACGCAGCAACTGCTTTAATTATGAACATTATCAACATGTACAATAGATACTCAGTTATCTACACCAAAGCAGCAACTGCTTTAATTATGAATATTATTCGACATGTGCAACAGATATTAACTTGTATACATCAAAGCAGCAACTGCTTTAAATATGAACCAAACAATATAAGATACGTTTCTATGAAAACTTGAACAATTGAATTGATGAAGTAATATAAACTGAAATTGAAAAATAGATGAATTAATGAAATATTTTACCTAATATATTAGAATCGCCCATCATCGAACATGTTGCAGTTGTTTCTTGACTATTCACTGCATTCAAAAAACGAATCAAGGCATAAATAAATTAAGAATCAGATTTAAAATCTGAAATTGAATTTTATAATAAATAGAATTTTTCTGACCTAAATCTGAAGTAATTGAAGGTGAAATTGAAGGTTTTTCATTTGTATCTAATTTTCGACGCTTTGATGAAGAATCAGTCGCCATCGAAGATGCAGAATTACTAGCCATTGAAGGTGCAGAATTACACGGCAATGAATTTCAGAGGTTTTCGGAGTAGAGAGAGAAAGTAGAAGTGTTCAAATGATAGGGTTTTAGAAGATGGACAGGAGCAGCGCGTGTTTTTTAATCTTTTAATCTGGATCGTTAGATCAGATCTTAATCTAATGGTCCAGATGCTGCCTCTATGGGTGTAAGGAGTTGCCCTGCCTCACCGGAGCCCTCCTCTCTCTCTCTCTCTCTCTCTCTCTCTCTATCACACAACAAGTGTGCCGTTTCATCTTCATTTTCACCAAAGAAAATCATCATTTCGCTACTGTCATGTTACTCTAACTCATACAATGTGTTATTCTAACTCATACAATGTTTTACTCTAATTCATGAATTGTGTTACTTTAACTCATAAAATCTATTACGTTACATAATAGTGTCTTATAAAAACAGTATGTTGCAAAATGTATGTTTCTATTAAGGATACTCCAAAACAAAAAATTATAAAACTCCATTATAATTCCAATTTTTCACACCTGTTAATCTAAGAACTTGATATTGGTAATCAAATTATACTCATAAATTGTGTTACTATAACTCATTAGGTATGTTACTGTAACGCATAATGTGTGTTATTCTAACGCTTAATGTGTGTTATTCTAACTCTTTTTACATCAATAAATTGGTACAGAAGTTCGAACTGAATCAACTTCATTACAATTCCAATATTTCACACCTGTTACTCATAATATGTGTTACTGTAACTCATTAAGTATGTTACTCTAATGAATAATGTATGTTACTCTAACAATATACTATCCTACTTAGAATTCTACTTCTTCATCCTTCTCGTCCTCTTCTTCTTCATCATCTTCATCGTCAGAAGCTTTGATTTAATCTAACCACCGCGCCATCTTTTCGTTGTGTACCTCCTCACATCCACAAGCCAATGCGTAGATTTTATAGAAGTTTACTTACTCATCCACGTCCTTGGAGATCTGCCCTATGTATGAAGGAAACTCTCACCCACATCCCTACACCTTTCATGTGTTTTTGCGTGTACTGAAAAATAATAACAGTGCCAATAAACGTGGCGAAAAAAACAATCAGAACTTCAAATATGGATTAAAGTAACATATGACAATAATTAAAGTAACAGATGAAGTGCATTGAAGTAACACTGGATTCAATTAACAGAGAATGCTTATACGCCAGGTATAAATTAAAGTAACAGAGGTCAGACATTAAAGTAACAGATAATGTGAATTAAAGTAACAGATAATGTTCGTTAAAATAACACTAGGTATAGGTTAGTGCAAAAAAATTCATATAATGATCATAAATGAGAGTATGACGCAATATCTTTCTTTGAATGGGGGTGATATTCTTTGATATTGTTTCCTATTTTGAAATCAATCACGTCCCATAATTATAGGAAGCAATATCTTTCTTTTTTATTTTTTATTTTTTTATATGGCGGTATTCTAAATCCTTTTTGTTACTCCAATGCATTACAGTAACAGATGAAGTGCGTTAAAGTAACACGAGATTCAGTTAACATTATGTGTATTAAAATAACAGGGGTTAACCATTAAAATAACAGATTGTGTATATTAAAGTAACACAGTATGTGCATTACAATAACTCCATATATGTTCGTGCGTAAAATTCATATAATGCTTAGACCTTTTTGTGTTACATTTTTGTGTTACTCTAATTAAAATTAGGTGTTACTGTAACTCAGAACGTATGTTACTTCAACACCGTGTCTGCTTCATTAGAAAACAAAACAATAGTATCAGTGAAGTTTAAGAAAAACCTAAAGAATAAACAAAACAATAACACGAGAGTAATGGACCATTGATATGAATCTATGAATAATCAAATGAATAAAATTCCACCTTTTAAAAAATATAAAAATTTGGAATCTATACTAACAAGATAGCAATGAACCAGATATGAATCTATGATGAATGAAATGACCATGAAAGCAATATAGACATGAAAATTGACGAAAAACATGAAAACAAATTGACGCAAATTAGTCGAGATGATGAATAAAAATTGACGCAAAACATGAAAGCAATAACGAAACTCACCATTGTTATAGTCGATGAATTGATTATCAACAATTGATGAAGATATCGCGATCATTGGATCCATAGTAACGGGATTTCGAGCACAAATTTGAATGAATGAATGAATGAAAGAACGTGATATTAGAAGCAGTTTTTTTTTTAGGTTTTTGATGAACGTGAATGAATGAGTGAGTGAATGTGATGTTATTGTTACCTAAAATTATGGGAGTTATTTTAGGAAACAGTATCTTCCTTTTTCTTTTTTTTTAATGCAAATATTAGGATGCATCTTGTCCATCGATTCTCATCTCATTCAATGGATGAGATGAGGACTTAGGGACTCATATATAGAGAAGGACTCATAAGAGCCTTACTCTATATATATATATATATATATATATATATATATATATATATATATATATATATATATATATATATATATATATATATATATATATTCATGGTTATTATATGATCACATGCATAAAAGAATTATATGTGCTTTTGGGGCGTTGTACATTATTAATTGTCTGTTTTTGTAGGTTTCAGCAGGTTCTGCGAAAGATGATTGTCAATCGGAATAATTGCAAAAAATGCTTTCAGACTATACTATTAATTACGACGATTATTGCATGAGCGAGAAATTTGTTGTTTAATTTACACATATACTCTTATTTAGACGATTTCCATATATTTTTGTTTTTGATTGGTACCAGATTAGATTTATTAATTTACTCAATTTTGTTTGAGGGTATCTATTATTAAAATAGAAGCAAACTTTTTGATTTAATTTTTTTTGCATTCCATTTTGTATGAGACATTATTATTGAATCATGATAATATATATGATCGATCATTGTACACAATATTTTTTATGGAGTACGGAGTATTATTTAATATTTGCTTATCCTTGTGAGATACATGCTTTTTGGTTGAATATTCATTCGGTATTTTATTTAATTTACTGTAAAAGTGTTGAATTGAAGGTTTACTGTAAATGTCTATAATTTTTTTTTATAACCTATTTTCTGGATAAGTAAATTTTGACGCTTTTTTCTGTCAATGTTAGTTACCACCATTTTTTTCCTTACACACATTATTGTCAAGCTTTGAATTTTTGACACATACAAGTGTCAGAAATCTTGACACCATAAAGTGTAGTCTTAAATTGTTGACACAAAAAAGTGTCGAGAATATCGACGCTTAAAAGCGTCAGAAATTCCTGACGGCTCAAAATCCGATGCTTTATTAAAGCGTCAAGAGTATAATTCTCGACGCTTTAAAGCGTCGGAAATCAAAGAAAAAAGCGTCGAGATTCAAGGTGATTTGTAGTAGTGACTGCCCTAATTCAACCGTTCTCTTTGACCGAAGTAAAGATGGCGCTTGATAGCATTGACAAAAACAGCAGCCCCGGTCTAGACGGTTTCGGTGCGGGTTTCTTTAAGGCCACCTGGAACATAGTTGGAGATGAGATTCAATGTGCTATTAATGATGCCTTCTCTAAAAATAGAATGCTCAAGAAAATCAACTCCACCTTATTGGTGCTTATTCCAAAGTCTAGCTCCCCTACCAATGTCAAAGACTTTCGCCCTATCGCTTGTTGCAATACCATCTACAAGCTCATGAGCAAACTCCTCGCCAATCGACTTAAATTGATCCTTCCCTCAATTATAGGACCGGAACAATCTGCATTCGTGAAGGATAGGAACATTTTTGACAACATCATGCTCTCGCAATTTCTGGTCAAAGGATACGGTAGAGCCTACATGACTCCTCGGTGTCTAATGAAAGTTGACATTAGAAAGGCTTTCGACTCTCTTGAATGGGCTTTCATTAAGCAATCGCTTCTGGCCCTCAAATTTCCTGAGACGTTCATTGGTTGGCTTATGTTATGCATCGAATCTCCTTGGTACACGCTGCAGATTAATGGATCTCAACAAGGTTTCTTCCCGGGCAAAAGGGGTATCAGACAAGGTGATCCGCTCTCCCCGTACATCTTTGTTATAGCTATGGAGGTCTTATCTAGATCATTCTGTACTATGCCCTTGATGAGCCAGTTCTCTTTCCACCCTAAATGCTCGAAGACTAAACTAAGCCATCTTATTTTTGCCGACGATCTCATGATTTTCTTCAGAGGGGATCTCCCTTCTGTGAAGGCTGCCACTTCTTGTCTCGATCATTTTGCCAAGGCCTCGGGCCTCCACGCCAACCCAGCTAAAACCGAAATCTACTTTACTGGTACTTCTGACCATGTTAAGAACAGCATTCTCTCATCCACAGGCTTCTCAGAGGGTGAGTTCCCTTTCAGGTATCTCGGTCTCCCCCTTAATTCCTCGCGTATCAGGATCGACATGTATAACTCTCTCATTGATAAGCTTAAGAACCATGTGAAGCATTGGACCAGTAAACTCCTCTCCTTTGCTGGAAGAATCCAACTTATCAATTCGGTTCTCTTCGGGCTCGATAACTTTTGGTGCTCTATTTTACTCCTGCCCAAAGCGATCATAAAGGCCATCCACAAAATCTGTAAAGACTTCATTTGGAATATTGGGGATAATCAACGAAAAATGGTCTTTAAAAGCTGGAAAAGCGCCTGTGTTCCTACCGAGGAAGGAGGCTTCAACATCATAGAGCTTCTTTCTTGGAACAAAGCTCTTATTTCTAAGCTTATCTGGAGAATTTAGGGTGACAACTCCTCCGGCTGGGGAGAATGGATTTCTCTCTACAAGCTCAAGAACCATTCTATATGGAGCATAGGCCATCATGGATCCGACTCTGAGAGCTGGCGCAGCATTCTGTCGGTTAGAGATGACATCTTACTCAGGATTGGGGACAATCAACGGGCTGCTCAGTTGATTACCTCTTGGACAAGTAAGACTGGTTTCGATCTTACTGCTGCTTATAATTTTTTTCGATCCAAATATGACAAGAAGAATCTCTATAAACCTATCTGGAACAACATTTGCGCCCCTCGGCATAGCTTTGTGGCTGCTCTTGCAGTTCAACGCAAGCTAGCTACGATTGACTGTCTTCAACATAGGGGGATGGTCCTGGCGAATCGATGCACCCTGTGCTTTTCGGATGTCGAAACAACCGAGCACCTTTTTTTCACCTGTCCCTATTCTCAGCAAGTACTCCAAAAACTGTTTAATTGGATGGGTATAACTCAAAAACCTAGAAGCCTCAACTATGAAATGAGAAGACTTGTTAAGCTTAACAGGAAGAAGAATTGGAAGTCTCAGTGGCTTAACTGTAGCATTATAGCGGCCATCTATATGATTTGGGAAGAAAGAAACAAGCGCATTTTTTGTGGAAGCATTCGGACTGTTGACCGTCTGACTTACTCTATCAAGCTTCTTGTAACCATACGTCTTTTGTATAAGAATCCTATCGACAACGAGGATTTAATTAATTGTGTAAATTCTTAGGCTCTAGTGGTGATCTTCTTTTGTAAGTCTTATCTTTATTCCCTTTTGGATGAATAAAGAGCTATCTTTCTTGCAAAAAAAAAATAATAATAAAAATAATAATAATAATAATAATAATAATAATAATAATAATAATAATAATAATAATAATAATAATAATATCATTCGCCTTTGCTTGTATCCATTTTTAATGAGGAGAGGAGGAAGCCCAGATTCAGTTTTTTGAACTGTTGGGTTCGTAGTCCCTCTTATCATGAAGAAGTGGAGCGAGGTTGGAAGCATCCTGTTAAGGGGACAGCTGGGTTTCAGCTATTTGGGAAGATGAAAAAAGTTAAAGATGCTATGAAGATTATGCACAAGAATAATTACTCTAGTATGTCTAGGAGGATTTCTCAGATTGAGAACGAGATTGAGGTTTGTCAGAGAAATCTTAGTAACCATCCTTTCTCTCAAGGTTGAATTGATGAGGAAAGGAAATTGCTACTTGACTACAAGGCCTTATGTGATGCTGAATCTAGTATCCTACGGCAGAGGTCTAAAATGGATAACATTATCATGGGAGATGAATCGTCGAAATTCTTTCATTCCAGGATTAAGGAGCGAAGGCAACAACAACAAGTTATTGGGACAATTTGTGATAGTAAAGGAAATGCCAGAGAGGGTTTAAAGGATGTTGCTCAAGGATTTGTAGATTTCTATGAGGAGTTGCTTGGTAGAAATCGGCCGGTTCAAAAAATTGATGTGGCTCTTATACAAAAGGGTTCTTTGGTTAAGTCAGAGCAGTGGAATGCTATGTTGCAAATTCCTACTAATGAGGAGATTAGGAGGTGTGTTGTATCCATTGGTGTTGATAGAAGCCCGGGGCCTGATGGATTCTCTTCGGAGTTCTTCAAGGCCTCTTGGTCCATGATTGGAGATGTCTTTTGTGCAGCGGTTAGAGATTTCTTTTTGAAGAAAAGAATGCTTAAGCAAGCCAACTCTACTCTTATCACTTTAGTACCTAAGAAGGAGGTTTGTAGCTCTGTATCTGACTATAGGCCCATATCATGCTGCTCGGTTTTCTACAAAACTGTCAGTACGATCCTCACCTTGAGAGTTCAGGAGGTTTTGGAAGATATTATTGGGCAAGAGCAGGCTGCTTTTGTCCCTGGACGGAGTATTCATGCTAATATTGCCTTATCCCAGTCTTTGATTAAAAATTATGGACGAGCTTACATCACACCTAGGTGTTTGATAAAGATCGACTTGAGGAAGGCATTTGACTCGCTACAATGGTCTTTTATTGAGGATATGCTATTGGCTTTTAATTTTCCTTCACAGTTTGTTCGATGGATCATGACATGTATCACTGGATCATGGTTTATGTTGAAGATTAATGGTGATACCCATGGGTTTTTTAAAGGGAGGAGTGGTCTTAGGCAAGGGGATCCTTTATCCCCCTACCTTTTTGTCTTAAGTATGGAGGTCCTCTCGAGAAGGCTGAGGGATATCAATTACCAAAAAATGGCCTCCTACCACCCTAAGTGTAGGCAGCTGTGCTTAAACCATCTTGTTTTTGCTGACGATCTTATAGTTTTTACTAGGGGTGACTCTCCTTCAGTGGCAGCTGTAATACAAGATTTATCTAACTTCTCCTTAGAGTCTGGGCTTCATGCTAATTGTGATAAAACTAACATCTTCTTTGGAGGTGTTTCAGTTGAGGTTAAAGACCTCATTTTGGCTCAAACTGGATTTTCGATTGGTTGCTTCCCTTGCAGGTATTTAGGCCTCCCACTTAACTCCGTCAACAGCAAGAGGGGAGGGTATCAAGTTCTCATAAGTAAGATTGGATCCCAAATTCATAGGTGGTCGTCCACTTTCTTGTCCTATGCTGGCCGGTTACAAACTCAGTTATTTTTGGGTTAACAAGCTATTGGTGTTCGAATGCTATTCTTCCTATCAATGTTGCTAAGAAAATTGATCAACTTAGCCTCCGTTTTTTCTGGACGGGTAGTAGTGACAAGAGTAGGATGGTCTTTAAAGGATGGGATAGTATATGTATGGATTGGAGCGAGGGAGGGTTCAATGTTAAGAATCTTTTTTGCTGGAACAAGGCCCTTATGGCTAGGTGGTTATGGTGTATTGTAACAGGAAGAGGGGTTTGTGGAGTACCTGGTACAGATGCTATGTTCTCAAAGGTAAGAGTGTTTGGAATATCTCTAAGTCTGAACGTTATACTGCTACTTTCAATGGTGTCCTGACTATCAGGGACGAGTTGCTTGGGACTGTTGGGAGTCAGGCTGCAGCTGAACAGCTGATATGCAGTTGGACTGAGGGGAATGTTTTTAAGGTTGCGGCAGCCTATGAATGGTTCAGGCCGAAGAGTAGGGTGTTGGTTTGGTTGCGAGGTCTTCACCAGCCTACAAATGCTCCTAAGCACAGAATCATCACCGTTTTAGCGGGAATGAGGAAGTTGGCAACTCAGGACAACTTAAAGAAGAGAGGTATGGCTATGGCGAGTAGATGTGAACTATGCTGTCAGGAAGAGGAAACGGGAGCACACCTCTTCTTTCACTGCAATTTTTCTAGACAAGTTTGGCAAAACTTGTTGTGTTGGATGCAGATAACAGGTAGGAGTTTTCATTTAAATAAGGAATTACAGTGGAGTGGGCAAAAGAGGAATAGAAGACATTGGAAATACCGGTGGTTTTGTTGCTGTCTCGCCGCTGCAGTTTATTTCATTTGGGTTGAAAGGAATACTAGGATCTTTGAGAAGAGGGCTAGCTCGGGTGCAAGCATTGTACGTAGGATTAAATTCGATGTCTTTACTAGGCTAAGAAGTAGAGGGGTCAATATTAATATTTTAAGATTGATGTAATTGAGTCTTTTTCCTATATTGGGTTTACTTTTGTAAAATCCCTATCTTATTGTTTTTTAATAAGATATACCTTTTCTTGGAAAAAAAATATTAATAAATAATAATAATAATAATAATAATACATTATTAAAGACGCGCGTAGTGAGAGAAAGCTTTCTCTCTCTAGGTCTGTTTTCTCTCAAAATTCTGTTAGTCTGTTACTTGAAGGTTTCTTCAATGGCGTCCGAACCTCCAATCAAGCGTGGTCCAGGTCGCCCTCCAAAGAAATCTTTACACAACAGTCATTCTCATCGCCATGAACCAGAAGCGGGGAAGAATGATGCAGAATTGAACCAGAATTCAGACACCCAGAGTACTTCGCCGAAATCTTCGATTAATGACTTCATTCTTAATGCTCTCAAATCTGCTGGTAAAATTGTTCATACTGATACTTCTGATTCTTTGTCTAATGACTCTAATGTGATAAACCCGAATAATGATGTGATAAACCCAATCAACGACAATGTTATTGTTCCCCCTGTTTCTCAAAAGAAGGAAGAACCTAAGAAATGGGCAAAAATTGCTCAGAATCGTAAACAATTTGGAATGAATCTCTATTTTTACGATAACAGCTCGAATTCTACTGAAATTGACATAGAATTGGATGATTTCGCCGACGAATTGGAATTGTGGAAGTTTACCCTAATGGGAATGTGATTGGGTCTAAACCAACATTGTCTGTGATTCAGAAATTTGTGACTGATAATTGGGGTAATATTGCTAAACCTAAAGTGCAGTATTACAAAAAAGGCTGGTTCTCCTTTAGATTTTCATCTATGGAGGACATAACTAACGTCTTGAAAGGGGGTCCTTGGAAAGTAGGTATCTATAGCCTAATTCTTAGGGAATGGACACCCACATTTTCTGTTGAAATGGACAAGATTCACACTGTACCAGTCTGGGTCTTGTTTAGGGACTTGGATCCTTTTATGTGGTCTGAAGTTGTGTTGAGTATGTTGGCTAGTAAGGTTGGTAAGCCATTGTGTGCTGACCTAGCTACTACTACTAAGGCCAAGTTATCCTTTGCTAGGGTGTTAATTGAAGTAGATGTGTCTAAACCATTGATTGATCATATCCTAATAAACACTCCTTTTAATGGTCCTTCTGTTCAACAAGTTGAGTATGAATGGGTGCCCTATTTCTGCCATGGATGTGGCAAATTGGGGCATACTGTGTCAAGTTGTAAAAAGGAGAAAAAGAAGCAAAAGGCTAAAGAAGATGCTAATGCAGCTATTGTAGTAAGAGAGCTAGGTGGTACCTTAGGAATTAGTGGGGTTAGTGAATCAGATGAGGGAAGGAAAGCCTCCAATTCTGATGTCCTATCACTCACTTCTAATCCTAAAATGCACTCAAGATGCTCTGAGCCTAATGAACTTGATCAGGATAAAACATTTTTTCCTGTTCAAAAAAGGAAGTCTGCTTCCTTCAAACCTAGGGAGTCTATTTTGGAGCCCCTAGTTCTGGAAAATCCTTTCCAGATGCTCCATGGGAGCTTGGAGAATAATGGTGAGGGAGAGCTAGGTGGTACTTTAGGATATCCCTGCCCATCTCAGGTTGTTGAGAAGGAAAAGGAAGGCTCGGAATGTCATGGTCTAGGCCTTGAATTTCCCCTCCTTCCAGATGATGGTTCAGTGGAAATTTCTGTAATGCATCAAGAATGCTCTGAAGTGGATTTATCAGGTGATCGTGTTCCGCCTCCTGACAAGTCCAAATGAAGATTGTTTCTTGGAATGTAAGAGGATTTACCAAGCCTTTAAAGCATAGTGAAGTATATGATTTTATGGTCTCTAATATTCTGGATCTTATTGGCCTTGTGGAAACCAGGGTTAAGGAAAAAAATGCTAAAAATATTATTAAGAAGTTCAAGGCTTGGGATGTTGTAACTAACTATGATTATCATTACAATGGTAGAATCTGGCTTTTTTGGAATCCTAGAACTGTTAAAGTTACTAGTATTACCATGTCTGCTCAGCATATCACTGGACAGATAATGCACTTTGCAACTAATAAAGAGATGCAGATTAGTTTTGTTTATGGAATGAATGATGGGGTTAAAAGGGAGGAATTATGGAAGGATTTAGAAGTTATTAGTACTAATAATCCTTGGCTAGTTTTGGGTGATTTCAATGTAGTTAGATCTCCTAAGGAGAAGCTGGGGCATATTCCACCAACTCTCCAAGATATGTTGGAGTTTAACTGCTGTTTGCTAAACTGTAAATTGGATGACCTTCCTTGTAGTGGAAGGGCTAAAGTCCAACATATACAGCATGTTGATTGCTCATCAAAATATTTCTTTTCTAAAATTGCAGAGAGAAGATCTCAGCAGATGATAGGCGCTATTCAAGATGAGGATGGAAAGCTTTGTATTGGTTCTACTGAAGTATCTCAAGCTTTCCAGGGCTATTATCAAAATCTGCTTGGGAAAAGCACCATAATTACTGGAACAGTGACCAATAATGCTAGTATATCCATGAATGATCAGGTGAAACTCTGTATGCCTATTTCTATTGAGGAAATTAAAAAGGTGGTGTTTAGTATGGACTGTAATAGTAGTCCTGGGATTGATGGCTTCTCTGTGGGTTTCTTTAAAGCTTGTTGGAGTATTATTGAGAAGGAGTTTTGTGCTGCTGTTTTACATTTCTTCAAATCTGGAAGAATGTCTAAACAGGCTAATTCAACTCTTGTGGCACTAATCCCCAAAAAGAAGGATGCTCAATCTGTTAAAGAATTCAGGCCTATTTCTTGTTGTAAGTTTTTTTTATAAAACTGTCTCTAAGATCATTACTAACAGAATGAAGCCTCTTATGCCTCATCTTATTGGTAAGGAACAGGCTGCATTCATCTCTGGTAGGAACAGTTTTGATAAAATCTTGCTTTCTCAAGCCTTAGTAAAAGGCTATACTAGAAAGTTTCTAACTCCAAGATGCATGGTTAAAGTAGACATAAGGAAGGCCTTTGATTCTCTACAATGGGAATTCATTTCTTCTATGTTGATTTCTATGGGGTTTCCTAATCAGTTTGTCAAGTGGATCATGGGGTGTATCTCTGATCCTTGGTACTCATTCAAATTAAATGGTGGAATAGAAGGGTTCTTTCAAGGTCACAGTGGAATTAGACAAGGAGATCCATTATCTCCTTATCTATATGTTCTTAGCATGGAGATCTTGTCTCAGAAATTAAGAGTGCTTTGCAATAAGGATCAAGTCTTATACCATTCTAAGTGTTGTAAACTGCAATTAAATCATCTTATTTTTGCAGATGACTTAATGATTTTTTTTAGGGGTGATGTGCCATCTGTTACAGCTGTCAAAGATGCTACAGCTGTCAAAGATGCTTTGTCCAACTTTGCTATACTGTCAGGCCTGCATCCTAATATTGAGAAGACCTGTATTTACTTTGGAGGGGGGGTTGATGTTCATGTTCAGCAGCAAATGACTGTCAATACAGGTTTCACTATTGGTGAATTTCCATTCAGATATTTGGGGATCCCACTTACTGCTGCCAGGAAAGTTATCATACTCAGGGTGCCTGGCCTAGTTGATAGGAGGGGATTTTAACTGTGTTCTTCAACCTGAGGAGAGGCTTGGAGGAGGATTTCACATCAATTATGACATTCCTTTTCAACAGTGCTTGGATTCCTTGTCTCTAGTGGATTGCCCGCGAAAGGATCCTTTTATACTTGAACTAATAAGCAGCCACCAGAGGACAAAGTGTATAGCAGGCTGGATAGAGCATTGGCCAATCAGGAGTGGCTCACAATGTTTGAGGATTACGTGCTAATTTTCTCCCGGGGGTCTTTTTGATCATAATCCTTGTCTGCTTATTGGAAGGATGGTGCAACAGAGCAGTAAACGTAGTTTTAAATACTACAATATGTAGAGTCAAGCACCAAATTTTGATGAAATTGTGGCAAACTCTTGGTTACAGGCTGTAGAAGGTACCAAAATGTTTCAACTTACTACTAAATTGCGCAGGCTCAAAAGACCTTTGAAAACGTTGAATAGGAATAACTTCCATGTTATTGAACAACAAGCAGATGTTGCCCATGTGAAACTCATTACCTTGCAAAAACAATTGAGTAAACACCCAGGGGATCAGGAGCTAATGCAAGCTGAATTTCAGGCCCAGGAGCATTACAAAATTCTAAATAAAGCCCGTATGAGCCACCTTAGCCAGAAGGCTAAAACTCACTGGCTAAAGGAAGGGGACAGTAATACTGCGTTATTTCATGGCTCTCTCAGATCAAGAAGGATGAAGAACGCTATTACTCAAGTTGAAAACAGTCAGGGACAATTGCAAAGTACTACTGAGGACATTCAGAATGCTTTCTTATCACATACCGGGGCCTTCTGGGAGATAAGAACCATAGTACAAAGGTGTCTACTAACATCATGAAACTGGGTCCAGTTTGTACTAATGCTCATCGGGCTATCTTGCAAGAACCTGTCACGAATGAGGAGATTAAGGAGGTCCTATTCATCATACCAAATGATAAAGCTCCTGGGCCAGAGGGTTTTCAAGCAAATTCTTTAAAGATTCATGGTCACCTATTGGGGAAGAAGTTTGTGAGGCCATCAAGGACTTTTTCTATTCAGGCAAGATGCTTAAACTGCTTAATGATACTACCATCACACTAATCCCTAAGGTTGAACGTCCAAATCGATTTTGCAGTTCGGACCAATTGCTTTTTCCAACACCATTTATAAATGCATTTCCAAGCTGCTTTGTAACAGACTATCAAAGGTCGTGCCAGACATTGTCTCCCTTGTGCAAGAAAGATTCATAAAAGGGAGGAATATTATAGAGAACATTCTAACTGTCAAGACCTAGTCAGATTGTACTCTAGAAAATCAGTCTCGCCATGATGCAGAAGGCATATGACACAGTAGAGTGGTCCTCTCTTCAACAAATGCTGGAACAGCTCCATTTTTCTGATTACTTCAATCAGCTCATTGTGTTACAACTGCTTCCTTTTCCCTGAACTTTAATGGAGAAAATTTTGGTTTCTTTCTAGGGATAAGGGGACTGAGGCAAGGGGATCCCCTCTCACCACTCTTATTCACTATATGCATGGAATACTTGACAAGGCTACTGTTCTACACCACTACAACCAAAGAATTCAAGTTCCACCCATTGTGTAAGCAAATGAAATTGTCCAACCTAATGTTTGTTGATGGTTTGCTTTTGTTCAGTAAAGGAGATGTCCATTCACTGATGGTGCTGCTGCGTACATTTGCTACATTTTCAGCTGTCTCGGGATTACAGCTCAATAGAGGAAAGTCTAACATGTACTTCAATGGAGTTAAGGCTGAGATAAAGAAAGAAATCATAGCCGTATTAGAGTGTAATGAAGGCAATCTACCTTTCAAATATCTAGGGGTTCCCATCAAACCCTCTATACTGACACGGCTTGATTGCCAACCTTTTATTGCCAATGTAACGGAAAGAATCAGGAAATTAGGGGCTAGAAAGTTATCTTATGCAGGGAGACTAGTCTTGGTCAAAATATTGTTGAGTACTCTACATAATTACTGGGTTAGCATCTTCCTCATCCCCTATGGTGTCAACAAACAGATTGAATCTATTTGTCGAACTTACCTTTGGGAAAGGGGAATGCGTATACTCGAGTACCTTTAGTAGCGTGGAGTAAGATTTGTAATCCTTATAATGAGGGAGGGCTTAATCTAAGGCGGAGTAGTAACTGGAACAAAGCAGCCATTGGCAAGATGACTTGGTCGGTGCTTGCTAAACCTAACAAGTTGTGGGTACAATGGATCAACTCAGTGTACTTGAAAGGGAAGAACAGGCTAGACTACAAACCATCCCTTGGCACTAGTTGGGGATGGAGAAAGGTTTGCCAGGTGAAGGAGATGTTTAAACTAGGGTATGAACAAGGAGAATGGAATGAAAGGCACCCATACACATCCGCTAGAGGATATCAATGGTGCAAAACTAAAGAGGCAGAAGTAGATTGGCATTGACTGATATGGAATAAATGGACTTTACCTAAACATAGAATGACAGCTTTGATGCACCAGCATAGACCTACGAATACTAAGGACAAATTGAAACAGCTTGACCTATACCAATGATCTGTGTTGCATTTGCAATAGCAGCACAGAAGACCTGGAACATCTGTTCTACAAATGCTCATACAGTAGACAGATCTTGCAAAAGGTAGCAAACTGGACAGAGTATGGCATGAATGAGAACATTCCAACCCAATGGAGACAAACGATAAGGGGTCAAAACTGAAGAGGGCAGTGGTGAATGGAGCTATTAATGCAACTATTTACACAATTTGGCAACAAAGAAACAGGAGCGGGATAGAAGGTTCAATCATAAGACCAGATCTAGTGAGCAAAGATCTTATTAAAGAGGTTCAAATGTACCTCAGTACTGTGATTAAAGGCAATATGAGCAAGAGGGATACTGAGTATGTAACTAGAATCATAGAACCATGTACATGAATTTTGTCAATGATTAATATACTTACCTCTTACCAAAAAAAAGCTTAAGGTCCCAATCCTTTTGAGTTTTACTCACCAAACCTCGAAGAATAGTCCCTAAGATATGGTTTGTCACTTCCGTTTTCCCATCAGTTTGAGGGTGATGCAAAGTGCTAAATAGTAGCTTAGTACCGACCTTTCTCCAAAGTGTGTTCCAAAAGTAACTCAAGAATTTTGAATCACGATCGGAAACAATGGTTTTTGGGACTCCATGTAAACGAACTATCTCGCGATAATAAAGATCTGCGACGTTACTAGCATCATCCGTCTTATGGCAAGCCACGAAAAGAGCCATTTTCGAAAATCTGTCCACGACCACCATAATTGCATCGCTTCCTCTTTGAGTAGGTAAGGCCACAATAACGTCCATTGACACGTCTTCCCATGGTCGTTCTGGAACCGGTAATGTCATGTAGGTTCCCACTTTAAAAGAGCTTTTTGCCATGTGACAAGTAACACACTTGCCTATGATGTTTTGAACATCACCAATCATCTTCGGCCAATGAAAGTGCTCGTGTAGGATATCAAGCGTCTTTTGGACCCCGAAGTGTCCGGCCAAACCACCACTATGTGCTTCGCGAATAGTAATTCACGAATTGGATGCTTCGGAACACAAAGTCGATTTCCCTTAAATAGGAACCCTTGTTGTAATGTGTACTCCTTATATCCACCCTTTTGACATTCCTCGAATATCTCCTTTAGTTCATCATCAAGCACAAAGGATTATTTGATCAACTCAAACCCTAGAAACTTCACTTCGAGCTGGTAAGTAGCGCGTATCTTCGTGACAAAGCGTCAGCTACTACATTACTCTTCCCTTCTTTGTATTTTGATGAAAAGTGGAATGATTGAAGGAATTCAACCCATTTTGTATATCTTGGATTAAGTTTTTGTTGCCCATATATGTACTTGAGAGACTCGTGATCTGACTGAAGTACAAAATGACTAGGGCAAAGGTAGTGACTCCAATGGTCAAGTGCTCGAACGATCGCGCAGAACTCTTTGTCGTATGTAGAGTAGTTACAGCGAACACCCCCCAATTTCTCCGAAAAGTAAGCAATTGGTCGTTGAGCTTGGATTAGAACAACCCCAATTCCCACGCCACTTGCGTCACACTCAACTTCGAAAGGTTGAGAGAAATCGGAAGCGAGTGTAGGTGAGTTGCATTGCAACTCCTTGATTTTCTCGAACGTCTTTTAGGCTTGCTCATTCCAATCAAACGCGCCCTTCTTTAAGCAACCCGTGATTAGGATCATAACCGTACTCAAATCATGAATAAACCTACAATAAAATGAAGCCAATCCCTGAAATGATCGTACTTCAGTCACCGTACTAGGAATAGGCCAAGAACGAATACCTCCACATTTTCTTGATCTACGACAACTTCATCCCGAGATACAGCGTATCCAAGGAATATGACTTTTTCTA
Organism: Agrostemma githago; assembly: GCA_958450325.1. Lineage (NCBI taxonomy): Eukaryota > Viridiplantae > Streptophyta > Magnoliopsida > Caryophyllales > Caryophyllaceae > Agrostemma > Agrostemma githago. The sequence continues at coordinate 27,333,772 of OY288261.1, forward strand.
CCAAGAAAGAACATTTCTCGTCCTTGCTGTATAGCTTTTGAACCCTCAATGTTTCAAACACTTGTCTTAAGTGTCCTAAGCCCTCCTCAATGCCCTTGCTGTATACTAGGATATCGCCCAAGTATAAGACCACGAACTTCCCAATGAAAGACTTTAGAACCTCGTTCATAAGCCTCATGAAAGTGCTTGGTGCGTTTGTAAGGCAGAAAGGCATGACCAACCATTCATATACACCATGTTTGGTTTTGAATGCGGTCTTCCATTCATCTCTTTCTCTCATTTGAATTTGATGATAACCACTTCGAAGATCGATTTTGGAGAAGATGGTTGAGTTGTGAAGTTCATCAAGCATATCATCGAGTCTCGGAATCGGGAAGGTGATGTTATTCACTGCTCGGCTACCGATGCACATTCCCCATGTGCCATCTTTCTTAGGGACAGGAAAGCTGGAACCGCACACGGGCTCATGCTTTCTTTTACGTATCCTCGTTCCATTAACTCCTCGATTTGTCGTTGAATTTCGTTGGTTTCTTCAGGGTTACTCCTATAGGCCGCCTTGTTTGGTAATGGTGCGCCGGGTATGAGATCAATTTGATGCTCGATTCCACACAATGGAGGTAAACCCGCTCGTAAATCCTCTGGAAAAACATCGTCAAACTCACGCAATAGTTGTTCAACACGTTCAACAGAGTCAAGATTAGGTTAAACTTAGTCAAGGTTAATGTAACCTTGGTCAAGGTTATTCCCTCTTGAAATTATAGACAGGTTAGACGCCACAAGCACGTACACTTTCTCTCCTCGAGCCAAGACCTGCTCCACATCTCGTTCACTAGGAAACATTGATAAACTCGACTTGTTAGTACGGTTTAAATGAATCGAACAAATCTCCTTCGACGCCATAGGCCTTATGACTACCTTCTTACCATCCACCATGAGTTCATGTTCGTTGCTTCGCCCTTTGTGAAGGACATTGCGATCAAATTGCCATGGCCTGCCTAATAATACGTGACAAGCATCCATAGGAATAACATCGCAAACCACCTCGTCCTTGTAAGGACCCATCGTAAAACCAACACGGACTTGTTTAGTCACCTTAACTTGGTTCCCATCATCAAGCCAATGTAAGGTATAGGGTCTGGGGTGTGGTGTGGTGGTTAGTGTTAATTTCTTAATGTAAGGAGACGTTAGTACAACTCCCCCATCAATAATCACGTTATACCATTTGTCTTTGACTAAGCATTTAGTGTGGAATATTTGGTCACGTTGCTCGGCACAACCAATTCAACAACGGTGTGTAAAGTACGACGTAAGACCAAAGACTCAACATGACCTGGTGCTACAAACTCTAGCACGTCGTCCCCCATTCGTGACATACAATGGTTCATCCTCGTCACTAAAACACTCCATCAATTCATCACGATAACTAATTGCCTCTCTTAAAGTGATGAGTCTTTTATTAGGACAATCGCTTTGAAAATAACTGAAACCTTGACACTTAAAACAACGTACCCTAGACATATATTTGGGTTTTGTGTCAGTTTTAGGTGTTGTTTGGGCGGCAATTACGGGTTTTGGGGTTTGGTTTGAACTAGACCCTCCGAATTTATTAGGTGTTTCGGATTTTGTCCAAGTGTTTGTTTTAGTGGTTGGGGTAGTTCGTCATTTTTGTTGACCTTCTACCTCTAAGCATAACGAACATAATAAATCAAACGACGCATAAGGATTTAAATCTACCACATCAGCTATGTTATGATTTAAACCCCTACAAAACCTAGCCATCTTTTGTTCCTCGAGTTCTTCTAAATCACACATTAAAGATGCCTTTTCGAACTCCTCAATATATGCACTAATTGACATGGTCCCTTGTTTCAACTCGTCTATCTTTCGATATAAGTCAATTTTGTAACTTTTAGAACATACCTCTTGCGTAACTTATTTTTGAGTTCCTCCCATGACCAGATCTTAGGCTTTTCCTCCCGTGCTCGCCAAGTCTTCATACTTTTGAACCATAGAGACACACTTTTTGTTAGCCTCAAGATAGCATACTTGCAACGCTTCTCGTCGGGAACATCCTTGAATTTGAACATCCTCTCGATTTGATGCTCTCATTCCAAGTACTCCTCTGGATCTATCCCTCCCCCGAACTCTGGCAATTCGGTGACCTTGAATTCGTCGTGGGGTTTGGGCACATCCACGAATATCCTAGCGCCTCCTATAGCTCTATTCTCGGGCAAATTGCGCAAGGCACGGATCAATTGTTTGATGAGATTGTCGTCATTACCCCCTCCATTATTGACGTTGTTGTTCACGACGTCGTTGTTGACATTGTTGTCGTTGATATCATTATCTCTCATGTCGTTAAACACGACTTTGATACCAAAATAATGCGAATGCGGAAGTGGTTTAAAATAAGAGGTGAAGGTTGCTTGGGTCGAAGGTTGGGTGATGACGTGGATTTTGGAGTGAAGTTGAACTAAGGTTCATGTAACCTTGTTCGTCGTTAAGGTCTTCCTGGATTTTGACGTTTGTGACACGACTATTTTAGGAAGGGAAAATACTTTGAATTACGTAAGGATTTTGTGATGAAATAAAAGACAAACGTAATCAAAGATGTTTAGCTCGAACTCGACCTTGAACCCGATACTAATAACGTAGAGATTGGCACATCAATTCCTCAACGTGATTTCGAAGTACTTTATCGAAATATAAACACAGAGATTGAAATGAATCAAAACGTTGCTGAAATTTTTATTTCTTAATCGCTAAATGAATAATGCTAACATGGAGCTCGGCTTATATAGCATTACACGAGTAGGATCTCGATTATATTACGATATTCTTGCTAAAGTAAGAAGTATGTAATCTATGATATTGAAGTAACTAAATCCTTAGAAATATATCTGCCTATCTAAATGATGATTGTATCTTTATGGGATACATGAAATCATTATGTGATCTCGATGAAATGGCAGCCAAATCTTCGTGTGTCTTTGGCTATTCTTCACGCCTCATTTGCGAAGATCTCAAATGATTCTCATGTAATCATCTTTTATTGAGTTGACTAAAGTAGAAGATTGTGAGCTTGGAATCAAAGAAAGGAAGCAAAAAATAGTAGCACATAATCTTGAGGAGAAAAGTATTAAATCTCGCCCAAAACAGCAACTCCACCAGTTGATATGGATTCTCCTTGTTGCCGAATATGAGAGGATTTCACTAGTGTAATTGGGGTGATTATTCTCATACATCTTCCACATAATTCCACGAGATTTCATGGCAATATTCTCTAGCATCTTCCTCGTGATCTTAATTTGTTAATTTGTGATGTGTGTGAGCATACACACACCAAGCTTAATTGAGTTTGGCTCGAATAACTCAAGTGAGTGCATGGTCTCGTTGCGGGCTCGGGGGCTTACTCGTATCAATATTATTACATTGCCTAAATGTCTTTCTTAATTTTGGTGCAAAAAGCAAACGTTGCAAACCATAAGAATCGGAGGGAGTACTAAATATAAGTTTTTATTTGGTAAAAATATATTGTATATGCGAAGATTAAAAAAATTTGTTACTAGTACAAGTAATATTAATTCATAAAATACTGATAACTTTATAATCTTAATAACATTATATTAAATATATATGTCTCTACGATCTTTAAGAAATTTTGGTTTTAGACGTCATTATGAATAAAAAAATAGTTATAGAATCAGATCGTTGAATCATAAAATCGTACTACAATCCTACCTATAGAAATTTTCAAATTAGTAGAATCGTATGATTCTAAAAACATGGATCGGATCATAAAATCAGGGATCGGTAAAGCCTTTTTGAATCGTTAAAATCGTTGAATCAGTTCGAGATTCTAACAGCAATGACCGTGGTAAGGGTTGAACACTCGTAGGTGATTTTGCCTCAAGCTTGATTTGCATTTATAAAGTGTTGATGATAAATTAATGGATTATTTCATGGGAATAATCTCAATTATGCGTATGCTTCTTAAAATAATCCAAACTATACATAATCTTCTTTTAATATGAACTACGCCTACATTAATCTCGCTTTGCTATTTATGAAATTATAATTTGCTATTACCGACTTGTAACTTTTTAGGGTTTTTTATTAGTTCGGTTGCCATCGTGAAAACCAAAATAACAATAAAAACATTTTTTTTCATAGCTTCCATAAGCCTAATCGAAAAAGAAATGGAACATAAATTTCAAGACGTTTTAATTTTTTGAATAAATGACCGAAAATGAAGACGAGATATGAAAAAAAAAAAAAAAAAAAAAAAGAATAAGACAAAGAATTGAATAAAGAAGGTTCAAGAGGTAGTCGTTCACCCATAGCAAAACAGGATTAATAAAGGCGTAGTTCATATTAAAATGAAATTACGTATAATTTGGATTATTTTAAGAAGCACACGCATAGTTAGGATTATTCCCATGAAACAACCCTAAATTAATTCGTTATTGCTTTGTACAGCCGCTCTTCAAAGCTTCAAAGACTTAATTGAGTCATGATTCATGTTTAGCTAGTTGAGCATGATGGTGTGGATACCAAGCACGACTGCACGAGGTACAAAGACCAGCAACCTATGTAGCAACTCAAGCTCCCTCCATGTATGAACCGGAAAAAAGTCATCCTATATCCTTACATCTTAATCATATCCTTATCCTTACATTTAAAGGACATGCTTCAAGTAAAGAATACATCATACATGTCAGCTTGAAACGTTGTGCGAATGAATTCGCCTTTCCACCACTATGATCCCGACATGTAAGTATACCGTGTCTGAGCTCCAAATACCAGATCTACCAGTTTTTCTGCAACAATTAGAATGTCATCATGCATTTTAAACAGTATAAACTCGATCACAAAATATTAGACACATGGACGGAAAAGGGAAAGAACTGTCTCCAATCGCACCTGTAAGCAACCCAACAATAGGTATAGGTTCCATAACCCTTTGGGTACTTTCAAGTCTTTGCCTATGAAAATAAAACAACCATTTACAATTTACACAATTTTATTTTGAGAAACTACTAATAAGAAATATATAGAAAAAGACCACAGAATGTACTTCACCTGGTATACTTGTAAAAGAATGGGTCTCTCATGATGTACAATGCCCACAACACCTTCCGTCTTCTTAGCTGCACAAGAAAAGCGGAAAGCACATAACAGAAATACTCAATTAATGGGTTTCAAGAATTCAAGCTAAAAACTCTCCATTCCATTTATAGTTTTGGCTTTAGCACTCAAACAGTGTAAACTTTAAACAAAAAAAAATCACCAATGAATGGTTAATTGCTGAGAGCTTTTTTATGGACAATATGGATATAGTCCTTTTGATACAAATTTTAAATCGTTGGAGCACCAAGTCAAATGAGACAATATAAATGCATACAAAAGCTAAGCTTATTGTTTATGAGACGGCCTTACACGTGACACCAACCAGCTAACCCTATAAATTATTGAGGCACGCATAAGGATTTGTGTTGGACTCACCCTGTGAGGCCGTCTCATACAAGACCAACTAAAATAAATAGGTTGGGCGTAATACTAAGGCATTCAAGGACTTATAATATAACCTCATCTTTTTCAGCTACCGATAGATGGATGTCTTTATGTAAATGTACTGATTGTCGCGACTTTGTTGCTTGTGATGTAGCACCCAGTCCAATCAGATCTATGGAAAAGGAAACCAACCACGGAATCCATGACCGAGCCCCATATTTTCTTACAAATGATACAAAGATGAGTGGCCTCAAGATAAATAGTATCTCCCCTGCGAGAAATAATCCCCCACGAAAACCCTTCTCGGACAATATGGAATTCAATGTTGGCTTTTCTTCAGCCACCAAAGCTATAACAAAAACAGTGAATGAGAAAAATGATAATCATGCAGCTGAGTCTTCTGTGAAAGAGTCTCACATGTGAGACCGAGCAAAACCCTTGTGCACACATCGTTCAATTATAGGTCTAACAAGTTGGTCTCACATGTGAGACCGAGCAAAACCCTTGTGCACACATCGTTCAATTATAGGTCTAACAAGTTGGTCTCACATGTAAAACCATATATAGATATTACGAGTAATGACTATTTATCAGGTTTAATGTTATGACTTATGAGTTGATAAAATTACTTGGAATCTCTGTGATCCCATCAGGAGATTGAGTCCGGCTTAGCCATGGTGGGTTGTTGACCATTCTAGCATTTTCACCGAACCTGCTCAAAGCAGACAATGCTCTCCCTTCACGATTTGATGGATTTGGAGGATAGAGACTGTTGAAGTACCCAGGCCTTTGACTCTCTCCAGGTTTCACCAAATCTCCCAATCCACCATCAGGGGGATCACCATTATTTGGTGTTTCCCCACCACGCAAAAGTATTTTGTAACCACCATCGCGAAACAATGCTAGCCTCAGCAAGGCCCTGAATTAAGTTCCGCAACTTGTTTAATCAGGTATCATAAAACCAAAAGGGTACATCAGATACAAAAGAACATGATCTTTTGTTTTAAAAACAATATCTTACTTAGAGGCCTCGGTAATCACCAGAAAGTTCCACTTCTTGTCGTCGCCATACAGCTGTTGCGCCACAACTTCAACCAAAGTTTCCACTTCTTTCAAAGCTGATATACATAATGAATATGGGAAAGACGAAGGTGCAGGGACCTTCGAAAATGTTGGAGCTGTGTCAATTATGTATTCATTTATCGCTGTGATTATGCCTAAGGTTGAGGTGACTGCAATAAAATTCAATATGTAATTAGAGGGCTATTTGCATGTAATCTAGCAGAAAGTAAGAATATCGTCACGAGAGGCAATTAATTAGCAAATGATAAGATCACAAAGGTTACCAAAATTTCACAAAACCTGCTTCTGGTCCAATTTCTGATGCAGAAAAGCGTTCAGGAAGAAGCCATGTCAGTCCCTGACACAGAAAGAAAATGTAAGACAATAGACAGTCTTAAAAAATTTCAGCATTCAAGTCTTAACATTTAAGTATGTTTTGGGTTAGAACAAATTACTACTCGTATGATTCTTCCATTCTGTGGATCAGTCAACATTTTCACTAATTTTACGAATAGAAAGCCCTTGTTTTCATGCCAGTATATAATTCTGAATCCATTTCTCAGAAAATAAGTTTCTTGATATTGTAATCTTGAATGGGTTAGCAACAGCATCTTCCCTAGTAGTTATTGACTTGATCAAACAGATACCATCCAAAGCATGATTGGAAACATGACATAGCAGGCAAGATAAACTCATACAGCAACCTACAGGAGTACGGGAAGAGAGAAAGCACATAGCTAAAATACCTTGAACTAATAAATGAGCCGAAGGGCGCAAGTAAAAGCAAAAAAGGGGATATTTCTACAATATAATATATGTAAATAGATTGCGAGGATAATAACTAAATTCACAAATGTACGGATCCAGGAAACAAAAGCGGACAGACAAGCTAGAAATTTTCAACAACAAGCTGCTCTTTGTTAAAACCATGTAGTATCGGAGGTTATGGATGTCTCTACATGAAATATAAAATGGAGTATCCTTAGGAACAAGATAAGGTTGGTATTTGGATGCAATTGTAGGCGGGGAAGTGAATGGACCTGTGGTATTTACCTACCCAATATTTCTTCTCTTTTAATAACTTTGGAGGAAAGGGATATGGATCTCTCCGTTTTACTTCAGCCTAATTCCCTGACCAAATAATGGAAACAGTCCCGCTCCCTCGCCACCTCCTCATTTAAACTTCAAATACCGCATCCAAACATGGAGTAAGTGTAAATTAAGACATTTTAATTAGCTGTCTATACAGCATAAAGATAATTCAATGAATGTCATGTGCAGAAATGGGTTGAGTAACGAGTATGAGCGCTATCAGCAGATTCAGCACCTATGTTACTCCTGTACATGTTAGCTCTTACCTATGTATGTTAGAGGACACTCAAACATGAGTATGACTCTACAAGAGCATGACATTTTTTTCCTTAAGTAGCAACGTCTGATACTTGGAATCAAAACCGTGTCGGATACTTCTAAGGGAGTGTTTGGTTCACCAAAAAGAGGTATAAGGTATGGGTTAGAATGAACCAAACCTATACCTCGTGTTTGGTTGGCAAATTTATGGGTTTGATACCCATACCTCAAACCTCCAAGGTATGGGTTTCTCATACCCAAGGGAGGGGGTGGGTATGAGACTCATACCTTGGAATCAAAGTACTTATATTCATATTTGATTTTTCCGATTTTTTTTTCTTCTTTTGTAAAATGTCTTAATTAAAATATTTTATTGGGAAAACTAATACAAAAATACAAAAAAATTATCTTGAAAATTAGTATTAAATATATTTGAGGTTTCATATTCCTAGTAACTAGTTTTTTAATGAAATTTATTTTACTTTTTTTAACTGATTTTTATTTTATTTTGTAGTACTCCGTATAACATTACCGTATAAAGCTTTATATATTTAAACTTAGATTATTAAATACGGAGTACTTTACAAAACTATAATTTATAATTTGATTCCTAATCATTTAAAAAACGAACCAAACACTAGGTATGAAGAATCAAGTTCCAACCCCATACCACTTGGTTTGATTCCTGATTCCATTCCTATACCTTCTCGCGAACCAAACGCCCCCTAAGAGTTCTAACCAATGAGTAGCCTAGATGAAAAGTCAAGCATCAATAAGTCTAGCATATGAAACTATGACTCCAATGATTCGGCCATCTCATAGCTCAACTTTAATGAAATTATATGCCATTAATGAAATTATATGCCAGATACATTCACATTCACAGAGAAATTGTGGAACTATTTGTATCATGACATATCCATTTAATAACTAACCCATAATTCCAAGCTAGGTTACTCGATTCTAGATTCGTTCAAAGCACAGTGAATCACAAACTGATTCGCAAGTATTTTGTATTCATATAATGATGTATTACAGTATTACAATATTGGTTAAGATCTATAGTGTTACGATGTTACCACATATTAAGTAATAAAGTGTGTGCTTTACGTATATGGCATATATATTATGCATTCGTACTGGGTATACTACATTTAGGCAACCTTAAAAATTCCCAACCACAAAAACAAGCTTACAAAAAAAATACTAAATCTTGCTTAATCCCTCATGATTATCACACTACATCCTATAGACAGGTATGAAAGGAAACCTGCAGTTCTTTATTTTAGAGAAACAACCCAATTTATTTCAACAAAAATGAGTCTTATACAGCTATACCCAATTCAGAAAATATAGTCATTTCTGAAATGAGTACCTTAGCATTAAGTTGACTATAAAGCCAACGTCTCATTTAATTGACTATACCCACATTCACAAAATATAGTTTCCTAAATAAGTATGGCAGTGCTGATTTACTGAACAAAAAATAAAACTAAAGACAGGGAACTGGCAAAGTGGCGAGTATAAAACAAAGGTACAGTCCAGCAAAAAGCCTCAATATTAATTAAAATTAGTTTTATTCTACATCATATATGCCAAACAAGTTACTGTGTTGAATATTAGAGTATTAGATCAAATATTTTAAACAGTAAACAATAGCACTGATAGTACATAGCAGTCCGTTTTTGTGATCACATATAATTAAACAATAGCACTGATATTACATAGCAGTCCGTTTTTGTGATCACATATAATTTAGCGATAAGAGTAGTGTTTATTCCACGTTGATTGAGGTTAGGTGGACACATGCTAGTGCTTTAAGACAGAAAGAAAAGGTGCAGAAAATATAAACTACCATACAATTTAATACCTAAAAGTTGCTGCTAATGTTACGAGCTTCAAGTGAAGTTTATCAAGGTTCCGTAAAAATTGAGAATTGGCAAAAAAAAAGTTATGTCATGGAATAAACTTGCAATTTTTTTTAGAAATATGCAGGAAATATTAAGATGACAGCAAAAAGAAAAAACAAAACAAGAAATGAAATAAGGCCTTAAGAAGCAAAAAGAAGAAACAAAATAAGCAATTGGTCTATACCATCTAAGAAACAAATTATGCAATGCATGAAACACGGCCTTAAAAACCAAATATATTACTTCCTCCTTTTTTTATATTCCCATTTTCTATTTTCATCCATCTTTCTATTTTCTTCCCATTTTGTTTTTTGCCATTTTAGCCCGCCATTTTTACAATACTACCCTCACTATTTACTCATATTTACAACATTTTCCAACACATTTACACAACAATTCTTTCATATTTACCCCACTTACTATCTACCCTCACTATTTACTCAAATTTATCTATTTTATATTGTTTACAACAATTCTTGTGCCAATTAAAATGGGAAGATAAAAAAGAGGAAGTATATCATTTACTTTGTCTTACTACCTCACAACTTATGATCACTCATCAGTCTCCAGTGTTACATAAAGGGAAGATAACTACACACGAATTGCCTTACTATAGAGTGCATAAAATTCAATGTAGAGACTTTTACACCTTGTATGGATGGAGGGATATAAAATCCCTAGTTCGGATAATAAATAAGGATGGAGGAAATGGAGGGATCTAATTTTCCTTCCCTCTCTTATCCCTTTTAACTCCAATCTTGGTATTCATACAAGCCCTTAGTATCAATACTCATCTATGTTTGCCTTTCGTAAACAAGGTTTCCGACCTTAGTTCAAAACTATGGTTGAGTTGTTAGGTACTCCACTATTACCTATAAATCCTTGCCTTGCTAGGCAAAGTCAAAAGTTGACGGGAGACCATGCACCACACAAAGGGGAGTGTCGAATTCTACGGTATAATGGTTAATACCATGTTATTAAACTAGATTACAGTGGTACGAAATAGCATTAAAACTACTGGACACACAAAATCACTCATAACATTTTAATTATTTAGCTTCCATGATAATGTCATTTATTTGTCGTTCTACAAGAAGCCAAATTTTCATGTACACCCAAATCAGCTTTTAATTTACTGTTTTGTCGTATACTTCAACGTGAAAAGGCCTAAATTGCAACAAATTAGTTTCTCAATCCGAACAGATTAGCTGCTCATCAGTCACTTGCATTAGCTCTTAAAAATATATACTCCCTCATCTTGAATTAACCCCGTGGACCCACTTTTCCTCTCGCAAAAACAGAAAAGTGGGACTAATTCAAGAGGCTGCAAGGGTGGAGTCTAGTAGTTAAAACTTGTGCCCATCATTCCAGGAGTCTCAGGTTGCCCCTTGTTGCAAGAGGATCTTGTGGGAGTTCTATGGGTTGAGACTATGCCTTCTAGACTTCGGCCCTAAGGGTGGTTTACCTTGTGTGATTTCCAGGCTATTCCGTACGTCCGAGGGTTTTGCGTGGTTTACCTGGTTTGCGTGGTTTACCCCGAACGCACCAAACGCAGACTAAGACAGCAAAGAAACAGAAAAACAGCCACCAAAAACTTCAAAAACCCCAATCTTTTTACTCAGTACTAAACTATCAAAAAAAATAGCACACCCCTGAACCCAAAAAAAAACTCAATTGATCATATATCCAACAATTTAATATAAAGATTCAAACTTTAATCATTAAAAGAAGAGAAAAATGCTACTTACATTAGCTAGAGACTCCAAGGAGTGAACATAGTCCTTATTTTGCCGAACCCAATTCTTGTAAGCCTCCATTTACTCCCAATATTCCCAAACAGTGTTACCAGATTCGCAGTTCGCCGGCACGATTTCCGAACTAGTTCGCCCGATTTACGAATTAGTTCGTTCGCGAACTAATTCACCATCACCAACGAACTGAATTTTGAAGTAGAAATTGCTCAATCAATCAAGCATGAAAACAACAAAAATCAATCCGGAACAAATACTATTACCTTGACTCCCTTGGAAAATCTTCAGAGTTTCGACTTTCGACTTCCAATTTTTTCGAAGAAGATGAGAGATGAGGAGGAGGAGGAGGACAAGCGAGGAGGAATAGGTTGATTTCAATTTTTTCAATTTCAATTTTCAATTTTTTTTAGGTTGATTAGGAGGAGGAAGATGAAAGATGTACCACCGTATTAGGTATTGATAGTACCGACGTTGGTTCGTCAAGGTTAGATCCTCTCGACAACAACAGGTATCAGGTTCGAATTCTCCCTCCATTATATTGTAATGCGATTAAGTTCGTTCTTCGTTGAACCAAAACAAAAAATTAGGTATCGATAGTTATGGTCTTATGGAGTAAAGTAAGACCAGACAATCCGGGCCGGGCATCGGTTTTTGGGCATGATCGGCCCAACCCGAGTGAAAAATCGTGCCTAGCACGGGCATGACCTGCTTTGTCTCGGATCGGATCTCGGTGGCGAATTGGTCCGGCACGCTAACATGTACGGGTCAGGTACGACCCGGGCACGGTGGCCCAAGCCCGAGAAAAAAGGTCATTCTTTTTTTCCAACTTTTTTTCCTATAAATACCCATTTCATCCAACTTCATTTCACACAAATCATTCTAATATATTTCTAATCTTCTAATCATTCTTACTAATCCTCTCAAATCTTAATACTCTACATTTCTACTATTCTAAATTTCTAATATTCTAATCTTATGATATAAGTTATAAAAAATTATTACTAATCTTATAAAAACTATATATATAAAAATTACTAGTTATAAAAATTATTATTAATCTTATAAAAAATATATAAAAAAAATATAGTAATGTTAATATGATAAGTATTAATCTTGAAGTTTGATGAATTGAAGGTTTTGGATTCGTTTTTGGTGCTAATTTGCTATACTGAAGAAGTGATCGTATCGGGTTTACGGTTTTTTTTTATTATAATATATCGAATCTCGCTATTCGACCGCTTTTCCGGATTTCTACGAGCTTTGTTTGCATTTTCTAACTTAATCCCTTTACTTTAATTTTGTTAATTATTGTTGTTTATTACTTAACTAGATGTAAAGCCCGTGCGATGCACGGGCCACTTTTTAGTGACGTTGATAAGGATACCAAGTTGAATGATTGCATAAATTTGTGAAACTGTACAATAGTAGAGAGTCAGTCGAGGTTAAAAGTATGCCTAATAGAGAAATATTATCCATATGTTTCAAGGAATCAGAGATAATATATACGATAAAGATCAAATTAAATTATAGGCATTATATATGGTGCGTTGTAATTAGAATAAAAGAGTAATTAAAGTTCCTCGCACATAAATATAAGTAGATATAAATATTCACTGGGTAAAATGAGAACATATTAAAGTCAACAACGATGAAACATGGGATAAAAAACAAATTTATCATCAACGCACAAGTTATTATAATTATAATGAATACTAGATTAAAGCCCGTGCGTTGCACGGGTTAGTTGGCTGAATTACACTGATGATGTATATTCGTTAAATAAGAAACTTGACCAATTTATATCATTATAATAAATAAGATGATCACATGATATTAGTAATCAAACTTAATTTCAACTAAGTTTATAGTCTTAAGAGCTTATTCTCAAAATAATACATGCGAATAATTTTTTTGATTGATAATATAAGATTCTATCGCCTCATCATAATTTTTCGATATAGGATAATTTACTCAAGGTTTATAGTTTTAAGATATGCTTTATAGACCCAGAAAAACGCACGATTACTCTTATTTATTTATAATATAGAATCATCACCTTATTTTAATTTTTTCGATGTGGGATAATTTTAGGTTTCTAATCTTTCAAAAGCTTTTCAAAACTCAAAATTTGTTGGTTGATATTTAAAACCATAAGGTTACTCACTTATGATATAGAATTTCATCACCTCAATATACTTTTTATCGATGTGGTATAATTTAATTACTTAATTAAGTTTATAATTTTAAGAGCTATTTTGAAGACTTAAAAGAGTTTGCTTTTATATCTATGTTAGATGATAGACGATTACTCTTTATTTATATTATCGAATTTGATCATCTTTTATTATAATTTTTCGATGTGGGATAATTTTAATTAAGTTTAGATATAGTCTAATTAAGAACTTTTATTTATAGACGGATGCATGATTACTCTTATTTATAATACATAGAATTTCATCACATCATCTTAATTTCGATGCGGGATAATTATACATTAACTATATACTTTAATTATACATTTTTTTAAGTTCAAAATTATATCACCTAAGGATGAATGATTAGTCTTGTTTATAATATAGAATTTCATGGTCTTATTACGATCTTAAGAGTTTTTTGAAGACTCAAAAGATTTTGATTGATATGAACAAATAATTAGTCTTATTTATAATATAGAACCATAATCATATTATAATTTGTCGATGTGGGATAATTTAACTAAAATTTGTAGTCTTATTTATAATATAGAATCATCACCGTACCTTATTTCAATTGTTTCGATGTGGGATAATTTTAATTATGTAGTCTTATTAAGACTTTTTTAAACTCAAAATATTGTTGGTTGATATTTAAAAACAATGATTACTCTCATTTAGTAGAAATTCATAACTTCATCATAATATTTCGATGTGAGAGAATTACTTAAACTTGGTTAATGTCTAAGGAAAATTATTATTAGTCTTTTGTGTATATCTTAAGAACTTTTTTAAGACTCAAAAGATTTTTGTTTGATAAAACTTTATAATTTTTCGGATGTGGGATAGTTTTACTTAAGTTTCACCTTATTATAATTTTTCGATGTGAGATTATTTTAGTTATGTTTGTAATCTTATTAAGAGACTTTTTAAGACTTAGAATTTTTTATTGATATATAAGAACGAATGATTAGTCTTATTTATACTATAAAATTTCATCACCTTATGTAAGATTATTTTTATTTAACTTTGAATCTTATTAAGAGACTTAAATGTTTTTTTATTGATATTTAAGAACGAATGATTTGTCTTATTTATAATATAGAATTCATCAACTTATCATAACTTTTCGATGTAGGATGATTTATTTAAGTTTATAATGTCCATCAGCTCGTCAATTTAATTTACTTAAGCTTATAGTCTTAAAAGCTCTTTTTAACTCTTGATTATAATACGAAGTATAGAATTTCATCACAATTTTTAATGTGGGATGATTTTAAGATTGTAGTCTTGTATATTGAAAACTTTTTTAAGATTCAAAAGTTTTTTTGTCGATATTTAACCAATAGGGTTGTATTTAAACATTTAAAATATTCCACTTTTAGTATAAACATATGGATTATCTTATTATATATTTTGAATGAATGATTACTCTTATTTATATAATAATAAAAATTCACCTTATTATAATTTTTCGATGTGAGATAATTTTTACTTAAATTTATTTAAGTGTAGATATAGTCTAATTAAGAACTTTTATTCATAGACGAATGATTACACTTATTTATAATATATAGAATTCCATCAATCCATCTTCATTAATATCTAAGAACGAAAGATTACATAGAATTCTATCACCTCGTTAAGAACTTTTTTTAGGACGAATGATTAATCTTATTTATAATATAGAATTTAATCACCTCATCATAATTTGGAGAAATGACTACTTTTATTTATATAATAGAATTTCATCGTCTTATTATACTCTATTCGTTAACTATTTTTTTCTCCATTACCTTAATATTTGTGAGGGACCTTAATATTTGGGAGGGGTATTTTAATGAATTTCACTATTTTTTTCAATATTTGTGAGGGGGTATTTTAATGAAATGATGCAAAAAATAGTGACCGAAGTGAGTATAATTTTTTGATGTGGGATATAATTTACTTAATTTATAGCCTTAAGAGTGTTTTAAGACTCAAAAGAAAGGGTATAATTTTTCGATGTGGGATAATTTACTTAAGTTTATATTATTAATAATTTCTTTAAGACTCATTTTTTTATTGATATCTAAGAATCTAAGAACAAATAATTAGTCTTTTTATAATATAAAAATCCACCACCTTATTATAATTTGTCGATGTGGGATAAATTTAACTAAAATTTGTAATCTTTTTTATAATATAGAATCATTACCGAAACTTATTTTAATTGTTTCGATGTGGGATAATTTTAAGTTTGTAATCTTATTAAGACCCTTTATAAACTCAAGACTGCAAATTCATGACTTAATCATAATTTAAAAAACAATGACATAGAATTACTTAACTTCGTTAATGTCTAAAGAATTGTTTTTAGTTTTATTTATAATATAGAATTTCATCACCTTATTATAATTTTTTTTATTTAAGTGTATAGTCTTGACAACTTTTTTAATACTCAAAAGATTTATGTTTGATGAAACTTTATAATTTTTCAAATGTGAAATAGTTTTAGTTAAGTTTATAGTCTTAATATATATTTTAAGACTCAAAATATTTTTGGTTAATATCTAAGAGCACATGGTTACAACGGAGTATTATTTATAATATAAAGTTTCATCACCTTATTATAATTTTTCGATGTGAGATTATTTTT
This sequence comes from Agrostemma githago, assembly GCA_958450325.1. Classification (NCBI taxonomy): domain Eukaryota; kingdom Viridiplantae; phylum Streptophyta; class Magnoliopsida; order Caryophyllales; family Caryophyllaceae; genus Agrostemma; species Agrostemma githago. The sequence continues at coordinate 27,350,189 of OY288261.1, forward strand.
ACTTAAGTTTGTAATCTTATTAAGAGACTTTCTAAGACTTAAAAGTTTTTTTTATTGATATTTAATAACGAATGGTTAGTCTTATTTATAATATAGAATTCATTGTGAAATAATTTATTTAAGTTTATAGTATTTCATCAGTTCTTTTTAAGATTAAAAAAAATACATCATTACTTTCGTTGATAATATAGAATTTCATCAACTCACATAATTTAAAAGTTTTTCGTGGTCGATATTTAAAACGCTTATTTATAATATTTGTAATCTTATTAAGAGACTTTCTAAGACTTAAAAGTTTTTTTTGATTGATATTTAATAACGAATGGTTAGTCTTATTTATAATATAGAATTCATTGTGAAATAATTTATTTAAGTTTATAGTATTTCATCAGTTCTTTTTAAGATTAAAAAAAATACATCATTACTTTTGTTGATAATATAGAATTTCATCAACTCACATAATTTAAAAGTTTTTCGTGGTCGATATTTAAAACGAATGATTACTCTTATTTATAATATATAATTTCATCATCTCGATGTAGGATAATTACTTAAGTTTATAGTCTTAGAAACTCTTTTTGAGATTCAAAAGACTTTTGGTAGATATCGAACAACGAATTATTACTCTTTATTTATAATATGGAATTTCATTATCATATTGTAATTTGTCGATGTGGGATACTTTTAAAATTGCTATATGTTATAAATTATCACATAATGTGAAACAAATGATATGAAATTTATACTCTAATGAAAGCATTTTTTAACCCGAATCTAATTATTTCATTTTTATAATTTATTTTACGATAATGTTTTAAAAAAATGAACTCTAAAGGTTTTCACGTTAGAATTGTAAAATATCACATTAATATAATAAATTAAATATATATTGTAATAATCAAAAGATTCTCCATCAAAATATATATTGTAATAGAATGCTACCTCGAGATGTATGTTTAAACTGGATATTCAGAAGGCATATGACTCCATTGAGTGGGCCTTTGTGGAGGACATTTTGAAGAAACTAAATTTCCCTAACAAGTTCATTAACTTGATTATGGAATGCATTACAACCACCTCGTATTCTATTGTTCTCAATGGAAGCCCGTTTGGTTTTTTCAAGGGAAACCGAGGTCTTCGACAGGGAGATCCCATATCTCCACTCATTTTTACCCTGTGTATGGAGTATCTTACAAGGACTATTGCCTATGCCACCTCGAATTGGCCTTTTCGATATCATCCCCAATGTAAGGAGCTGAAACTCACACATCTAATATTTGCGGATGATCTTCTCATGTTCTGTAAAGGTGAAGTTGCATCCATTATGCTACTTATGCGAGCTTTATCGACATTCTCTCAAACTTCGGGCCTCAAAGTGAATAAGGATAACTCGGAAGTGTTCTACTGTGGTGTTCAAGAGCATGTAATAGCTGACATTTGGCAGGTCACACGCATAAAAGAAGGGGAATTACCTTTCCGATATCTGGAGGTACCGGTGCAGCCTGGAAAAATTAGCAGACCTGAATGCAACATTCTCACGGAGAGGATCATTGCTCGTATTAGAAGTATTGGGGCTCGCAAATTGTCCTATGCTGGTCGGGTCACTTTAATTAATTCTAGCTGTACTCAATACACTCCACAACTATTGGGCTAGCATTTTTCTTCTTCCGAAACACATAATCAAGAGAATTGAGGCCATATGTAGGAATTATTTATGGGACGGAAGTGCGGATTATAGGAGGGTGCCCCTCGTTGCTTGGGAGACTGTTACCTGTCCAAAGGATAGGGGCGGACTGGGTATAAAAAAAACCAGGTGAAAGCAATATTGCGACCATAGGGAAGCTTGTTAGTTGGATATATGCGAAGAGGGACAACCTATGGATAAAATGGGTCTCGACTTTATATATAAAAACAGGTTCCTGGCATGACTATTGCCCGCCCAATGATGCCTCGTGGGGTTGGAAGATGGTCTGCAAGGTTAAGGATCGTATGAAGGCCGGATATGACAACGGGAAATGGCTATTGGATGAGAAGGGTTACTCGACTAAAAGCGGGTATAAATGGTTGTGCTCACAACCTGCAACACCCACTTGGACGACTACAGTTTGGAATTCTTGGAACATTCAGAAACATAGCCTAATTGCGTGGATTATTCTTCATAATGGGATCAATACTAAAGCGAAGCTGCGCAAATTCGGCTGCTGTGATGATGACCGTTGCTGGTTGTGTTGTGCAGATGAAGAAACGGTTCCTCACCTTTTCTTTGACTGTGCTTATAGCAAAAGAATACTGATGAGCATTGCTGATCGTACTGGATGGATGCCTAACATGGACCATACTATTGATATTGCGGATGGATCGATACATTGGAAAACAAAAGCTTGTCTTCTGACGGCGTCTTATTATCATGTATGGAACCAACTAACGAAACAAAGCTCGACTTGAAGGAATCATAGCTAGACCGGAGAGTGTGGCGAGGCAAGTCATATCGGAGACTAAGAGTCGTATTAGAATTCAGAATGCGGATGATATATCCCATGAAGACCTTAATTTCCTGCGTAGAATAGGCTATAACAGCTAGTTCTCTCGGCTTGCTTGCTTATAGTTTATTTATTTTATCTTTGGGTCTGTTTTGTCTTGAACATCGTTTGTACAGTATATGCTCTTCCTGTATATTTTTGGATGAATTTAATCACTTACATTTCACCAAAAAAAAAATCAAAAGATTATCTAATTGATTTTTTTTATTATTTATGATACTTTCCTAATTTGAGGTTTGATTGAACGGACCAATGAGATCGCTCGAAAAAAGCCTAATATATATATATATATATATATATATATATATAGAGAGAGAGAGAGAGAGAGAGAGAGAGAGAAGGGATCAAATAAGTTCACCATATGTAATTAAGTCTACATTAAAGTTACAGATGACATACGTTAAAAAAATTGATATGTAACTATAACATTCAGCTCTTTTATCACTTCAAGTGATAAAGAGCAACTTTAACACTCATCTCGTGTAACTTTAAGCACCTTTTGTGTAACTTTAACACTAGAACTTATGAACTTATAAGAGTTGTTGGCCTTACGTGAACCTCTCTCTCTCTCTCTCTCTCTCTCTCTCTCTCTCTATATATATATATATATATATATATATATATATATATATATATTGATTGAGCTTCTCTATATATATATATATATATATATATATATATTGATTGAGCTTAAAGTAATGATGCATACATTTGCTTATTTATAATAGTACAATTATAAATGCATTTGAAATGATAGTAAATTTCAAAATTACGACTTCATATTTATAATTGTAGTCTTGTAGATACTTTGTTCACCACGTTAAAGTCTTAAGACCATGCGATGTGGTTGGTAATCTTACTTTCTTAAATTTTTGTTGGTATCTATGAACGAACAATTACTCATATTTATAATATAGTATTCCATCACCTTCTTATAATTTTCTTCTTATAATTTTTTGATGTGGGTTAATTTTTTGGTTGATATCTAAGAACGAACGATTACTCTTATTTATCATAATAAAATAAAGGAAAAGAAAATATATCTAATGTATTACGATAATAATAATAATAATTTTATTTTTATTATTAATTATTTTAAAAATTTAATTTTATATTTTTAGAATTTCTAAAGAATTGGAGTATAAGATTTTTGGTTTATAGTCTTAAAAAATCATTTTAAATTCATTTTATGACTCAATTTTTTTTTATTAATATTTAATAACGAATTATTACTCTTATTTATGTAATAGAAATCTATGACCTCATTATAATTTATAATTTTATTTAACTTTATAGTCTAAAGAGATTTTTTAAAACTCGAAAGATTTTTGGTTAATATCTAAAAATGAATGATTATTACTCTTATTTATATAATAAAATTCTATCACATTATATTATAATTTTTTTAATGTGAGACAATTTAACTTAAGTTTATATTCATAAGATCGTTTTTTATAAGACTCAAGATTTTTTGTTGATGATTTTTTGTTGAAGACTCAAGATCGTTTTACAAATGATTTGCTCTTATTTATAATACAGAATTTCATTATCCATCATAATTTTTCGATGTGGATAATTTTTACTTAACTTTATAATCTTAGGTTTTTTTTTAAGATTCAAAAGATTGTTTGTTAATATCTAAAAACAAATTATTACTCTTATTTATAATGAAGTAATATAGAATATCGCATTATTATAATTTTTCGATGAGAGAATTTTTTCACTTAAGTTTATAATCTTATGTGGTCCAACTTTTGTAGTCTTATGAGGTGATAATCGTCGGTTTATATCGTGATAATTTTTTAATCTTAAATAGAGTATGATTGTTTTTTTCTATACATGAATTATTATAATTTTTCGATGAGAGGATTTTTTTAGTTAAGTTTATAATCTTATGAGGTCCAACTTTTGTTGTTTTATGAAGTGATAATCGTCGGTTTATATAGTGATAATTTTTTAATCTTAAATGGAGTAGAATTGTTTTTTTTTCTGTACAAATTCATATATTTTTTTTTATCTAAATTTCAAAAAAATCGAGCCTGAGTTGGAGTAGGATTTTTTTCCATATACAAATTTTTATATTCTTTATTAACATAAAAATTATATTAAAAAACTCCGACCAATCACATCGCTCGAAAAGTTCCTGCTTTATTAATATATATTGATTGATTGATTATAGTGTTCACTCTTCAATTATTCACTTATTATAATTAGGTTAACTCGTAAATAATTTGTTACGTATTAATTTGTCAATTTAACTACGGGTTTTCTAACGTGTGCCATTAGGCACACGATAATATGTTAAACTAAGGAATGAATCATCATCATGTTGTCTAAGTATGGTAATAAAGACTTGATATTTTAATTTATCGTGATAATATCATTGAGTTTTCATCCTTAATTAACATGTTAACGTTAGAAAAACCGATTTAACTAAATTGATGTTTGTTATTAAATTTGTTATTTGAATTGTTAATTAATTTGGTAATTAATTTGATTACTAATTTGATAATTATATTGTTAACTCGTTAAAATATTAAAATCATGTCGGAATCACACAACACCGAGTCAGCATAAAAAAGGAGTCTATCAGTCTATCACAACAACGTCAAGGTAGCGTAGAACCCTCCGGTTCACAAATACCACAATCGGAGGCACATGGTCAATTTACGACTCCATAATTTAACCAAGGTACTTTGGCACTCCGAACGGGTCGACCCCTTACGGTTACAATTTAACCGAGGTGCAAATGGGACAAGGGTCCCAACAACCTTTTAACATAACGCCCAACCAATTTATTTTTGATACGTCCACAATGTCGGGGAGACCACCTTTACCACCGTATCTTTTTACACAAACAGGTCAATTCGGTCATACTGGTCAATTCGGTCAAACGGGTCAAACACCGTTTACACAATTTGGACCATAATCGTCTACAGAATCTGCACACGACACATCGGCACAAAGCGTGTCACAATTCACAAATGTTACCCCACAAACCGAAACGGTTCAACCACCCGGCAATGAGATAATTTGGCAGACAGAAGCAAAACTGGCTGAATTAAATCACAAGTAATGCATGACAAAGTTTCACTAAGAGTGTAGATAAAAAATTTGCTAGGTGTAATAACTATAAGACTGTGTTAAGCGCTAAAAGTTCATCAGGTACCGGTAACCTAGGACGACACGCTAAAAAATGTGTTCCCAAAGACGTCGGTCAAACATCCATTGACCAATTTGTGACCCGACCCCCTTCACAACAAAACTATAACTATGATTGTAACATATGTGCTGACGAATTATCCAGAATGATAATTCAAACAGAAAAACCTTTTGCTCTAGCTGAATACCCAGCGTTTAACAGATACTTAAGAGCTATCCAACATTATTAACTACGGAGTATAACACCATAACTTATACAAATATTAATTTTAACTTATAACACTATAACTTATAAATATTATATTTTTTATAAACACCTAAATCATAATTAATATTGGAATCGCAACACAAAATATTCGGATCACATACAAAACGCACATCGTATTTTCCGGAATTTTTTTTAAAAATAGATCGAGGTAGAGTCCGAAACACGAGAACCGACATGAAAACCGAAGCAGGGGCACAAACGGAAACGGGCAAGACCAGGCACGGGACCTGGCCCGGGTCAGGCACGAATCCCGGCCCGGCATGACCGAAATGTCACCTCTAAGTACAGTACTCCGTATATATTTCAAAATAATTGTCACAATTTTGTTTTTAAAATTAATTTTGACAAATAGTTGGCAATATTGTCACATTTGTTATTTTTTAAATAAAATTGTTTATTAATATTACTTAACTTTTATCAATTCGTTTTAAATTATAGTATTGTCTAAATTAATTTTTAAATATAGGACCGAACCGAGTTCACTTGGGGTAGCGAATTTCGAACCCAAACATCGAATTCGAATCGCATGGAACTTCGGACAATGTATCCTTGTTCCCAAATATAAGAAGGGAGTCGAAAAGCAAAATTGCACAATCGAGAGATACCCAGACCTAACCCCAATTCAATAGGTCATACCTCCAATATCAACCCCACGAACTCAGTGCTTGAATTTGGTATTTCTCTCCCCCAAATTTTCTTCTTGCAGATTTAATTGATACCCAAGGGCAATATAACCTAGAATTAGGTTTGGCGATAAAATTAATGCTCAAAAATGCTTGATTTTGACAATTTTTTTTGGTAACAGAAGAGAGATGTGATGGGAAGTGTATCAGACTAGGGGGAAGTGTTTCCACCGTTTGATTAGATCATCATTTATCACACATTTTAACGAGTACTCCTCCACAGTGTGGATCTCCGTCCCATTTTGTGTCCCACCTTGTGTACGATATTTTATTTATTCAATAGACGAGGTGTCATCCCGTGTATGGTGTGACACACAAAATGGGACAGGAGATACGCTCTGCTTCTTCCATTCCAATCAATTTGACAATTGACATGTTTGATTTATCAATGCACTAGTGTACTAACCCGTGAAAATTCACGGGGTTGAGGCGTTTTCTTTGGCGTTAGAACATATCGAAAAAAAATTAATAAGTAGTATAACAGAACGATGTTATTGCGTGGTACATTTGTAAAATTATTGAATTTAGAGGAATAATATTTTTATGGTAGTGTCAGTATCTAAGTTTAAGAACTCATGTAAGTCCGCGGACACAAATTTGACTTGAAAAAACGAAAAAGTATATGAAAAAACGAAAAAGTATACGTTAGGTAGAATCAATAGTTTAGAGAGGACCCGTTTTATGAAATTTTTTACCGTGAATTACTTGAAAATGATTTTAAATACTGAATGACATATTTTCACATGAACTTGATACAAATTAGAATACAAAATATTAAAAGAGGACAACCAATCATAGAAATCACCACACACAATCAAATTGGTGTGTAAAACACATTTACCCACTCATTTATCTTATATAATTACTCTAATATCATCATTCTTAGATTATCATACCAAAAATTCTTCCATTAACACGAAGAGTAAGAAATTTGATCATGCTTCATTGTATAATTAAGGCGTCTTCCGTATCCTGTGCAAATCAAGTATTTGAAGACCCAGATCCGCCGCTTACCCTGAATCCCCTCTTAGCCGCCCTGTTTCATGATAAGGACGAAAACCTTGTACAACTTCTCACTCAAAGTGCCTAATTCTTCAATCGAAAAAATTAGAACAATAAAATAAAATTTTCTTAGTGAGAATAAAATGTGCATTTGAGGTGAAATTCTCAGAATTCAAGATTTAAAACACATTTGATCAATCTCAAAACTTGAGACTTAATTTCAGTACAACTTCTCAGTGTTTTCTTCCACTTAACTGACCCATCTAATTTCTTCCCTATTATACCACTTCAAAATGATATAGAGATTTAACTAACACAATATGATCTTTAAAAGATTTCTATAAACCCCTTAAACGTATGAAGTTGAGAAACTAATAGGTAATTGCTACAGTATGAACAGTAGCTTCACGTGCATCTCGCGTGATGCTCTGCCTCTCTCTCCCCTGCTTCTTCCTTCCCTGCTGCTCCTTCGGCTCTTCCTCCTTCCTTCTTCCTTCTTTTTGCGTTCCTTCTTCTGCGACTCTTCTTCCTCCCTTCTCTCCTGCGTTCCTCTTCTACGTTCCTTTCGATTCCTGGTGAGTCCGCTTTCTTTGTAATCAGTTTAGGGGTTTTAGGGTTTTTTTTGTTTAAGGTTCCGTTGTTCCTGATTGTTGCCCCTTTTCGATTTCTTTTGGGTCTGGGGGGGTTTCTGCGGCGTTGGTTGTTTGCAATCTTCCGTGGTTTTCGATTTTTTGTGCGTCTGGTCGTATTTTTGCGGGGTTAGAATCTGAATTTTTGGAAAGTTTGGGGATGTATTTCTCCGGGTTCTGTGGGTTTACGTCTATGGTTCTCGGTTTTCGTCGATAGTTTCCATTTGTTTGTACCTTCCGATTGTTTGGCTTCCAGATATCAATTCTGATTTGTTTGCATCGATTGTCGCTTCTAATTATGAGTCTGGATCGTTTCCATTTTTTTGCTGTCGTGACGTCGCGTTTGGGGACGGACTTTCTCAGTGGTTTTGAATGTCCACGTGCGATTGTAGCTTTGGTTTTCGGTTTTCGTCGATTGTTTGGCTTCGAAATATCGATTCTGATTTGTTTGCTTCGATTGTCGCTGCTGATTATGAGTTTGGATCGTTTCCATTTGTTTGGTGTCGTAGCGTCGCGTTTGGGAATAAACTTTTTCAGTGGTTTTGAATGTCTAGGGGCGATTGTAACTTTGGTTTTCGGTTTTCGTAGATTGTTTCCATTTGTTTGTAGCTTCCGGTTAATATCTTGATTTGTTTGCTTCGATTGTGGCTTTTGATTATAGGTCTGTATTGTTTCCATTCTTTGGGTGTCGTAGGGTCGCGTTTGGGAACAGACTCTTTCAGTGGTTTGAATGTCCAGGTGCGATTGTAGCTTTGGTTTTCGGTTTTCGTCGATTGTTTGGCTTCCGAATATCGATTCTAATTTGTCGGCTTCGATTGTAGCCTTTTGTAGACACCCAGATTTGGACTTGGTGGCTGCAGAAGTGCCCAACAAACACCCGATGACGATAGGACTGCAACGCGACGCGGGTTCGCGGTGTTCTAGATAGTTTTTCTATAGAACAGATCAAATAAATTATTCGGGCAAATTAAATTAACATGATGGCAGCCTTACGATCGCATAGACACTAATTAGAGTCAATTCTGACACCGGGACCCCGAGACGATCCCGAAACTCGAACCGAGTCAGCACCGCGCTAAACAAACCTCGGGACGAACACCCGAGGCCCGCTAACGACGTTCGCGGCGCTAGGTCAAGCCGCGGGAGCCTTAATCCCCAAGTAACAATTATCCTCCTCCCTCTCGGTTTTGGAAAGTATCAAAACCGTATCCTCAAAACCCCAACTGCACCACCTGACGCGCCTGGGTCTCCCCGCGCCCGGTCCCAGGCGCCTGAGTCTTAGTACGCCCCAGCTCGGGCGCCTATATGGGCGACAAGGGCTGAAAACACCTATAAATACCTCCCTTCACGCCCTCATTTCGACACACAATTCAATTTTCTCTTCTCCCTCTAAAACTCTCGCTAAGGGCTCGCACTCCGACACCCGAGGCAAATGATCCACTCGATCGTAGTTCCGATAATAAAGCGACATCGACGCTACTCCTCACCTTCGAGTACTCCACTCGATACCGAGGTGTCTGTGATCGACTAGCTCAAAACTAGTACCCAGGTTCTGCCGGATTAGCCGCAGAACTAGTCCTTAGCAACAAAACTCTGTCGGAGTAGCCGCGGGAAGGTCAAACGGTAACGGAACTCTGCCGGAATAACTGGTCAAGCTAGGAGGATCCGCCTGTCGAAGTCGAATCGTCACTTGGTTGCCATCTAAACAAAACTTTCCATATTCGCACTTTCTATTATTATGCACTACGATAACACTAGATGTGGGCATTTGGCCCCAAAACATCTACTAAAATACGTAACATCCCAACTTCAACAGTAAGCACTAAAACACACTAAATAGACCCGATTAATTCCGGGATCCGTTCTCAAAACTATGTATACATCGTGTCCTGTTTAGTGTATACTCCGAGGGTGCAACTTCTCACTATGTGATTTACTTACATTCGCATTTGCAGCTTTTCGTATGATTTATTGCTTTTATGACCTTATAATCGCATGCTAAATCACCTAACACGAAATTCAAAACGTAAAACAACTAAAACTGAACAAAGTGATGGTCGGGTTCTGTATTAGTCCCGGTGCTCGCCTTACTAGGTTCGACGGATCTCTATTAATACCGAACCGACGCATCTTAAGCAGAATATCAGGTAAAGTATACCACGAGAATGACTAATATCCGTATTATCGCGTTAAAACTGATTTGCTAATACGTATAATACTAGTACTCTCTACTCTCCTACGTGCATCTTTTCATGGCCTGCTTGTCACGTGAAATCGCATGCAAAGAATGTAAACTCAACTACTTCGACGACAAAACTTACTTGTCCTTAAACAACTGACATAGCAAAAGGTTTAGGGTTATAATAACGGATGTTACAGTATTTCCACCACAACAAAAGAACTAGGATATCAGCCCACCGATTGATTAGTAGAGGCCGCTATAGTGCGGGCGGGATTGGTTGTTGACATCTATCGGATGTTGGCTTCCCAATACGTACCCTCACCCCTTACTCAAAATCGATGGTTTCCGGATGTCCGAAACCATTGACAATGAGAGTCATTCCAGGCATGGAGTGCTTAAGGGTACAAGTCTTTATCTTTAAGGTCCCATGCCACTCAACTTTGAGCCGGCAAGGGATCAAAGTTGACTTGAATGGTTTTCGAGTCCCCATAATTGACTCGGTGGCGACTCCACAAATCAACGACAACTTCAGTTCACTAAAAAGGTCGCCTTACCAAACAAAACGGCCTTTAAACATTTACAACCACGACTCGATCGATTCCCAAACGGAAACACTGGTGCCCGCACCCGTCTAGTACAAGTCCGGATCGTCATCCAAATCGAGGTCCGACACTTCACCCCTTACGCGAGATCAGACCGGCCCCCGGCAGGGAGGGGGCCGCGTGGGTGGCCGCCGCCACACGTTGAAAACCGGGTCAGTCCCGCGCGGGCGCGCGCGGGGCGCAGGACGGTGCGGACGGACGTCCACAGTTTGGCGACTCCGTTGGGGACTTGGAAACAAATTTCCAGCGGTGGTGTAACTTGAACGAGGTCGGTGAAGCTCATCTCTTAGTTCCTAGTTGTGGTCACTACAGGTTTTGGCCCTAAAAAGCCCACCCTAATCGATATCAGGACCAATCGACCTCTTTGCGGTAAGATCTCTAGGGACACGCGGAGAGATCCTCGATTGACACTCCGACCGCCTAACGCGTACCCCGCGGGAATAATAAGCGGATAGTTCCAAACGGACGGTATGACACTTGTCTCCCCAGACCATTGTCAATGCCTAAGTAAAGACTATTCGTGGGCGGTAGCCTACCCTAAACCTACCCGAGTCTGCATCCTGCATGAGTGTATGCATTCCTAGTTATGTGTAGCGTGTTTGAACAATCCAACCCAAATAAAACACTAAAATCCGGATTCAACCACGCCAACATATTCAACTGCACCCAACTCCGTTTTCGAAAATATCTCATCTTTCCAAAACAACTTCTTAAACACCGATACTCCGGTCAAAACATGATTTCTATAAAAAATGAAAAAAACATTTTCAAATGCCATTGTTATGGCCAGTTTTACACTCGATATTTTCAAACAAAATATATTTTCAAACGTCGTCACATGACTAAAATAAAACTCGTCAAACGACAAACACCGTTATTACTACCGAGACCCCAATTAATGGGATCAAGGCACACCAAACGGTCACATTTTGTTTTCAAAAAAAATGATAATAAGTTTTTTTTACACACATACCGTTAACACAACCGAACCTTCAATTAATGGAGTCAAGAAATCCAAATCGGTTACATTCTCGAAACACTTTTCACAACACACCACGTCCGTTGTCGAATGCTATTTATTGCAACCGACAAATGTGGATCACTCGTTTTAAAGAAAAAAACAACTTTTTTCTAAAAACACTACTCACTACCTAAACCCTTGACAAGGATTTAGTCACACCCTTTTTAAAGCACCACACACACTCACTATCGAACTAGCTAATTAATAGTAGTCTCGATAAAGACGTCAATTCATTATTTGCAAAACCGGTCCGCCTAAGGACCGTTTTCCTTTCAAAAAAAAGAAAACGTTTACACTTTTGCTATCGTTGGATTCCCGACACACACATAGCAACGCACAATTCACATCACTAACAATGTTACCACACCATCATCACCGTAATTTTGCAAAATCATTTTTTTAAAAAAAAAAGAAAAAGAGAAAAACTTTTCCCTACGAGTATCGGTTGTTTTCAAAAATGTCAAAATTTTTTGATCCTGAGCCGGGATCGCGATCAATTCTTTACGTCGTACAACCGTGTGATTAATTGTCCGTGCTAGTTACTAGGATCGCCTATACTCGAGGTTTTACATTTTGAGTCATCTCCTTTGAGAAGTCCTCTTTAAACCTCACCTACGGGGTTTGTGTCAAATCGTCTCATTACAGAGATTTAAAACTCATTAGGCGTCTCGCCAAATACACCAAGAGTCTAAAGCACCCGAGTCCCTAAATCAGTGACCACGCACACCCACGAGTCAAGGGCTTCATTTCCACGTCGCTCAGTTACGAGCATTCCTCAAGTCTCTAAGTCGTCCGGTGGATCCGATCTGACCTTTTAATCCTTTCCCACTAGGACCAATCCCCAACATGTCGGTAGATTCAGGCGCCATCAAAAGCATCCGCAACGATGTCAATACCCTAGCCAAACTGGTTCACAACATCCATACTTCAGTAACCCGTTTAACTTTGTCCGTCCGTTACATCGATAGTCGCCTCAATTTCCTTGAGAGTAGAGACACCGAAAGCGAGACCAACGTTAACCCAAGCGATTACCATGCCCAAAAGCCTACCCATGATAGACTATCCCAAAACTTCACCCGATCGAAGCTTCCTAAAATCGATACGGAAGGAACACCAAGACCTTACGATACCACATCCAACAAAGTAGGAAGGTCACCGAGAAAGTTTACCTTAATCAAACCATCTTACGTCGAAGTTCTTAAGTGCCTAGTCGATCAAGGGTTACTCTCACCTTTGGGTCCCACTCCGAACCCGTCAGTCGGCAAACGAAGCAAAAATTGGACCCCTAATGCTTATTGCCTATATCACCAAGGTAACGGGCACGATACCGAATCTTGCTTTCGACTCAAACATGCTATACAAGATATGATCGAAAATGGAACCATCCCTCTCCCTCCCCCCAAAAAACCAAACAACATCACAAACCCCTTTAGCATTCACGCAGTATTCGGCGACGCCATTGATTGCTCCCACCTTGGCCTTATAGAGGAGAATGTCCGGAATATTAAGGAAGATCCTGACAACTCAAGGGCATCCGCCAAGATGAGCAAATCTGTGTCCGAGTCAGAGTCTAGTTCGTCTTAGGGCCTAAACCTAATAGTATAACAAATATCTTTTGTCTTTACATCGAGTCAGGAGGTGCGAGGGGACCTGTCCTCCACTCCCCCAAAAACAATGTCTCGGGCATGTAGCCCGCCTATTTTTTTTTTGGTTAAAGGTAAGTATATATTAAATGGATAAAATAATTACAATTTTACATCAACTGCCAAGCAGTCTCGTAATAAAGATTCTATCCTTGTTGCTAAACTTTTGATTACATCTGCTTTTGCAAAAAAATAAGAACTCCTTACTGATCCTAGCAGCCATCTTCTCAGGGTGTATGAGAACTCCTTCAACTCTTGCTATATTCCTTTGCATCCAAATATGATAATTGATCGAGTTAATTAACCCATTCTTTATAGCTCGCTGTAATTTGGTACCTTTCATTCTTTTCCTCCCTTCATTCGTCATATCGATCTTGTGGACCGCTGAAATCCGCTCACAAACAGCAGCAATAACCCGCTTAGCATACTCACAGTCCCGAAACAAATGCTGAATTGTTTCAGGGAATGCATCGCAACAAATGCATTTGTCATCCTTGGTAATTCCATATTTATGGAGCTTGTCTTTTAAATTCAAAGCCTTCTGCTGGATTAGCCATGCCACTATTCGATGCTTAGGAACCGACCATCTGGACCAAACTATTCCGCACCAATCAACTTTCTCATGTTTTTTCCTTAGCCATTCATAAGCCTTCGCAACAGAAAAGCCATTAACTCCTTGAACTTCTAATGCATTGCTGCTGTACGCCAGTTTCAACAAATCACGGACATGGCACACTTTCTTCCAGTACCAACACGAATCATTGCTAGGGCTGTAATCTTCCCACTCGTTTCCCTTTAAATAAATTTGGTGAATCCATTGAACCCATAATCTATCTTGCTTACTAGCCCGCCTATTACTATCAATAAAAATAAATAAACATTTCTTCCTTTATAATGCGCCTCGACAATCGCTTGATTTAGCAACGCACTTTCCCGCTTAGGACTCGATACAATGTCATTTATCGATAACAATCAAACATACCTCAAAGCAACAAGGAATTACAAGAACCGAGACCCCGTGTTCCTTTTTTTTTTACCTATTCCATGCCTGGTATAGAAAGCCACAAACTATCCTTTAGAACGAGCATTCCCGAATCCTATGACGAATCTAGATAGTCCCTTAGCTAGTAATCAAGGACGGAAGGCAAACCCATTTCCCACAATAAACATCCCTCCAACAATGACCGACCAACCCACCATAGGTGCCAGCCAAACCAAAAGTCTGAAATGGCCAAAAGGGGCCAAAGAAAAAATATTAAGTGAAACCGAGGCCAAGCCAAGCCGGCCCAATTCAATGATCAAGACCGAACTCAATGGTCAAAATCAAATCCCAATCATCCAATTCGATTTCAAATACAAGTCCAAATAAGGAGTAAAATGAACAGACCAGTAACCTAGCACCCAAATACCAGCCTCCCCACATTAAAATCCTTAAGACCTTCCCGAGACACTTGTTAGGAGACAGTCCGGAATTTTGAGGATTCAAGCTCAGTAGGATAATCCCAACCGTAAGGGCCAGACATGGAAATTAGATCCCACGTAATCTACAACCCGCTCAATTGAAGCCCGAGTCATTTTTACTCAGCTTTCCCCTTTCCTACCACATTACGAAACCTTAGCCCATAGCCCTAACTCCACAAAAATCAAGCTCCAGATTTTGACCTATCGAAACCACTCACTACCTAGCTCCACAATCCAAAACCATCCAAGCCAGTCACCCTGACCCAAACACGATATCTCGGTAATGGTTACTTTCAAGAGGTCACACCCAATCACTTCTCCTTAGTGCCTTAATATGGAGGAAACATCTCATATCGATAATCGGCATAACGAGTCTAAAGAAAAATCACTCACATCTGAAAGAACTGCGAACACGGTTTGATTCCGTCCAAAAGTGGATACGTAGGCAACCCTTCCCCGGGTACAACCAAACAACTAAACAAAACAGTCGATCAGTCGATTCATGAGTAAACCGGGATTTCTCCCACAACCCGGTAAATGAGTGAGTTAAAATGATGAAGCACAAACGACGAGCCGAGGATGGGTTGGAAACCCGAAAGGGCGCCCCAGGCAAAATGAAGAAACGAGTTGCGAGCCGTCGTTGAACAAAAAAAAAACAAAAAAAAAACAAAAAAGGTGAGCCGAGGACGGAGTGAAAACCCGAAAGGGCGCTCCGGGCAAAATGAAGAATCGAGTTGCGAGCCACCAAAAATATATATATATAAAAAAAAATGTGCTTCTCATTAATAAAAAAAATCAGTTAAATCAAGCCTTTGTCGAGGCCATTTACATCAAGCGTCTGAAACCCGGACATCCCAGAAAGCAACAACGTGTCAAAACTCTACAAAAACTAGTACTAATACGCTACATAATATCAATTAATACAACATAGTACTAACGGCTGGGCTCTACCAGTCCAACTTTTCCTTTCCCTTACCATTCGAGTGTGTTTGCTTGGATCTCTCACCATTGACCCTCTTAACGCAAACTTCCACCTCCCTAGCCAAAAGCGAGCCCAGCCAATCTCACTTCCCCTCCTCACTCACAAAATGGTTCTTGTCGGTCTCGGCCTGTGTAGATGAACTGACGAACACTAGGATCGGTAACGTCGTCTTCGGTCGTGCACTTAGCAACATTAGCCCGCATAGCTTCCTTACTCTGTAGTACGGTCACCTCCACAATCCTTAACCTTTCTCTCACACCCGACAACCTCAGACACCAGGAACGATCTCTTGAAGTAGCTAAACCCCTTTCAAAAGCCAAAATGCCCGAAAAAGAATGTCAGGCCCACACGGATGATACATTTCGTCCTTCGGATCCACCAGACTTAGATGCCTTTTCATTCTTTTTTTTAGGGGGATAAGCTACCCCACCTAGGCGTGTCGTAGCCTTTTAATGGTTATCGTCAAGTTGCGTTTGTAGCCTAACAAGGCGATATTATGGATATATAAAAAGTGGTCTAACCTTTTTTTCAAAAGTCACCCGAATTTTAAACTTCGGTCTCGTTCTGAACAACCACGTTCATCTCTTAACACACTAGGTCAAAGCACGTTAATATTTTACATCTCGAGTCAAAACATTTTAATCGACGTACTACCTGATCTAATTCCCGGCTCAAACTAATGCATTTCAAAACATCCGAAAGGAACTGTTTTCGTACTCTCATGCAATGCTAACACACCCTAAACTAGGTTGAATCGCAAACAAACAAACGAAAGAGTGATTACTTGTCAATCTAGCTAAACAACTAGCCAAATAAAAACATAAGACTAATCCAACTAGTTCAAATACTAAGAATTTAAAAGCAAATGTACAACATACACAAATTCGTACACAAATCGAGGCTAGGGAAGACCCCTAGAAGCTGCGCCGATGGCTATCACAAGTTCACCTAGGTTGTCGTCCAGACCTAGGTCTTCTAAGTCGAAGGTAGGAGACTCACTACCATCCATCCCCAACAGCATGTCTAGAGTAGCCGTCTCGGGGACTCCTCCAACTTCGTCATTAGCACCCGTAGGCTCAGCCTCAGCCTCAACCTCCCTCTCAATCCGATGCCTGGCCTCACCATGTGCAGAGATCTCACCCCAAGACAGAGCCAGCTGCTCCTTAAGGAAGGCGATCTCGTCAGCCAGAGATTGCAGGAGCCGTTGCGACTCAACATCTCTCGCCTCGAGCTCGGTCACCCGAGTCTCCAGCTATCCCACCTTATCCGAGACATCCTGCGAGTACACTCAAACATTAGGAAAACACACAAGCATCCTAGAAAACCACCTTAGTCACACAAACTCACCGATCGAGGCCCCGAAGTGTCACGGGAGACCCTCGAGGCGTAGGCCCGGAAGCAGTTGGCAGCCTGCCACAATCGCTGATGGCAAGCCGACGAAACTTGAGAGTAAGACCATAAAAGTTAGGCAAACTGACCCTAAATCTTAGAACCCGAATCGAAAACAAAATTCAAGACTTACCCGGTATACCCGGTCACGCCACTCTATCCCGGCATCCATCTCCTCAACAGAACACGGGGGGAGGGGCTCGGTAAACGGTATCCCAGCCGTATCCACCCTAAGCAGAGTCATATGAAAATCTGGGGGCTTGATTTCGTCAGCCGGATCGGCCAATTGAAAAGACAACAGATTAGTCAGTCAAAAGGCAAAGAAATAACAAACCACAACACGAATCTTAGAATTAGAGCATTACCACAAGGCGGTACGAAGTCAACCGCCGGGTGACGTGAGAAAGATAGGAGGCACCAGGCACCAAGAGCGTATCGCCCTCTTCTTCGTCCTTATCCTCAAGGATCTCTGCGGCGGTCGGTGGTCTGAACATGGTCCGGGGAGGATCAACTGGCACCCTGAAGTCGTCATATAGGCATTGACGCACCAACCGCTCGCCCAGGTACCAAACTGGACGAATCAACGCAGGAAGAAGCATCCTCCTATAACTCCGCGGCCTCAGCTCCGCAGTCACGTATTTGGGCACGCCCTCGTAATCAGCCCAAGGGCGGGCCACAAACTACACAAACAAAACCAATCTCCTAATAAATCCCAAAACTTGGGGGCTATTGAGCAAAATGAGCTATAAAAGGAAAACTCACATCTTCAAGGCCTAGCTTGTTAACCAGCGCATTCTCCACCGGGTAATGGCAGATTGTGCTCTTAGGCTGAGCCAGCCTCCACTCGATTCCCGCCGGGAATCTCTTCGGGTGCGCCCGTGCCGTCTTAAGAGCTAAGCACGGGAAGTAGGAATAGATCCAAGCCTGCAAAATCCCAAAACGACTTTAGCAATTCAAGCCAAAAACTAAGTAGAACTCAAAACACAAGAGCGAGGGAAAAACAACTAACCTCCAGTATGAGGCCCGGACCCACGATGGGCACAACTGAACCCGACCCTATCACCAGCGGCCTCACCATGACTTGCAAGCAGCGAGTCATCTCCGCGAAAGCCGCGGTCACCCAATCATAACGTCCTAGCTGAGTCAACTCAGCTAGGAAAGGCAAAAACCTAGTGCTGAACCTCTCGCCCTTGTCCGAGAAGTGGGTCGACCCTAGGAAGTACCACAACCACAATCGGGCATCCTGCTCCGGCGTGTTGGGTTCCCGACCCTCTAACACTGCCACACGCTCGAAGTGGTCAGTGATGTAAGAACTCGCTAAAGCATGAGGCGTATTATATACCTCACGCGGTAGAAAATCCCTGATGAGGCCCCGCACCTCATCACTATCCAGACTAGGGCCTTCGGCGGCCCACCTAATCCTATCCAAACCCCAGGGCAAATCACTAATCATCCCGAAAGACGGCTACTCGAGTGGAGACTGACGCCCTCGAGGAGTTTTGCCCAAGGGTTCTTAGTGATCCCGGAGGCACAGCAACAACAATTTTGTCTTAGGGGTCAGAGGCATCCCGAACGACAGCTACTCGAGTGGAGACTGGCGCCCTCGAGGAGTTTTGCCCAAGGGATCTTAGTGATCCCGGAGGCACAACAACAACAATTTTGTCCTAGGAGTCAGAGGCATCCCGAAAGACACCTACTTGAGTGGAGACTGACGCCCTCGAGGAGTTTTGCCCAAGGGATCTTAGTGATCCCGGAGGCACAGCAACAACAATTTTGTCCTAGGGGTCAGAGGCATCCCGAAAGACAGCTACTCGAGTGGAGACTGACGTCCTCGAGGAGTTTTGCCCAAGGGATCTTAGTGATCCCGGAGGCACAACAACAACAATTTTGTCTTAGGGGTCAGGGGCATCCCGAACGACAGCTACTCGAGCGAAGACTGACGCCCTAGAAGAGTTTTGCCCAAGGGATCTTAGTGATCCCGGAGGCACAGCAACAACAATTTTGTCCTAAGGGTCAGAGGCATCCCGAAAGACAGCTACTCGAGTGGAGACTGACGCCCTCGAGGAGTTTTGCCCAAGGGATCTTAGTGATCCCGGAGGCACAACAACAACAATTTTGTCCTAGGGGTCAGAGGCATCCCGAAAGACAGCTATTCGAGCGGAGACCAACGCCCTCAAATAATCTTACATCACTTTACCTTGTCCTAGGGGTCATAAGCATCCCGAATGACGACCGCTTGAGTGGAGACTAACGCCCTCGAACATTTTATGGGTCTCATGCCACTCAACTTCGAGCCGGCAAGGGATCAAAGTTGACTTGAACGGTTTCCGAGTCCCCATAATTGACTCGGTGGCGACTCCACAAATCAACGACAACTTCAGTTCACTAAAAATGTCGCCTTACCAAACAAAACGACCTTTAAAAATTTACAACCACGACTCGATCGATTCCCAAACGAAATCACGGGTGCCTGCACCCGTCTTGTACAAGTCCGGATCGTCATCCAAATCGAGGTCCGACACTTCGCCCCGTACTTGAGATCGGACCGGCCTCCGGCAGGGAGGGGGCCGCGTGCGTAGCCGCCGCCACACGTTGAAAACCGGGTTGGTCCCGCACGGGCGCGCGCGGGGCGCCGGGCGGCGCGGACGGACGTCCACACCTTTGGTTATAAGTCTGGATCGGTTTCATTTGTTTGGTATCGTAGCGTCGCGTTTGGGGACGGACTTTCTCAGTGGTTTTGAATGTTCAGGTGCGATTGTAGTTTTGGTTTTCGGTTTTCGTCGATTGTTTGGCTTCCGAATGTCGATTCTGATTTGTTGGTTTCGATTGTAGCCTTTGGTTATAAGTCTGGATCGTTTCCATTTGTTTGGTGTCGTAGCGTCGCGTTTGGGAACAGACCTTTTTCAGTGGTTTTGAATGTCTAGGGGCGATTGTAGCTTTGGTTTTCGGTTTTCGTAGATTGTTTCCATTTGTTTGTAGCCTCCGGTTAATATCGATTCTGATTTGGTTGCTCCGATTGTGGCTTCTGATTATAAGTCAGTATCTTTTATCTTTTCCATTCTTTCGGTGTCGTAGCATCGCGTTTGGGAACTGACTCTTTCAATGGTTTTGAATGTCCAGGTGTGATTGTAGCTTTGGTTTTCGGTTTTCGTCGATTGTTTCCATTTGTTTGTAGCTTCCGATTGGTTGCCTTCCAAGTGTCATTTCTGATTTGTTTGCTTCGATTGTCGCTTTTGATTATAAGTGTGGATCGTTTCCATTTTTTTTTGTCGCAACGTCGCGTTTGGGAACGGACTTTTACAGTGGTTTTGAATGTCTAGGTTCGGTTGTAGCCCTGGTTTTTGGTTTTCGTCCATTGTTTCCATTTGTTTGTAGCTTCCGATTGTTTGGCTTTCAAATATCAATTATGATTTGTTTGCTTCGATTGTGGCTTTTGATTATTATTCTCAAACGTTTCCATTTTTTGGGTTCCGTAGCGTCGCGTTTGTGAACGGACTTTTCAGTGTGCTGGACAGTTGTTTGGCCTCTTGGTGTCGCGTTTACTAGCGAGCTTCTTCTGTGGTTTCAGATGCGTTTTGGGACGTGGAAGTTGTGCCGGACTGATGAAGAGCACGTGACTCAAGTGTGAGTTACTGTTCTGATGTGTGTTGACACAAGGTGCAGTCAATCCAAGGTGTGTATATACCTATGACTGGTTAGCTTTTCATTCAATTTGACATCAAATTCTGCTCCTGCGTTCCTCGCCTCTGTGTTTCTGCTTCTTCCTCTTATGCATCCTTTCCTTTTGGATTTCTGGTGAGTCTGATTTCGTTTTTTTACTTTCTGATTAGTCTACTTTTCAGTTTCTGGTGAGTGCAACCAGCTTGGTGAGTCTAATTTCCATTTTCGCTTTTTGAATAGTTTACTTTTCAATTTCTGGTGAGTTCAATTTACTGAGACCGATTTCGATTATCGATTTCTGATTACTTTGCTTTTCAGTTTCCAGGAATACCACCAGTGTCGTGTCCCCTTACAGAAATTAATCCCCTCAAACCCTTTGTCATCTTTAATGACTGAACCAGATTATGTGCTTTCCACACTGCCGTCAATGGTGTATCTTTCCATGGAATTTTGCTCTTCCTTTTGGATTTCTGGTGAGTTCAATTTGGTGAGTCTGGTTTTGATTCTCGCTTTCTGATTAGTTTGCTTTTCAGTCTCCGCTGAGTGCAACCAATTTGGTGAGTCTAATTTCCATTTTCAATTTTTGGTTGGTTTACTTTTCAAGTTCTGGTGAGTACAATTTACTGACACCGATTTATGATTGATCTCTGGTTAGTTTGCTTTTCAATTTCCAGGACTAGCGGCAATGTCATGTCCCCCTACAGAAATGAATCCCCTCAAGCCCTCTATCATCTATAATGACTGAACCAGATTGTGTGCCTCCCACAGTTCTATGAATGGTGTGTCTTTCCATGGACTTTTGCTCTTATTCTAACAGTGTGTCTACGTTGACACATACACATTGACTGTACTAGATCAGTCATTATTCTACTTTTCCTCATGTCCACAGACCTCTCACTTGTATAGCCTCACCAACAATAGCACTTTCTTGCTGGTTTAATGTGTTTGGTTCTCTTACCAGGCACGTGGAGACGGATATGTGGTTCTCTTGTTGGTTTAATGTGTTCAGCAGTAGAGCGGTGTTTGGGATGTGATGTGCGCATAAACGAATCTTGGTTTGTTTGGCTGATGGAGTAGGAGTTCTGTCTCAGCTATAAATTGTTCGCTTCGATTGTGGCTTGATGGTCTCCAGTTGTTTGTTGTCGTGAGGTCGCGTTTATGAACGGACACTATCGATTGTCTCCGTTTGCTTGTCAAATCTGGCT
Source organism: Agrostemma githago (assembly GCA_958450325.1). Lineage (NCBI taxonomy): Eukaryota > Viridiplantae > Streptophyta > Magnoliopsida > Caryophyllales > Caryophyllaceae > Agrostemma > Agrostemma githago. The sequence goes on from OY288261.1 coordinate 27,372,618, forward strand.
TTTTTTGGTTTGGGCTTTCAGGTCTCGGTTGTGAGTTGTTTGCTTCAATTGTAGTTCAACTGTTTTACATTCGGTTCAACAGTTTTGTTGCAGAATATGCATATCCCGCAAGGTAAATTGTCGATGACATGCTGTGCCAAATATAGGCCACCCGTTCAGCGACACAGTTCCACGTGATTCTCGGAGACAAGCTGAGGAGCTGTGGCTATCCGATTACGCGCTTAGAACCTGTGAGTAGGCAGCAACGAACCTCTGTTCATAAAACTGTTGCCCTGGAGTTTGAGGAAGGTGTGGACAAGTATTGACATGCTTTTAAGCTTGAAAGCCTGCTTGAAGGGCCTGGCTTTGGAAAGGAAGCCATCCCTGACGACACTGACTCCTTTGGAGGCACACGACCGTGGGCTGCAACACGAAAAGGCAGCGAGTATCTGCCGGAGGAAATACAGTATCAGTTCGTCCGAACGGACATTAAAACAGATGTGACCGCCGCAACATAAGAAGGTGATGACGACGAATTTGACAGCATATTAGATGCAATATTATCCTTATAACTAGGCGAGCCAATGTCTGACATTGACTACTGAAACGTACTCTTAGGAGTCATAAAAAAGAAAAAAAATCTTCCAAACTATGACATGAAGACGTGAGTACTGGTCTGCAGATCCACGTCAACTATATGTTCCCGACTGTTTTATTGTAGTCCAAAACTTCTAATAAGTAGTCATTTTTTTACCTGCCACGTTGATGATATGCCCCGACTAGTTTTCTATTATCCAGATCTTCTAATAAGTAGTCATTATTTCCATTTTAGACTGAGCCGGATTATGGACTTACGAGTGCATGACAATTGCAGCCAGACAGTGCGTCATTTTTGTGACGGTCTGGAGCAGGTTAAGTAATAGTGTTGACTCAAAATAGGCTCGTTCAAAATTTGGATGTGATATATCAGTATGTGCATACACAATGAAACCCACCCGAAAAACCCAGGCCCCGCGAAACCTACCCGGAAATGACTGATACCCGAAAGTGCCCGGCCGGATGGTTGATGCTTATTTTTTGTCAAGCCCCGCCCGAGCCCGGTGCTTGCCTGAAAATAAAGGGAGAGTAATTATGCCGGCACCCACCTAATCCTTCATTAAAGTCACACCTACCCACCAAAAGCCAGCATGACCAGTTGACCAAGGACAGACACACAATTCACTCTTCCCGCTCCTAGACCGTTCGTCCCCAAAAAGGTGAAGCCTTCCATTACAGCATTATCCTGCCGAACAGTGGTGCCGGAGTTTAGATCAGGTGTTCTCTAACGAATTTCTACAGTTTGTACGGTATGTCTTATGCATCACTTCCGTACTTCCATTGATCTTTATTGTATCCCTATTATTATTATGCGTTGCATATGCCCGTGTTCCTCTAAATGATGACCACAGACTTCAGCTTTCCATGCACTTGTGTTTTGCTTATTAGTAGGTGCACATGAATGAAAAGAACCACTCACACACTGCTCGCTAGGTCGGCGTGCTTCATTCAGAATATGTCTCCTTGGAACTCATGAAAAATTTTGTAGTCTTTTCAGAGATAGAGTCTTCAGACTTGTGGAACATTATTTGCATGCTTACCTCTTTCATTGCCATGTATTGTCATCTCTTCAGCTATTGAACAATCAGTGTCACTGCTTTTGTGCCATCTCTATAAATAGATTATAAGGAAGTCATTTTAGAAACAGGTTCCAATACAACCCAAAACTGTAAGTTATTTCAGAACAAGTATCCCAAACACTTACCGAAATGAGCACTTCAAACACCAAAACTGTAGATAAAGGGAAGGACCTGATGTCTAGGAAGAACGATGTAGAGGGGAAAGATGCAGGGAATGCTCACAAAAAAAAATGGGGATGAATGTTGCCTGCATTGACCCATTAACGAAATACCTTTATCCTCCCAAGTTTATCATTGAAAACATGCCATACAACATTGATAGAGGAGTCGTGACAAGTAGGAGTCTTGCCCCACTAAGGGATTGCCTGCTTTGCCTGGAATACCCAGTCTCAAAGGTTGAGGCAGTGTGGAGAGGCCTCGGGTCTGTTTTTCAAAATGCAGCCGTAGTGCACTTTCATAGGGGAAGTGCTAATTATATTAGTGCCTTTAAACTTGAGTACGTATTTCAGAAAGAGGGGAGAGGAAGGGATCAATTTATGATCCATACCAGCCCTACTGACGGGCCTTATCTGTGGGTTAGCATGAGGGCGGACCGCAGTTACGTGGGGAAAAAGATTGATTATGACATGGTCCATATATACCAAAAGGGTTTTGGTATTGCTGCCGCGGATGCCCTGCAGAATGCCACTACAATGAGATCATGGGAACACTAAAGCAGCCCTACCCCTCATTCTACCAGGCCTAATGTGGTGCGGTAGTGGACGTGTCTTGGGGCGTATCGATGCTTAGGATAGTTGTTTATTTACTTTGCTTCTTGCTGTTTGTCGCTTGCTGTTGTCTGCTGATTTTCTCTGCGTGTCTTTCTGGTGTCGCTGCTGCTTCTGTATTGTGCTGTCCTCCTGGGATTATTGTGAGGAGTTGACAAATTTGTATTTCGTCTTTAACTCCGCTTTGTACACATAATTATGGTTTGTATGATTTCGCTTCTTTGGTTCTCTTGTTGAATGTTTTGTTTGTGTCTTCCTCTAATGTGGGATAAAATTCCATTTTGTGTTCATCATTACAAAGTTGCAGATCCGAAAAGAGCCATCATACTTCTGTAAAAAGACACTGTGTAGCATGTAGTTAGTTTAGTGGATGCCATTTTGGGTAGCTGGAAACACTAGAAGATAGTCCATAATCAACGCCTACATATCCAATATATACTCTTACTGTTTCATCCAAGTAAGGGCTAGAGGAATAAATATTATTACGAACTGTGAATTAGCATCTGAGTGCATGTAGTGAGAGTAGCTATACAATTTTCTAATACTGACTGCTACAGGGGTGGAGGATTGCATCTGCAGTATATCTGAACGGTGGACATAACAGTAAAATGGAAGGCGCGCATGCCATTGAAGGTTTCGTATCCGAATATGCATACCCTGCGCGGTGGATAGTTGATGATATGCCCTACCAAATCCGGAGCACCCTTTCAGCGGCGCGCTGCCACACGATTGTGAAGGACGCGATAAGAAACCTAGGCTATCCAATTGTGAGTTTGGAACTAGTAACCAAACAGCCAGGCGTCGCCTTCAGGAAAGCAATAGTGTTGGAGTTCGAAGAAGGCATGGACAACTACTGGTCTGCCCTTAGGGTTGCGAGCCTTTCTGAAGAAGCGGGCTTTGGAAAGGGACATATCTCCGAGTGCACTGAATCATTCGAGGGCATTCGTTTATGGGTTGCAGCACGAGAAGACATCGCATATTTCCCACAGGATGTGTAATATCGATTTATTCTGACTGAACTGAAGACGAATGCAGATGCTGTCGCATCCGGAGACGACGGTATGGAGTTCGAAAATGTGATGAGTGAACTCTTGAACTTGTACCCAAAACTATTTATGTGGGATGATCGAGAGTGATTGTTGTTTTTTGGGTACAACTGCTTCTCTTTCCTTTCAAAGTTTGTAGTGAAAGTAACAGGCGCAGTAATACACGTACTACTTGTTTAATGTGTTGGGTAACTAAGGAGGAGCGAGTAATAATTAGACTTGGTCCCTTGAAGAATTGGAAAAGAAGAATGAATCACGCTCTTGGGTACAGTCTCTCCCTTTTGTCTTTGGTTGCAGTTCTCAGTTGTTAGCTGTTTGCTTCGATTGTAGCTCAAATGTCTCCATTCGTTTGGTGTCTTTGTATCGCGTTTGTTAATGGACTTGATCAATTGTGATCGGTTGGAGCAGACTAATGTTGTGTATCGATTTTTTTTGGATACCTATCTTTGGGTTCAAGTGTGCTTGGTTTGTTTGAGTGATGGCGAGTCTACATTCACACATGTGTCGTTATTAGTCGATTGAGAGTTCAAATATCAGTTGCTATTATTTACCCTTCTTTTTTCCCACCCTGAGGATGTACTTTGGTGACGTGGATGGGCAGTCCGACTCTAGGTCGTCAAAACTGGACATCGGAACACCTAGCATGCAATTCCTCGCGACTGACAGAATGCAGACTACTTCACTTTTGTACATCATTTAAAATTTTCCGCACGAGTAATAATGGAGTATATAAACAGAAGAAGGTTGTTTGGTATTGTAATGTCATATTTGTGAGTGGACTTTTTCAGTGGTTGTGACTGGTTAGCTGTTTGTGGCTAGCTGTTCGGTGAGCTTAGATTCTGCATTTTTGATGAGCTCAGTTTTTGGTGAAACAGTCTATGCACATGTCGACGTGTATCCGAGTTTGAAAGACCATCTGAGAGAGTACATGGGGATAGACAACCTGGATACAAAAAAAAGGGCCTTTGACCTCACGCACTTTGACTCTCGGAAACATGTTACAAGTACACGGGATGAACACCGGAGTCCTGAGACCGGGACTGCTAAGAAACGTTATACATCTTACGTTTATATGCTTATTAACTACTCTGTATTAAAAACGTGAAGTATATTACTTGTCAAGTGGAACACTACAAACTTATTAATACGCATGTTATAGGACACCTGCCACAGGGCTCCCAACCACCGCCATGTCTATCCTTCTCCATAGACCGAATGAAACCTGACGCAATTTACTCCGTGTTATTCTTTACTGTGACTTACGACGGTCTCAAAATTTATCTGGTTCACGATCAGCGGCCAACAAGAAATGTAAGCTACTCAGATCTTGAGCTCTTTTGGTTAAATCCTGCCCGTGTATATTACTCTGCCGAGCTGCTTGATGTTACAATTTTGGTGAACTGTTGTGTGTAATATTAGGTTCGGAATGTGGTTCCTGGAACCTTTGATGAACTTGATCTGCTCGCTACTGCTGCACGTGTTTCGTTGCCGTTTGCCTGTCGTAGGGTTTCATTCAATTGGCCATCACTGTATATGTTATCTCATGTAGATCTGTGTTTTTTGTGGCTGCTTTGTAGTTCAGTAAAATGTATCATCCAATTTTGAAGTTGTAGATAGATTTAGAAGTTTGTGGGTCTGGAAAACCCTAACAGATCTATGGGCTTTCCTTACATCTGGTAAACAAATCTGAATTTGCGGTTAGTTTAGGGGTTCTGGCCAACAATTTCCAATTTAGAAGTTGTAGATAGGTTTAGAGGTTTGTGGGGTCTGGAAAACCCTAACAGATCAATGGGTTTTCCTTGTATTTGGTAAACAAATATGAATTTGTGGTTAATTTAGGGTTTTTTTTTGTAGTCATGGTCTTTAGTTGGGTGCCATTCTATTCTTCTCCTTATTTTCTTCTCCGCCAGATGTACATAGTTTCGTTTTGGGGGGGACTGGAAAGCCCTAACAGATCAAACGTGGGTAAACTGATAAGAGTCAAAGAAATTGATGGCTTCCCAAACTGTTGATTATTATTAGTTGAAGTGTAACGGACTGTCTTTCTAACCTAGTTCGTGTGTTGTGCACACGTAATTGTCTTATAGCTATTTCCAGATTTTCGGGGACATCTGGCTAGGCGTAGGCGTTAGATAACTGTTCTTGTAGTGTCTTGTTGCTGGTTTAGACTTGCCGAGCTGGGGTTAGCTTGTCCTGACTTTATCTTTAAACCTTGTGTAACCAAGTCGTCTGACTGAGGTTCTTTTTGTTGTAGACTGCTGCGAGACGGCCAGGGGACGGAAGGTGTGCACGATACTGAAGCTGGTGTTGCTGAATGTGCGTATCCTGCTAGGTGTATAGTTGATGATATGCCGTATCACATACAAGTCACACGCTCGGCGGCGAAGCGCCACGTGTTGCTCAAGGATAGGCTGAGAACTCTAGGCTATCCAGTTGTGAGTTTAGGGCCCGTACCTAGACGACAAGGCGTCGCTTCCAACAAAGATGTAGTGTTAGAGTTTGAAGAAGGTCTGGACAAGTATTGTCATGCTTTTAGGCTTGAGAACCTTTTTAGGGAATATGGTTACGGGAAAGAACACATCCTTGAAAACACCGATACATTTGCTGGCATTCATTTGTGGGCTGCAACACGGGAGGACAAAGAATACTCGTCGGGCCAAACGCAGTACCAGTTTGTTCCGGCTACAATTAAAGTGGAAGCGATTGCTACGGCGTACAATGACAGTGAAAATGAGTTTGAGAAAATGTTAGATGCACTGCTAATGCTATATCCGTAACTATTTGTGTGATGTGTTGACTCATGATTTCAACAGCCAAACCTAAGCCGTACTACATTTATCTTAGGACAGACCTGCGTTCAGTTTGATCTGTTTCCGGATAGTGCATTGATGATTGACCTTGGTTTAATGATCATTTGAGATGTTATTATTTAGTAAGTTACGGCCTTAGTTTGGTACGTGTATGATGGAAAATAGTGCGTTTTCTTATCACTGATTTACAGCATGACATATCAGTACCTAGCTTACCATTCATAAGTCACGGAGACTATTTCATAGACCAATATGTTTAAGTCAATTGATGTCTTGTCTAATTATTTCTAGCAAGCCATAATGGAATGCTGTGCTTCGCTTGCTTTAACTTTTTATCTACTATGTTTTAGCATTTACCTAGAGATGCCACCAGGACAGGCTATAAGACCTATTTTGGGCAGCTACTCTGAAGGATTCTTGGAACTCATGGTCATGGTGCACGAGGGAAGAGGACGAAAACAGGAGTGCAGGCAATTGCCACTATCTTCAGTGATTTGTGACATTACGTAATCGTGGATGTGCTATAACTGCAAAAATCGATGAACCATTCTTGTCAAACTAAAAAAATTATTCAAGTCCGCTTAGACACCTTCCATGTAGAACAATATTGTCGCTAATATAAACATACAGTGTTCAGTTCAGATTATGGAGATGAGGAAGAGGGAGACTATGAAGGGGATGAGGGACAGAGGAGGTCGACCTTGAGCATATGACTGCTGAATACATCTTCCCTCCACAGTGCATTATGGAAAACATACCTTACCACTATTAAGGAGGTAGACCAGTGGCCCGAAGTTTTATCCCTCTGCAACGTACGCTACCGAACTTGGGTTATCCAGTTGCGGATGTGCGATCTGTGTATAGTGACCCTGGAGAGGTGTTCACGAGGGCTGTGGTTGTTGAGTTTGAAAGATCGCCTGCTAACTGTAGGGAGGCATTTAAGCCGTCAGAGATTTTCGATATTAAGGAGAGGGGCTACTTACATCTGCAAGCCTTTGCTGGCCCGGGACAAGGTCCATACCTCTATATTGCCGACCCAACAACCAGTTCTCGCTTTGTGGGGCAGGACCCTGAGTATCGCATGGTTCCCAGATCACAGTGGGTGAGTTGAGTTGCTGAAACAGGATTGTCACAGGTATACCACTACGATGAAGTGGTTCGCATTTCAGCATGCGTGTATCCACAGTTCTATGCGATTTAGATGACCATGAGCATTTGAGCACTGTACAAGCAAAGATGTTGGCGAAGGAAATGAACATGAATATGTACTGCGTGCTATATACGCATGCTTAGATGACTAAAGAAGGAAGCAAAGAACGTGTAGTTGAATGTGTAGTTTGCGGTACGTAGTAGTTGCTGATATGATTTATGTATGCTTCATTCGTTTGTAAGATAATTAACCATATTCTCTATGTACTATAGTCAGATGGTTGTTGACCTTTACCTATGATGCCATAAGTTTGGAACCTATAAGCATCGATGCTGCTCTTGTATTCTTCAGGCGCTAGCTAAGTGGCTTACTTGTGTGCTATTGTTTCCTAGAGGGTACAAAGGAGTCAGCAGAGTCTGGGACATTGGTCTTTACCGGTTGCATTATGCCACCAGTATTATGCTTCCTGCATTTAACGGTTGTAGGTTGTATGGCAGGACACTGATTACCTTATATTAAGCAAGTATACAATCAATGTAAAATGGTGGAATGAATCGGCCACTAGGGATGATCATAGCAGTATTCGATTTGCTTGTCGTTCTTTCTTCATCTAATTCCATGACGTAGGGTATGTGACCATGCTTTGTTCATAGCGAAAGGATACGTTTTAATTTTATTTGCAGGAGGGTTAATTTTGATTGTAAAAAGAAAGTTCTGGCATTATTCAGTACAGTAATTCTAAGGCACATGTGTTGAAATTTACCACGAACCATGTACTTTGTATCGAAAAGGAATTAGGAGGATGAGGAACTCGACCTGTCATTGATTTATGACAACAATAAGGGTGTGAGATAAAAATTATTGTTCATGCTCATGTTCTTTATCATACATGCACAAATAATTTTCCTTTATCGCCTTAACTGTAATTAGTAAAGATACAAATCGAAAATTATTGGATCGTTTTTGGATCTACTATTTTCGTGTTTGCATTTGTGTTCGTGTTCGAGTTTTTCAGGTCCAACAATAATTAATTTTCTGATTCATGTGATAATTGTAATAGGAGTGTAGGATTTTCTAGCCAAAGAAATATCAACAAAATAAAGAACAAGAACTGATGTCTCACGGATACTAATTAGTCCACTCTCCTCACACTTACCGAGCACGCACTCGATTTCACCCACCAGTACCATTAATGACCCCTCAACTTCTTACCTTCTCTTACCATTAACACCAGAACAGACCCCAGTAAGAAAATATTACCCCCAGTTTCTTGCGTTGTGCCTATTGCTTCCTCCACTCTCTTCTGCTGCATGTGTTGAGCTCTCACCATCAGCATTATAATTGTAAGCTTTCTACTCTTCATGTGCGTTTATTGTTTTAGTTCACAGTATTCACTAAATATTCCTAGAAAATGCTACGTTTCGCCGTTATCGTGGCCTCATGGACATGACGCTTAGCATCTCTGTGATGAGTTGCTCCTTTTTTTTGTCCTTCCTATTTTTTCCCGTCTTTCGTCTTTTTGTTGGGTTAGCTCTTTAAGCTTGTCAATTTATGTCCGTTTACTGATTTGAAGTCCGCTTCAGGGCTGTCCTTCTGTACCTGCTTTGATCATGTTAATATATCTATGCTTCCATAGCCATGCAAAGGGTTGAGGTTTACTTGGATAATTGAATGTACCTCCTGCTATATACTGAGTAATATATACCTTATCCGGACTATATTTCATGATGATATTTCAGAGGAAGGCAACTGAAAAATATACTGAACGATACTAACCAAACCAGTGTACTGACAAATATTTTAATACAGGTCAAATGAAGAATAGCCGAGTTGATAAGCGTTGAGTCATTTTTATTCTTCGATTACAAGGTTATGATTTTACACTACTCGGGTTATTGGTTATCAACTTGTGGGTACCAAAAAGAAGAGGGAGAATTAAAGTTATGGAATGATTTAGATAGCTGAAGAGGTCCGAGGCTTTAGGTGAATGTAGATTTAGAACACGAATCGAATGTCGACTAAAATATGCACTGCCGTGTCAGAATGTGCTTAGTTCAAAATGCGTGGATTAGAAATCCCATGCAACTTGAGGACTATAATCATGTATAGGGGTATTTTATTTGACAGATACATTCATTATGATTAGATGTATACTAATTATATGGTTGTTATATTTTACGTATAAGACATTTTGCTTCAATAAAATAGAACGACAATTCTTTGGTATTTCAGCCAAAACCCGAATGATAACATTCCACTAATGCGATATTAGTAAAAGGTAGGTAAAGCATTATTATGTTGAGAATCACTGTAGTACTAGATTATTACTCCTTATATGTGGTAGGCAGTCATCCTACAAGCTAAGACGAGAATCTGTACGTAGTTAGTATTACATGGTGTAAGATAGTATACTTGTGTGTATTTGCATATCGTTTAGGTTTCCTAGGTTAGAGTTTTGGTTGACTAATTACGTGTAATCTCCCATGATCCACGACATCTCCTTACTGACCCAAGAAAATAGCTAGGTGCGAAGTTGTGGAATAGTGATTGGAACACTCCGTCAAGCCTCTCACTATTATCTGCTGCCTTTTGCTTCTGTCTATTGTCATTAGCCGTGACTACTGACACGGCTAAAGCTGTTTTCGCTCTTGTTCTTCATTTCTGGCTTGATACTATGTTTCAGTCTAATGTCGACCAATGTATAATTTATTTGTCGACATTACTGCGCTGCCATTCGATTCTTGCTATTTTCGCAGCCTGTTCAATGATTTTTGGCTGCCATTATTGACCTAAATGTCGTATCCGAACATTACTTTGATATGGACTGTACAGTGCAGGACTTTCAGATATTACTTTGGTTGCGTATCGTTGCAGAGGTTGGGTGACGAACAATGTAAATGAAAACAGGTTTGAAGTTATATCCAGCAGTAGGCAGAACAAAATAGAGCGCTTGCCTTTCATTTACGACCGCCCGCATGAGGTCAGGATCTGTGGCAGGCGATTCTCAGCGGCGAGTAAAGTCTTCTCTAACGAGGACTATATGGAACAAATTTTCATGAGACTTGATGTAGCTGACAGAGCAGCGGTGTCAGTTGTGTGCAAGGGGTGGGCGCATATGTTTTTACTACGTCTCGATGCACCTCGGTAGACTATAGACTACAATAGAAGTCTACAAAAGAGGCATCGCAGCGGTCTGACAACTGTTTACAGGGGTAGTATGGTTGTCTCGCAGAGATGGAGATGCCATTTGACTGAGAACGTGATCGCTAAAACGATGCTGCACAATTTCCAATTGGACGCAAGAACCCCTTCACCGAACTTGGAAGTTAGTGACTGCACCGCTGCGGAGAGTGGGGCCAAGTACTTTGAGCAGTTCAGTAGGGAAGAGGTTGACAGGGCGCGTGTCATCGCTCTTGGTTTGCTAAACACGCTAGATGTGGTCGTTCTCAACTGATCTGCTGCTCGATTACTGATCCATGTCTGCTAAATGTACGTACGTCCGCCTCATTTTCGGTGATAGCTGCTTATGGCGACTGTGGCACTTATGTTGCCTAATTTTGTACTATATATTTCTTGTAGACAGCGTTATTTTGTCATTAGTGTTGATATTTAAGACTTGCCTTTGTTTCTTTAACTAAGCCTCGTCTCTAACGATGATACAGACACTGGAGTAGACTGTTCGATAATAACTATCCAGCCGTTGTATTATTGACTGATAACGATCGCTGCTTATTCTTCCTTGTTGGGTTTGTTGATGATGACAATACCTATTTAACTTGTCTCTTAGTTTAATCTTATAGGTTAATCAACATTAGTGTGATAATTATCAAATGTGCTAATCCAAGAATGTTGATATAAAGACAAGCCAAAGTTATCCAAGATAAAAATCAAGAGCTTCATTTGAAGAGAATATAAATGAGTCTAAGTCCATAGGTCACTTGTAAAGACAAAGTGTGTATATTCGGTACAGCAGAAAGTAACAGTCAGACTGACTGTTACATCGTTCGACAACTCTTAAGAGGATCAAAAAGATTTTATTTTCAAAAGTTTAATCCTTCGAAAAATCTTTTACAAAAAATAAAATTGGCTTTGAAAAAATCTGATTTCTGAAAAAAGAGATGGGTTGGTTTCTTGTGCAACAATAAACCTCTTTCCCCAAGTTTTTCCAAAGAAGCATTCATTACTTTGGAAGGATGAATTGACTACTCAACTTTGCTAGTTGTGCACTTCAATCTAATGGTTCTTCGTTTTATCCATTGGAAAAATAATCATCTCTATAAACCTTTGGATTTGAAATGATGCATCTTTCTTTTATCCAATTTTCACATCTACTATAAAAGAAACTCATTTGCTTCATTTATTTCTCAAGACTTTCAAACACATTAACTCTAAATCTGATATTGCATTTTGTTCTTTAAAAGGTTTAAATCATAAAACATTTTGCAAAGTATTTTTGAAAAGTCTTCAGTAATTTCAAAGTCACAGTCGAACACACTGTTATATACAGAATCATATACACTCTTGTCTAACTTGGTTAGAATTGTAATCTTTGTAACTTTCTAAGTTATTAAGAGTCGTAGCCGGAGTAGGCTATTGGTCATGACCGGAGTAGGTCATTGGTGAGTTAGAGACGGAGTAGTCTTGTAAACTCAAATCGCAACCGGAGTAGGTTGTTGGTAGGTTATGGGTTGCTTTTCATTGTAAAGGGTCTTTTGATTTCGTAGTAGATTTCTAAAGAAGAGCAATAAGAAAAGCATTGGACGTAGGCCCTTAGAGTGTTGGTCGAACCAATTCAAAAATATCGTGTTTTATCGTGTTTTTTATTTTTCCGCTGCATCTTTCGATAAAAGCATGTTATTTTTTTTTATTTTTTTTATTTGCTTAAGCTTCAAACTTAGTTTTAGTTGTGCTATTTCTTTTCATGCAACAGTCGCCCATATTGTGACATTCGTCTGTAGCTTCTCATTCTGCTAAGCGAATCGAATACAGTCTGACAACAGTCGCTCATACTGTGGCTTTGTTCTGTAGCCGTACTCCTTGCTAAGATAAAGCGTAACAGTCTGACTGTCCGTTGTTTGTTAAGTCTAGTACTTCTTCACATAATTGTTTTCTACTTCCACTCAACTTACTTTAATCAATAAAGATTAAGTTGAATCTTTAAAAGGTACCTAATTCACCCCCTCCTCCTCTTAGGTAATTAGGGATCCATAAACTCTTCATTCCTGTAACTGTTACATACAAACAATATACAGCAGGACCAAGTTCATAATATCTGTCCAAAACATGCCTCAGATATCCGTGCTAAGGATACTCACTCGAAATAACATCAAAGTACCTGTAATAATCCATGGAAAACAACAGTAGCCATGATTCCAGCAACAACGAATACCCGCCTCAGCAACTTATTATTTTTTAGTCCCGTCAACGGACTATGATGCAGGTATTTGGAATTCATTAAATACCACTTTTAGTCTCATCTGCCAATTCACCAACCAGAATATTAATTGCTCCCTCGTAAATACGGTCCAGCCTCCTCACTAGAATAAAAGCAGGGTAGTAGGACACCATATCCGCATTGCTCTTCTATTGCTCTTCTCAGACTTCTTCCTCGCATGGTCTTTGCGTCCCCTTCCTGCGTTCCTTCTCCTGCGGCTCTTCTTCCTCCCTTCTTTCCTGCGTTCCTCTTCTGCGTTTCTTCTAATTCCTGGTGAGTCTGCTTCCTTTGTAATCAGTTCAGGTTTTTTTGGGGTTCTGTTGTTCCTGATTTTTGCCGCTTTTCGATTTCTGCTGGGTTTGGGGGGGTTTGTGCGGGTTTGTTCCTTCAGTTTGGTGGGATTTTTTTTTGGTTTAGGGTGTTCAGTTCAGTGTTCATTGCAATGCTGTTGGCGCACCTACTAAGAAATGTAAGAGTGTCCATTACAACGCTGTTGGCGCGCCTACTAAGCAATGTAAGTTTCTTAGAATTTTACGCATCTTGTCTATTGCAACATTGCTTACCTTCTGCTAGCAAGTTGTACGCTTAATGGAGAACAATGGAATGAATCGGCCACTGACTGGCAGTATGGGTAGTGGGTATGGTGGTGCAGGGCCGAGGGAAGAGTATCTCTACCCAACTCGATGCATTATGGCGAATATGCCATATCATATAGAGTTCACCCCCCTGCCACGCATCGTTTGCAAGGAGTTCGGCCCCCTGCAGGACAAGTTAGAAAAGCTGGGTTATCCGGTTACGAGCCTGGAACCTGTATACAGAGGACCGAAGCCATCTTTCAAGCATGCATTTGTCATCGAATTTTCACCTGGTCGTGACGCCTACGTATCTGTATTTAAGTTGCAGCAAATGTTTGAGGCCATGGGTAAGGGGAAGGATACCTTGTACGAGCTTGAGGATCAAAGAGATGGGCCGAACCTGTGGGTTGCTACACGTGAAGACCTCAAATACTTAGTCCAGATGACAGGTTTTGCCTTAGTGGCATCATCTATACGGCACAATGCAATTCCTGAAGTCAATGCCTCTCAAGTGTCCCACTACAATGACCGGAGGGGAACTTTGGTGCAGTTGGACCCAGAATTCTATGCAGACTAAGGGCTGCGTTAAACGTTTTAGCACTGACTGATGTTGTTATATGAACTCAAGTGTAAGATTTGGTAGCATCGTAAATGGTATGACTGTAAACAGAATGACTCTATTCCATAGGGCATTGCTGAATGAAAACATCGAATGCTTCGGGTGAATTCTATAGTCAAATGTTATTGGTGAAACACTGAGTAAAAGCAACAAGCAACGTTTGGATATGGCGGTGCTTATACCGTTGCGTTAGGGTTCATAACACTGGCGGGCCATAGTGACTTCGACAGCGGAAGCTAGATTTACACTACTGCTGTACATGCCGCACAGTTTCCCGTTATATTGGGGTTGTAATAGTGGCATACTATACATTTAGTCCACGTACACGCACTGACTACTTTTGTCGACTTCGCGATGTGATGCAGCACTGCTCGTTCGTAACCGCGACGCTGAAAGTACCGCACGTAGACATGTACTATACGTAACATTCACTGACAGTTGGGTCATGGAGTAACGACTTGTCCTCGTCTGGTACATCTACTAATTTCTAGGTTGGTGTTTTTCAGCTGCATAGATTTCTTAGCTTTTGAAGTAATGATAACTTAGTATCACGGTTTCCCTTGCATGGATATCGGTTCATCTACCTTTTCATGGGTGCCTATTACGTTTTCCCTTGACTTTTAATTGTTTGTGCAACAAGAATATGCATGGTGGAATATGAAACCTCATTCATGTACGTCCCACTACAAGACCGAATAGTAAATGCAGAACACTTGTATAGTCCTGACACATATGAGTTCATAAAGATCAGATCTACGCAAAGTAGAATCAATGTTTAGTTTTCACGTGTTTATAGTTGTGTGTGTGTGTGTGTATATATATATATATCTTACTTCTAATACCACGTATTACTGTAGTCCCTTGTGTAGCTATACTAAGCCAAGGGTAGATTACAAGAGAGGAATCCAATGCTCTCTATAGGTGATTATAGGGTAAGCTTCTTTAAAACCTATTATGATCATCTATACATATTGCTATTTTCTATGTAATAATGGCTTTTATCTAGAAATTCAAAATCTTAGATAAAGTTGCATCAAAATGTGACATTTTTTTGACATTCTTGACTCTATCATAAATGTACAAATATCTATGATATAACTATCTACCTCTATTATGTACTTTCTGGTTCCATTCTCAACCGTTTAAACACGACTGTCCTATGCACGTACGCTGACACTTGGTTATTGTTGTTTGTATCAATAGTAATGTGCTACTAAAAAAATAAAGTGAAACATGGACTTCTCATCTTCCGTTCCATTTATTAATTTATAGGTCTGTGTTTTACAACTCCGAAACTTTCTTAGCTTCAGAAGTAGTGATAATTTATTAGCACGTTTTCCCTTGCGTGGACGTCACTTCGTTTACCTTTGCATCGATGTCTACTACGCTTTTCCTTGACTATTAGTTATTTGTGCAAACAGAACACGCAAGACGGAATATAAAACCTCGTTCATGTGTGTGCCACTGCAGTGCCAAACCGCATGTACAAATTACTTGCACACTCCCGACCCACATGAGTTCATAAAAATCGGAGCTACACATAGTACACCTGATGTTTAGTTTTTATGTATTTATAGTTGTATATTGTAATTCTAATACCACATGTTACTCTAGTTCTATACTAATCCAATATTAGATTGTTTATAGGTGATTCTAGGGTAAGCTCTCTTAACACCTATTATGGACATCTATACATATTGTTATTTCCTAAGTAGTAATACCTTATATCTAGGAATTCAATATCTTATGTGAGGTTCCATCAAAAAGTGACATCTTGGAGCCATGCTTTACTCTATCATAAATGTGCAAGTACCTATGATGTAACTATTTACCTCTATTATGCATTCGTTACATCCTCACCCATTTATACGTGATTGTTTTATGCACGTACGCTGACGCTTGTTTACTGTTGTTTATGTAATTAGTAACGTGCTACTACAAGATGTAACAATTTGACTTATAACCAAGTAGCGATGATTCTAAACAAGTACACACTAGACACCTATAGACTCGTGTCTAAATTTACAAGATTATCTAAAGACGTATTTATATATGCTACTAATGCCGTTGTTGCTTTCATTTTTGTAAAAATTTCTTGAACTATTATACACGGTTTCAGTACCCATTGCTGGATAGCCGATGAAACATAGTGAAGTATAAACAAGTTCAGGTCATTGTATCAAAGTTTTAGTTACATACCCGTTTAAATAGCCGATGTACTAGGTGCTGAATTGACGTGCTATCACGTTTGCTTTACAGGTTTAGCAGATAGAGTACTGCAAGCTATGTTCTAGACGGGATGGGTGTAATTGCTTGCCATTGATGCTTACCGGCTATTCTCTACCTATCAGTACACAACTTGCATCAGTACTTTATTAATCTAAGACGATTTGATTTACCGTCCATCATCATACAACCTAAACCAATACCACTATCATTTGTCCTACCAAGGTATTTAGAACTGTTGCTTGTAGATTTGTAAGCGGGTGCCTATCTAACATCTAACAAATTTACTTGAACAACTCTAGGTTAGAATGGCTTTATAACAGATTCACCATTCAAGTCCAACTTCTCAGGTATGATCAAGAATTTTTTTACCCTTGAAGCATTTCTCTGGACTAATTTGTTGTATGCTTTTAGGGATAGCAAGTTCTGTCATGTGTTTTGTTGCCTAGATAATCCGTGTATTTTTTAGCACAGTAGTAGTGGTCATTATGTTATACGCTAGGAGCGGCTTGAAACTCGTACATAAATACTTGCTCGATAGTCATTATTATATATTATATTATATTGCATAAGTAAGAGTGGGAGATTGGGTAGCATTTGGTTTCGCAGAATACAGTCATGTATTTTTTTCCATCATATTGTCTGTTGACCATTACAATTGTAGGCAACCACTAATTCTTTCGAATCTAACCTGAGGAGATCATTTAGCGAATGATTTTATCACATGTCGCGATCTACTAAGCTTAACCTTTACTGGTAGCTGTAGTTTTCAGGATTGTGTTAGTGTTGTGCTAATTGGACTATAGGCGAGTCTCGTGTTAGTGATACGTTATACAAGGCTTGCATACGTCAGATCGAGTAGCTTACCCGTACTGATTTATCCTTCACAAATATTGCACTTATCATTGTGCTTCTTGATTTGTGCTCATTCTACCATAGGACTCTATTCTGCTTCGGTCGTTTGGCAATGATTCATTAGCATTTAATCAACTGTATCGTGATGTTAAGTCTATATCCAAATACTAGATTGGGTAAAACCAAATATCCAAGTACTAAGATGATGTGTGTTTGACATTCAGGTGCTGAATACATCTTCTATTACAATCACCACTCCGTTTTGTCCGCTTCTGGAACACATAGTTGAGATATTACAATCGCCAGCTCCTGATTACCGTATACTGGACATATCCAGGAATAGTGCGTATATATTGGTGAAGCCAGATTCTGGTACGCTTGTCCTGTCATATGTCGGAGGGCATGCTGATTCTGTTGCAAAGTCGTGCGATGTTGCCGCACGGAAGACTGTCCAAAGCAATGTCAAGATGTTCAATGTTATCGTCGAAGACTTAAGCTTCGAGAGGCAAAGATAAGTGGAACGCTGTAGTCGACTATACCGGCTCAAGCGTACGAGGTTGGAAGACATTATCAAAGAGAGAGACATGCACGCACTAGTGGAAGATGTACCTGGTAGCCCTACGTACGACAAACATGTCTTCCTTGATTATATGCCCCTTCTGATGAAGATTTTCTGGACTGTCGCGATATAGGCTACACCGCTTGAGACTGTGAAGCACTGTGCCGGTAGCTATACATCGTGGATTGCAATCCAAGTTCCGAACAGTAGTCAACGAAGAGAGGTGTTCAATGGTTCAACCTGTAATACTGCTGCATATGCAAAAGGTGAGCTAGCTAAGAAGGTCGTCACGTACCTGATACCTGCTTACAATCTTGAAATCATCAATGTCAATTACACTTCACGCAATGCACAGTTTGTTGCTCTTGTTTGTGATCTTGAACGAGAAAGTTATATGACAATAAAGGAACGAATGACTGGTATCCTAGGTTTGCCTAGTTATTTGGGCTTGCTGATAGAGTCGGGCGACGATATGTCCGAGGATACATCATTAGATGCACCAACAATCACTCCCGTGCCTGGGATTGTTCAAGAAAGGTCGAGTGGAGATTTCACTGTTCCTAGGAACGTTGTTGTTTTTCAGGGAGGGCGACAACCTGTCTTTTATTGCGTCTCGCACACTCGGGGGTCTGGGAGCAATCGTGCGCTGGACATATAGGGAAACTTTTAGTTGGTAGTCCCAGGTGCGTTCGCGATAGATTTGGTTGCTGCAACTACTCTTCTCCCATGTATGTTTGAAAACATTGTTGTTGAATGTAAGATATGGTCTCTACCCACCTACATTCTCGCATTTGCATTGACCGGTTTTTTGTTATGCGACAAGTTCTTTTTAATTCACTGCGAACTAGCAGCTGAGGGCCTTTGTTTGATTATCATACCGTGCAAGTACTTCCTTTCACTGCATTAAATATTCAGTTGTGTAAGACGTATGGACATGCCTATTCTGCATTCTCATGCCATTTCATGTGTGCGTAATCTTGTACTCCCTTATGAATTCATAACAAATGACTACATTTGTTGTGTTGATTACTTTTGTGTATCAACACTACACTACTGAAAGCGTGTGCGCACATGCATCATATAAACGCGACATTTCCTACCGAACTGTAGTGTTTTTGTGGTGTATTTGCTGTGCGGCTGATTGCTGAACGTTTAGACAGCGGCGTGTACTATGCCAAAGTATAGATTTGGATGGGCTGTTGTGCTTCGAATCCTAATCTGCAGCTGCTCTGCCAATTTTTTCCTGTATTTGTGAAATGTTTTACAGCTTCTCAGAATTTTCACTGGTTTGCTTCAAAAACGGATCATTGTTGATGCATAATTTTATCATAATACGTAGATATTCTTCTTAAAACATGAACAAAAAATACGAGCGCATGCCTTCTCGTTCGCTAGGTAACGTAGCTATACAGAATAAGAACTCGAGGTAGCGGTTTCGGGCCAGATACAGAAACATTATAGTATACATATCTTATCACCAAATATATAAAGACAATGTTAGAGAGACAAAAGTAAATTAAAAAAATGAAATAAGACAATGTATATACATGGTCTAATCTGCTATACATCATGTCAATCACTACTTCTTACTCTAATTGTTTTTTTCATTTCGGTTCAGGCCTATGATTTGAGCTATTATTTTTTTATATTGAATTGACCCTACCATTTCTGTTGGATGTTTACCTGCTTTCTGCAATCTTTCACTTAGTAGTGGGTCTTCTCAAGAATGACAAGACTTGGGAATACACAGCTCCGTATTTGATTGCCTATAGCTGAAACCTTAACATTCAGGACTAGATTAGTTATCCTAATATATAAACATGTGATTGCTCTGACCAGGTTTACCCAATACATTCTAAAAGTATAGCTTCTACACGTTTGATGTAGCATTGGACTTCAGCTTTGTGTAGAAAATATGGCGTGTGTACATGTGAACAAGTATACTACCACCTTAGACAAATGGGTGCTGTAAAATGTAATAGAACTTTGTGATTGCGAACTGTAGCACTTTCAATCGTCGATTTTATATAAGTTTGCCGTCAGTGCCCGTTCAAACGTGATTATTACTATTTTCGTAAACAAGCCATAATTTACTTACAAGTTTGGAATGCTAAGATATGCGCGTGCCTTCATGCTCTCTCTATCCTTTACGTCTCTTTACGCTATAATTTGAAATCAAATAAGATAAATACGCAAATTGATTGTTCTCCACACTCTAGGATCGTTGAGACTCAAAAGAGGTGCTAATTTAAATGGTCGATCTAATTGACCCTTGCAGTATCCCACCTTGGTCTCAAAATAGACATTTAGTCTAGGATCCCACTTAATCCACAAATATGGTGCCAAGTTAACTGTCCACTTGACCTACCACACCTCCAAAATTCTGCTTGACCGTTTTTCCAGGTGATAGCATAACTCTGCATCCTTCTCTATATATAACAATATCTGTAACAATTACTCTTCTCGTACAAATTTACTTTCTTGCCTAACAGTTAGGAGTATGCTCACACATCCAGCAACAACTTCTTCCTAAACAATCAACAAACTAAGAGGTGTCTTCTGCTAACTTTTACATGTTCTTTGTCGTACAGATTCTTGGCCTTCTTCCAACTTTATCTAGCTGTTATGTACTTATATCAGTGATTTATATAAAACCACATCAATTGTTTCATTGTGTATGCACATATTTGCATTCCATATTTGTGCTTGAAATGTTAAAAGATTAGTTTAGTACTCCATGAGATTGTTTCTACTAGAATATTTCATGGGTGTTCGAAGTTATATAGATTACCTTTGAGTTACTACGACAAGTTAATGGCTACAGAACTTATTACGTGCGTGTCAACTATTTGGGAGGACTACCCTGTGATTTGGTGATTTTAAATGGAAGGATATTAGCATTTTTTTAGCGGTGTAGCTGTTTCTGGAATGCTAGGTTTCAGATTCAGACCGTTCATTTTGTCTTTGCTCTATACGGCCTTGCTGATTGCAATGTTTGGGAGGAGGGTTTAGGCTATTTTGTGTCAAGTGAGCCATCTGGAACTTAATCTATGTAGCATAAGTTACACGTTACTTCCTAGCTACCTATAGTAATGACATTGGTGTTGCAGTTATTGCAACACCAGTGCATCCTAGCGTAGTCGCTTGTGTAATTTATCGTCATCATGAAGCTACTGCTTTACTTACTGCGTCTGATTCTGTATAGGACCTATTCCACAAACTGATGGCTACTCCGGTCATACAGATTGCAATCCCTTTTCAGCCATTGCTAGCTCAGATCACCAAATGTTTAAATTATTCGGAGTCAGAATATACGATAGTGGATGCCGGAGAAAACATTGCTTCTGTAACCCTTAGTTGTGATTATTATCCTGAAACATATACTTACATAAGGAGTTCTTCCTTGACCTATGAAGAGTCATGCAATACAGCAGCAAGAGCTGTTGTTCGTGATTTCATTGACATATTTGATATCTACATCAACGAATTAACGTCTGCGAAAAAGGACATGTACACAAGGTGCGCCGATATTTGGCGCTTGAAGCACCTTAAACTAGATTGCTTGGCAAAAGGTCTGCCAAAAATCTCTTTAGAAGAAGAGTTTGAGTTTCATGAGATGAATCATCTCCAAAGCGTCTCACTAGATATTGTGTCTGTCCTTGCAACTATCATTGAGAAACTTTCTGTTGAATGCACTTCTGTTCGCACCATCGAGCACACGACTTCCACATTCATGTCGTGGATAGCCATAGATCACAAAGATAACCAGCATGAACATATCCGTATCTTCAGTGATATGTGTGCAACTCCTGCTGCATCAGAAAAGGATCTTGCCTCTAAGACAATCAACTATTTAGTACCCCTTTATAATGTTGACATAATAGATGTGAACTACTCTCCTGAGGATGTCAGGTTTTCTGCCTTTGTCTGTGAGTGTACTAAGAATAGGTTCTTAACTTTGGAGAAGCATATCCTAGAAGTTCAGCAAGGCCTTACAAGCACTTCTCATGTTGTAGAAGACGGATGTACTACTCCCAAAGGCACAATGCATGCTATTCCTAAGCCTGAATACCTACCTTTAGTTCCCCAGAAGCAGAAAACCTGCCTCGCCACCCCATCGAGCTTAGACGCTCAGATCATATCATCTTCTGTGGTGTCTCCAGATGCTATTAACAGTTTCTTTACAAGCGTTGGGTCTCTATGAAGACGACGTATCTATGCCAAGTGACATTTTGTTATGCTCGTAGTTGTAGTTTAGCCTAACTGGGGTTGGTTTCTGAATGTATTGTTGGGCTGTTTTATGAGCAAATATTTGTTATAGGATTTGTATTTCGGTTTGTTGTTATCTGTACTGTATTGAACTTCTTGTGTAGGCTGCAAACTTCTACGATTTTCCTTTTTTCCTTTTTTTTTTTTTTTTTTTTTTTTTTTTTTTTTTTCTGTTTGTGATATAGCAACCTGCAGTAGGCTTCGTGCTTTGATGCATATATACTTAACATGTTTTTATCATACAGGTCATCAATGCATGTTCTTCTAAAAGTATTTGTCCATACCTAGATTGCTAATATATTAGCATCAACTGAAATTATACGCTGCATGTAAGCCAGGCAGTTGTAACCCGGACTAGGAATTGCTGTCTAAGATCTTTATATACCTTCCTATTTGTAAATCAGGTGTTTCAGGTTATAGACCCATTACGCTAGGTACTCTTTGCAGAGTTACGTACTTTATCCATGATAAGACAAGTAGTTGTAAGGTACACACATATAGTCATTGTACATCATAGAGAGTACTATACGTGTGCAAGATACAATATCCGACAATTGTGATGTTGTACATGATAGTTCAAGTAGACTAGGCTTAACTACGAGTATATGTTATGACAACTGATGCATGCCATGTGTAAGTGGTAGCTGCTGGGTTGTGTTAGATATTACACCATTGGGCTAATCACTTACTGTAAGCTTAGTCATACAGTTGTTACATACCTGTGCAGTCTGCAGGCTGTTACTGAGAAACAAATTGAGGCTGCAGGCGAAGTATTAATTGTGAGGTGAACACCTGCATTTTCTGTTAGGAAAATGGGTACATATTTTTTTTGATCTTTTGCAGTTGTGTAGATTTGTGCTTTTGTTATCTTCATTATATGTAGTGTTCATGTTACAGCTGACGAGTTTCCGTACTATGCAACTACACCTGGAACCAACAAGCATGGGCGGAAGTGCAGGATACCAACACAAGATTCGGACAGTGTGTCAAAGTAACGTCCTAGACTGCGATCTTCTGTACGTATCTAGATTTTATTTATCAGTACATTGACAATCATCTTCAAACGTATTACAGGACTCGAACAGATGACGTATCTTCAAGTGTTCCAACGAGGAGGCCCGGCCGACCCCCTACCGTCAAAAGTGGAGTAGTAGTGGAGAAGAGAAAACCTGGGAGACCTCCTAAGCAGAAACATCTGTGTGAGTTTCTAAGACTCTCACATCTACGACTACATATATGTGCTGCTTGCTCCTGCAGCATGTTGTAGCACTTAAGGTCCGTATGCTAACTTAGTTTTTCTACAAACATGTAGCAAGTCTGCCACTCGCTATGAAAGGACAACCACTACCTGGAAAACCATTTACAGCCGGTAGAGGCGTGCGCAAAGTGTCATGCCAAAATATTTGAGCATGAATCTCCAATGTTCTATTGCGGCAACGGATCAATAGTTCTGCCATCATCCACATATCCGCCAACATTAATCAGATTGTACACATCTGAAGACGAGGATGCAGTACATTTCAGGCGGTATGCTCGCTTATACAATAACTTATTTGCGTTCAGCTCGATTGGAGGCCACATTGAATCATAAACAATAAAGGGTATCTATGTTTATAAGCTACAGGGTCAAATCTATCATAATATCTCAGACCTGGTACCAAAAAATGACAATCCAAAGTACATGTAGTTGTACTTTTACGATGGTCAGCATGAAGCTGCTAACCGCTCTGGGTGCTTGATGGGAAGGATTTGGCGTGGATCCCTACCAACAAATAATAACCAACTACACCTAACACGTAGCTAGGGCAAGTCGGGTCGAGTCCACGGGGACAGTTATGAGGTTTCTAGACTAAGGTCGCCCAAAAACAAGACTAGGTCAACAAGGCTAAACTAACTAAAACAATTAAAAGGGGAGGAGACTATGACTAGGACTAGGTTAAATGTGACGACTAGAGCTAAGTTCAACCAACTAACTAGAGTAATAATGACTAAGAAGAGGAAGAAAACAAATAAGAAAAGAACTAGGATTAGGTCGGGTTCAAGGGTGATGGAATGATCATGGAAGAGCAAAGGTGAAGGGGTAGTCGAGTTATCTAAGTATAGTATGGGCTCTCGCTACTTAAACCGACCTAGAGGTTCCTCGCTCTCGCACAAGAACCCATCTTAGCGACATACAAGACCGCAAGAAAAAGGCAACAAAAACAAGCATTTGCAACTACAAGTCATTCAAGCATTTCATCAAACATGTTCTATGCATATAACCAAGAAGCAACCAAAACTTCCACCAACATCTTAAACAAACCCTTAATCACCCATTAAACCACCAAATCCCCCTAATAATCCTAGCAAGAGGACTACTCAAACATAACTAAACTAAAACTAACAAGAACAAGAGAAATCAACACAAGAACAAGAACATACATAATGAAGAACAACTATGAACAATGAACAAAAGATAAAGATTGAAACTTTAATAACAATAAAGGATTAAGAGAAGGGAGAAAATATATTATACCATACTAGAAGATGAATGGAAGAATGAAAACTTGCATAAAAGAGAAAACCCAAATACATCAACCAAGGTTGTCAATCTTGGTAGAGATCTTCAAGAATTCCATTAATACAAAGATTAAACTAAGATTAAGGATTAAATAAAGACTAATCTACACTAATCTAAGCTAATCTAGGCTAAAGAATGTCTAGGGTTTAGTAAGATAGAGTATGGCAGTGTATGGTGCTTAAACAATACAAAGGGAGGGTATTTATAAAGTTACAAGAGCAAAGGAATTGAAAGGAAGTCACGCGGTGCTGTATTGGGCCCTTCCTGGTCGGGATGGATGGTCCCGGTCGGGATGACACATCCTTCCCGGTCGGGAAGCTTCCTTCCCAGTCGGGATGGCCCATCAGAAGACACCTCTTTCTTGCACTCCTTCCCGACCGAAAATGCTACTCTTCCCGACCGGGAAGGGTCTTGTAGGCCTCCAATATGATCATAAAGGTCCCTATTTGCTCTTCATAGGCTTCTCATCGATTCTCGGTGCTCGGAATCGAGTCTAAGGGACTCGGGAATGGGTCCCAAGGTCTCGGGATCGAGCCTAAGCCACCGAGTGATCGTCGCTTCTCTTCGATGGCTCCAAATGTGTCGGAAACGAGTCAGAATCGTTCCATTTCTCCAATATTGGTCTTAGAAGCCTAAAAAAAACTAGAAGAAGCGTAAGTAGCCTCGAAACCGCTCCCAAAGAGCGATTCCACAAGAGAAACCGGGACCAAACACAAGAAATAGGCACTACAAACTACACTTATCAAATCCCCCACACTTAACCCTTACTCGCCCTCGAGTAAGCACAAACTAACTAAAAACTAAAAGAAACTAGACTACTAGCCGAGCGGGTATTAGCACACCCTACGCCCTTTCAACTCACGCGAGAACACTTAGAGGAAAAGTGCTCTCCGCAAGGCAAGTGAGGTCTTGCGACAAAACTGTGGATGCAATCGGACACGAAAACACACAAACAAACAAACAAATAAACAATCGGTTGCACCCAAAAAGAAACAAATACCGCTTCCCTCAACAAAGCGGTGAAGAAACACCGGTTAAGGACTCAAGGTAAGTGACAACGTTTCCGAACTAATAATACACACCGATATGAACTAAACTCTAATAGTATGACAACAAAGCAATAAAACGTTGATAACTTACCTAGGTCCTCTTAATCTTCTAAGAACGTACTACGGGACGATCGGCGGGATGGAAAAAGGATGAACCACGGTGTTAGTCGACACTGTAGGTAAGTGAGACCCCGCCCCCTTTAGCGATAAGCCAAGAGGATCGTCCCATGCTCAAAAATCGTCTAACTAGCCCAAGTAAAAAGGTGGATAAGGTTGCAAAATGGGGGAAGACCGATCATTACCGCTATCATCCTTCCTAGGGACTCGGTCCTTTGGTAGGCTCTTCACGGTAACGATCGGAAAAAGGCTTATTTTTGAGAGGGTGAGAATCTTTTTGTGAGATTGTTTTCTTTTGGCATTTTTTCTTTTGCATTCGGCTTTTGAAAGGCTATGCCATTTCTTTTTCTTCTTTTGTATTTTCTTTTTGATTTGTTGTGCCTTTTCTTTTTCTTCTTTCTTTTCTTTTTTTCTTTTTCTTTCTTTTGACTTGGCTTGCCTTTTGGATAATTCTTGTATTGTAGGCATTTCTTGCAACCAAGTGAGAATTTCAACAATTTGCAACTTATTTGTGGAAAAATGTGTATGAGGTAGGGAAATGGGTGAGTCGGGACGGCGCCTTCCCTCCAAACCCACAAAAAGGGGAGAAACTTGGACTAGTCAAACCAATTCCGAACACGGTCACCTAAGGGACGGGACTCGACAACCAAGGCCTTTTCACTCCGTGGGTGGTCATAATGGTCAAAATGCAAATCCAGTAGTAAATCCCTAGTAGACTAGGTGGACTCAAGGTAAAGGACCAACGAAAATATTGATTTAAAGTCATTCTACTAGACCAAAGTCCAAGATTCGATTCACATCACTAGAAAGCGAAAGTAAACACTTGCGCACTAGCCTCAAAACCGGGTTTTCGAAAACCTTTTCTACACTAGACACAAACTAAACAAGACACAACAAGGACGAAATAAAATGAGACACACACAACAAAACCAAATAAAACAAGAGAAAAGAAAACAAACAAACAAGAAAACCAAACACCACCCCGAAACATCCACATAAGCAACCAAAACAACCACAACCTTCAACAAGCTCCACCCGAGCACACATCATCACAAAATCTCCTCCAAACTCCACAAGAGACAAAGAGGAAAAGGGATAGAATGACGTTACCGGATGCCTTGAGCTTTCCGAAAATTACGGCGATCAAGGAACCTACAAGGAAATGGGGAGGCAAAGCACAAAATACAACAAAAAATACGACACAAAAGGAGAAGACACAAAGGAAAAATCTTTTTGATTTTTATGAATTTTTTTCAAATTTTTAGGGTTTTTTAAGATTTTTCGGAAAAAAAACTACGAAAATAAAAACTAAACTATACTAGGATATCGCTCCCCCACACTTAAACCGAGCAATGTCCTCATGCTCGATCTGTAGTGTGTGGAGACACTAAAAAGAAGGGAAACTACGAAAATAAAGCTAAAAATCAAAAAGAAGAGCGAAGAAAGGGTAGAATGTGTCCGGCCGGGGTGTAATCAAGTCACCATGGGCCGAGACGAGAAAAGATATGGATGAGGGAAGAAATAAAAAGAAGAAAATAAAAGGAAACGGGAGGGGAGGACTAGGTGTAATCAAGTCACCTAGCCCGGATTCCGCCTAAATCCGATTAAATTCCATCAAAAGAAAGTAAAATTAAAGGAAAAAAAATGAAAGGACTTGTAAATTTGGATTTTGAAATGACTCTCGATGTAGTCACGTCATCGAGAGTCGGAAGCAATGACTACCGAGGCCCCGAGGGCCACCATGACACAAAAATGATAAGGGGAAGGGGAACAAACAAGGGGAGACAAGCAACAAAAGACGGAAAACAAAGAAGAGTTGCCTTACCAAACGGTTAGCAACTCATAAGTCTCCATCGTCTCAATGTTCGATATTGGCACTTTGCTCGTCTTCTTCATTGTTATTCCTCTTCGTTCTTGATAAGGTCGCATGGTTGGAGTACTAAGTTTGCAATGGTATAATGACGGTAGGATTTGATGTGAAACTCGGTGTGTAGTGAAGAGAAGATTAGGTGAAGGTGTATATAGGAAGTATATGGGTCATAGATAGTTGCAAGGGTAGGTAGGGAGGTTGGGAGGGGGTATAAAGTGGTTGGGTGGACTCAAATGTCGAAGAAGAGGCAAAACGAGGAGCTGGGCACCATCCCGGTCGGGATTGTAACACCCCTGATTTTATAAATTTAATTTAATTAAAGTTATGTTTGTATTTTATTTTGTTTACGATTTAACTCGTAATTCTTAAATTCATTTATAAAACGAATTTATCGTTTAATCGTTTAAACTCCTAAAAATCTATTTGTCTCGGAAACTCGTTTATATTTAAAACATATTTTTTTATTTATGTTTCGAATCATTTTATACATTTAATTTAATTCTTATCAAAAGCCTATTTCGGCGATTAAAATTCTAAATTCTCTTATCTAATTATATTTAAGCTCGAATTTCTATTTTTGACTCGAAGTTTATTTATACTAAGTTTCGTCAAAACATTTATTACATTTCCTCGAGAAATCAATTTAATTCACTTTATCGAAAATTTATTATTTATCGGGAAATACTATTTGATCGTCTAATTATTTATTTCTATCAACTTCGATTTCATCCCGAATACTTTATTTACTCATTTTATTTGACAGCCCGATTATTTATTAATTTTTATTAACTTGCTTTAATTGATTCGTGGGTTAGTCAACTTATCATTTCGGAACTCGATTCATTTAAACAATCCATAACTTTTAATCCGGTATGCGTACACCCCCTTTACTCCTTATTTTTGCTCCCCCCGCTTCACATCCTTTTCACCTCCTCTTCCCTTTCATTTTGATCCACCGTTTCACCCTCAGTATTCATCCATCCTTTTCTTCCTCCTCTTTTCGTTTTTATTGCTTCTCTCTGTTTTGTCCTGCTGCGGCCGATTTCTTCTTCAACCTTCATCACCTCTCCAACGATTAACGTTTCTCCCTTAGTCCCTCTGTTTTCCTTTGTCCATTTGCTGCCGCCACTGCTGCTGTTTCGTGTGGTGCCTACCGCCGCTGCTGCTGGTGCTGCCATTTTGATCCACCGTTCGTCAAGGTAGTTCGTCCTCTTCCTGTTTTACGATGATGCTTGTTGATCTCGTGTGTACTGTGTCGGCCTCATTTTTGTGTGCTGCTTTTGCTTCTCGCGTCGTTATTGTCGTTGTCTGATGTTTGTTTTCCGTGTCCTTCTTTTCCGTCTTCGTTCTACATCTGCTGCGTGTCTCGCTTCTTCTTATTCTGCCTATTCCTACGCTGCTTCTTCTTCTTTTCGTTTCTTCTTCTTCTTCCTTGTCGGGTCTGTTGATGGTCCGTTTTGCTGCTAGTATTGTCGTTAATTCTGCTGCTATGTTTTGTCCTTTTCCCTCTTCGTTTCGATGTTGCTAATGCTATTATCGTACTGGTCGTTAGTTGTTGTTGCTGCTTGTCCGTTTTCTCCGTCCTCCTTCTCTATTTTCTTCTTCGATCTCTTTTTTCTCCTGTCATTTTGTCTTTCTGCTGCTGTATGCAATTGCTGCTGCTGCGTTTTTCTCTCATCCCCTGTTTTCAGTCCCTGTTGTTTGTTGCTTTGCTTGTTATTGTTGACCGAGTTCTATGTTGCTGCTGTTGCTAGTTTCGTTACTGCTACTATTCTGTTTCCTTGTTCTTCCTCTTCTTATTTCATTCTTGTTAAATCGGTAAATTCCCGCTCATTCTCCTATCTCGATTTAGAACCTAATCCTTCTTATTTTCGATACCGATTCCCTTCTCCTTTCTTACGTCAATCCTTTCCTCGTCCCTCGTTTAGTTAAGCTCCATTTGTTTTTTGTTCCGTTTTGTCTTAGTATCAACCACTTGTTCCGTCCTAATCTTGGTTGATTTTGTCTCCTTTTGTTTATGTCGTACATTTTTCTCGTTTCCCGCGATGAATCTTGCTGAGAAGACCTGTGATTCTACAACTGAGAGCTTAAAGACGATACTATCGATTTGGAGCTTGGACTGATGAAGGTCAAGAACGTGATCGTTTCGAAGTCATCATAAGGTAACTTTAGGACGTTACTCGATTTTATATCGTATGTTTGAGTAGTACTATGTAGTAAATATTTTAACTTCGGTTTTCTAATTTTAGCTATTTATTATTTGCTAAAAATATTATTTTAAATTGTGCCTTATAAATATTTTACAAGTTTCCGATATCGTTTTATAAATCGTTAATAATTTTATTATTTACGATCGTTATAATATTTTGTTGGTTGTCGTGACACTAGTAACTAAACAATAATGATTTTATATTTTCTTCGTATTTCGTTAATTTATAATTTTAATTTTAACTCAAAATCGTATTTTTATTTTATAATCGAGGTTTGTATACTTGTTTAATAAATTAATTTTCGTTTTACGAATCATACTAATAAATTGGAAGATATTCGATTTTGTTTTAAATATATTTTTAGTCGAAACTATTTTCACTAATAATTTCTTATTTGTTTACAATTGTGATAAGTGTAGTTTGTAGTGCCTATTTGTTGTGTTTGGTCCCGGTTTCTCTTGTGAAATCGCTCTTTGGAGCGGTTTCTGGGCTACTTATGCTTCTTCTAGTTCGTTTTAGGTTCCCAATACCAATTATGGAGAATTGGAACGATTCCCCCTCGTTTCCTACACATTTGGAACCAACGAAGAGAAGGAACGATCACTCGGTGGCTTAGATTCGATCCCGAGATCTTGGGACCCATTCCCGAGCCCCTTAGACTCGATCCCGAGCTCCGAGAATCGATGAGAAGCCCATGAGAAGCAAGGAGGGACCTTTATGATCATATTGGAGGCCTACAAGACCCTTCCCGGGCGGGAAGAGTAGCCTTCCCGGTCGGGAAGGAGTGCAAGAATGAGCGGCTACTGTTGGGCCATCCCGGTCGGGATCATAACCCTTCCCGACCGGGAAGAGCAATAACACCGCCTGGTGTTATGCATGATCCCGGTCGGGACCATCTCGTCCCGGTCAGGACCACCACCATCCCGACCGGGAAGGAGCAGCTGCAGCTCGTGACTCTTCTTTTCTTCTCCTTCACTCTTGTAACCTTATAAATACCCTCCCTTTGTATTGTTTAAGCATCTTAGACCCCTCTACATTATTCAAAACCCTAGATAGACTTCCTCCTCTCATTAGCTTAATCTCTCCTAAAACTTTTGTTAATCTTAGATTAATGGGAAATTCCCATCTGCACCCTCTAAGTTTTCACTTTTCCCAGCTGTACCCCTGCATATTAGAATTTACCAGCTGTACCCCTAAACTCAATTAATTAGTCCCAAGCGTGACTAAACTAGGACTAGTCGTCAATTATGTCGTTAAGTGTCAACTTGGATGTAATGACATGAAATTTACCTTTTTTTTTTCTTTTTCTTTTCCCTCCAAAGTGTTACTTTCCTTCTCCCTTCAAATTTTCCCTCCCAATTTTTTTTTCTTATTTATTATCTTCTTATCTCCACTTATTTAGCTCTTCAATTATGGTCAATCTTTCTTCCTCTCTCTCACTCTCTTAATTTTCTCTCTTATTTTGCATCATGTCTTGAAGCTATTATTAGTGATGAATTTCCGGTATTGAAGATGCAAATGAAAGAATTGGTGTCAAATATGAAGGGTTCGAAGTACTTTTATGTTGCATTGCTCATATTTGATGTAGTACTTGTTTTGATAAAATTATAATAGGAAAAACATGATAGAAATGTAATGAGAAAAACATGCTCGAGGAAGTAACTGAATTTGGTTGCATAACCAAAAACTTATTTCATATCTCGTACTTAAAGCTCTTACAAAAGTAAATTATTGTTCCCGCACGGTAACTACTTTCAGGAAACTGACCGTAACAGTTACGATAATTACAGTAGGGTTAATGATTACATAGTATTCAGCGCAATAAATCTATAGTAATAGGAGCAAATCTGTAGCAGAAGTTACTCCGTAAACAGTAGGGGCAACAATTAAATAGCGGCACTGGCAGCAGTAATAAATTGTAGCAACACCAATCTGTTTGACATAATCAATTGACAGCAGTAACTGCTAATAGGTTGGGGTACAACTGGGAAAAGTGAAAACTTAGGGGCTGTTTGGTTCGCCCTGTGTAGGAATCAGGTATGGGGTTGGAAGGACCAAACCCCATACCTTGCGTTTGTTTTGCAATTTTTTTATTTTCATACCCATACCTCAAACCCATGAGGTATGGGTTTCTCATACCCAAGGGTGGAGGTGGGTATGAGAATTGATACCTTGGTATCAATTTAATACTCCATAGCTCTTTCTTTGGTTTTTTTTCCGGACTTTGTATGTTTTTATTGTTATTCAAATACTAGTATAAGACCCGTGATAAAATCACGGGACTGGAAGATGAGTTCGGTAGAGGTTTTGTATTTCGAAGATTTTAAATACTTTAGTTTGTGAAAACCATCGTACTTAGCATTTTGTGCTATTATTGACAAAGTATTGAGTTTTTAGAAATAGGAAAACAGGTTTGTTGTTATTGGGAAGTAAGGAATTGAGTATTATAATATCGTCTCTCAACTTCATATTTGTTGTGGAGTATTAAATAAGTAGTTGCTCCATCATCATGAATGACCATATTTGGAATATATATAGAAGGTGTACAAATCGTTTTGTAATCATAGAAATATTAGATATCAAGAGCAGCGTCAGAAAATAATAGAGTCATTTCTCAAAAATCTGGGAAAGAATTCTAAGTCTCAAATTGTTTGGATAGCAAATTTGAGTTATTCTTTTTTTACGTCTACATATATAGTCAACCACATATATTATTTTGTAGGTTTGTATACATCTTCAAAATAATGTCTACGTTTAAAGCGTATAAATAATTCATATCTACTTGACTCGGTTATTATACATAACCGGTGACAAATACCACGCCTTTATTTGCAACCACAAATAACTGGTGACGAATAACTCATCTTCAACATTGCCATATTTCAGCAGGTAAATGTGTATTTGCAGCCACACTTTTATTACTTTTTGTTTTGCATTAAATATCGAGTAAGTTAATTTAATTGATACGTGAGCGACTGTCATGTTAACTGGACATAATGTAGACAGCTGCAGTAGTAGCACTTTCAATGCATAACAGTACTGAAACGTATGACAAAGTTAGAACAGAATCGAGTGATAAAAAAAATGAGTATATATATATATATATATATATATGTATATATATATATATATATATATATATATATATATATATATATATATATATATATATATATATATATATATAGACACACACACGAACCGCGTACTGAAGATGAGTTCTTACGACACGTGAGAGAAAACTTCTTTGTAAACAACGTTTGTTGTTTTACAACCTTCAATATCAACAGCTGTCTTGTCGGATGGTATTAATATTTTCAATCCACGCCTAGTCGTAACTCTCGATATAGCAACGTACAGCTGCCCATGGGTAAAAACAGGTCGAGGTAGGTAAAGTCCGACATGCTTAAGTGACTGACCTTGGCTCTTGTTGATAGTCATTCCATAACAGACAGCAATTGGAAATTGTCTTCTTTCGAACTTAACTGGGAACTTGGTCTCATCAGATGGGTTAACGGTAAGTTTAGGTATGAAAACTTTCATACCCTTAGTTGTTCCAGAGATCACTGTGGCTCCAATTACACGCTCCCCCAAGTCCGTTACCACTAATCTAGTACCATTACATAAACCATTAGCCTGGTCTATGTTTCTCAGAAGCATTACAATGCAACCAAGCTTCAGAGTTAGCTTGTGATTAGGTAGGCCGGAACATCTAACTGTGTTAAGAGACTCCGTGGAGTAAAGCTCACGAATAAAATTACTCGTCTCATCTTTGCTAATTTCATCGGAGCTCAAGTAAATTTTTTCTTCGCCGGGTAGTAGAGACATTATGTAGTCATTCACCTCTTCTACAACATCATGAGTGGGTGCTAAAATGGCCCTTTCTTGAAAATATTCAGTGTTCTGTACGTTGTCATTGAAATTTGGGTATATTGCCTGAACGATAGTGGGCACATGGTCTCCTTCGTCTTCAATAATGATGTCGTCCGGTAGCTGAATCTCTGCTATTCCGTCATTATGTCCGCCAGCTTTTCCGTCACCTACGTCCAGAATCCAATTTGAGAATTCATTCAATTCAGCAATCTCCTTTTCAGTACGCCCAGACTCGAGTCTCATGTTCCGGGTTAAACGAAGAACCTGAGTGAAAATAAGTAGACGATATATGTTAAATTCCATCGTACAATGGCTTATCCGATATCGAGTCCAACACTCGAAACACTAATGTGTAATACGTGAAAAGTAGCAGTTAAATGTACTGTAAGTCCACTCATTATCCGGGTCAAATGGAATCAGGCATCAATTAATACCCTACACACGAAACACGTGATCAAGGTTGGTATATTAATGGACTTTAAACATTTTGTAATTGCAGTATATTAATTTAGTAAGTTAATGCATGAAATTTACTTACCTTGCAATATCTCCAAAGAGGGGATGAGCATATAGAGGCTCTAACAATGTCCTGTCGGCTACCTTTTGGTACAACGGGCAGAATTTGCCTAAAGTCCCCACCTAGAACGACGACCTTTCCTCCAAAAGGTTGGTCCATATCACCGTCTGGTGCAAACCTCGCAATGTCACGGAGACTACGATCTAGTGCTTCAAAGCAATAACGGTTCACCATCGGCGCTTCGTCCCATATAATCAATCTCGCACGTATTATGAGGGCAGCCAGTTCAGTTCCTGGTTTGATGCCGGAGCACGTGGAATTCTCTTCTATGTTAATTGGAATGCTGAACCGAGAATGTGCTGTTCTTCCACCGGGCATTAGTATGGCTGCAATGCCACTTGATGCTACTGGTAGGACGATTTCCCCATTTTTCCTGAGAGCGGCACACAATGTCCTCCATATGAATGTTTTCCCAGTTCCACCGTAACCGTATAGGAAGAATAAACCTCCATCACCTCGTCTGACAGCGGCCATGATATCATCATAAACATGTCTCTGTTCAGGTGTAAGAGATGTGATACATGCCTCATGTATTGCGGACTGTTCGTCGCGATTGTACGACAGTTCGTCTGATATTAGCCTGTTTGTATGTATCGAGGCTAACTCAAAATCTGGGAAAGGCATGTTATCAAAATTCTTTAGACTTGACCCATTACGCTGAAGTGCACGTTCTATTTCTGCTAGAGCATAATTCTGTAATTCTTCGTCATCCATCTGCAAAGCTGAGAGTTTACGGAACACAAAACATAAATACATGTATTCTGAAAAGTCATGGTAGAGTCATAATTCGTTGGCAAAAATACAAATAAGTTATCACTTTCGAGAAATTACCATAGTTTCGTAGCTTCGTACGTCTCATGTGTAATATATCTTCACTCAAGATTTGCCAGGTCTTCCTCCACACATATTCTGGTTTAATCAAACTTCCGGAGAATAGTAGAGTCGCAAAAAGGTTTCGAAGATAGTAGCCTGATCCCCAATCGCTGGCTTCCACTATTGCGTCAATGTATTCCTTGTCATCACCAAGTAAACCAAGAGCATAGCAAGCATCCTTGAACGTCGGATGAACTACACCATTCACTGTTCTAATGTCCTCCTATGATTGAGGACCTCTTACAAAATTGAGCAGTGTTCTCATATAGTACCTCTCACCACCTGTTGGTGACATATTGAACATCCTTCCTAAACTGAATCCTAGTTTCCTAGGAGCCCATTCCTTTTCTTTGGTTTTCCAAACATATCTGTTTGGAAACTCGGAGTACGTTAGATCACGACCATCAGTGAAATTCTTGTTATAGTCAAGCCATGCTGTGAACTTGGTGCGTGAACCACTCGATCTAGCAAGGACATCCTCTAAAGGGTCATCATCATTGAAGACAACGTTCTGCTCGTTCGGGAGATGGTAGTCCAACCGTAATACTGGTGGAGTTCTGTAATGTATATCGAAGCCAAATATTCTCCAAACAGCTTCGCACGGAGATATGTATCGACAGTCGTAGTACTCTTTGATCTGATCATTTTGACCTGCATTTCCTGTAGACGAAGTGCCTACTGTTACCCTATCATAACCCTTATTGATGTATTTGAAAAGGTACTTTATGGACCTAGCTTGATTACACCATTCTACATTGATATGTGCGTGGTAGCGGGTTAATAAATCAGGATTGTAGGGAACAACGTATCCCTTGTGAACTGGTACGCCACTTTTGTCTACGGTAACTCCATTGTCCGACCTCTTGTAGATTGGGCAACAATTAAATAGCGACACTGGCAGCAGTAATAAATTGTAGCAACACCAATCTGTTTGACATGATCAATTGACAGCAGTAACTGCTAATAGGTTGGGGTACAACTGGGAAAAGTGAAAACTTAGGGGCTGTTTGGTTCGCCCTGTGTAGGAATCAGGTATGGGTTTGGAAGGACCAAACCCCATACCTTGCGTTTGTTTTGCAATTTTTTTATTTTCATACCCATACCTCAAACCCATGAGGTATGGGTTTCTCATACCCAAGGGTGGAGGTGGGTATGAGAATTGATACCTTGGTATCAATTTAATACTCCATAGCTCTTTCTTTGGTTTTTTTTTTCCGGACTTTGTATGTTTTTATTGTTATTCAAATATTTTTCTCCCAATGATGAAAATATGCATAAAATAATTTACCACAAACAATAATGATTTTTTTTGGTTAAAAACATTTTTTTTCATAAGATAACAAAAAATTTAAAAAATCATTATTGTTCAATCAATTAAAAATATCTAAAAAATATTTCTTTCTTACAATAATAATGGATTTTTTTAATTAAAAGCCTTTTTTCCTATAAGATTACCATCATTTTTTTTTCTCGAGATTACTCATTCCAGAATTGAACCAAACGCAAGATATCAGGAATGAAATTCCAAACCCATACCACCCTAGTATGATTCCTTATTCCATACCGATACCTTTTTGCGAACCAAACGGCCCCTTAGAGGGTACAACTGGAAAAAGTGAAAACTTAGAGGCAGGGACGAAGCTACCTTTAGGCAAACATGGGCCATGGCCCCAGGTCTTTTTTTAGAAGAAGTATTAAATAACTGCATTTGTAAATGTGTGATGTGTTATCCTAGCTGGTTGATAAGAGAATATAGGAATTGCATGGGGAGGTCATGTGTTCAAACCCTCACTCTATCATCTTCCTTTCTTTTGTGTTTTTTTCCCTATTTCATTCTCCTTTCTTTTATATTTTTTTTCCTATTTGTTTAAATATTTCTTTTCTCTTTTATTTTTAAAAATCTTTTGAAAATTTTCACTTACCCATGTTTTCCCCATTTGTCTTTTATTAATGAATAAAGTCCCCCCCCCATTTATTCAATCGGTTTATTGTTATTCAATTACATTATTAACAAATTGAAAAAACTTTTTTTTAAAAGAAAAATTATTACTACTATAGTACAACTACTCCGTATAATTTTTCATACATTTTAGTACGAAACACGTTTATAAGAAAATCAGTAACACGTTAACAGTTCTGGGACGAAAATCTTAAGTTTCGGCCCACAAAGAATTTGATTCTGGCTTCGTCCCTGCTTAGAGGGTACAAATGAGAAAGATAAATTCCATGTCATTTCATCCAAGTTGGCACTTAACGGCATAATTGACGACTAATCCTAGTTTAGTCACGCTTGGGACTAACTAATTGAGTTTAAGGGTATAGTTGGTAATTGCTAATACGTAGGGGTACAACTGGGAAAAGTGAAAACTTAGAGGGTACAAATGGGAATTTCCCTAGATTAATTTAGTTAGTTAATCTTATATTAAGGATCTCTTGAAGAATCCATCAATCCTTGCCAACTTTTGGTGGAGATTTTTAGGTGCCCTTTTAATACAAGTTCTCATCTTTTTTCATTCTCTTGTTTGTTCGTATAATCTTCTTATTCTCTTTACTCTTAATCTTTGTTTACTCTTTCAAGTTTCAATATTTAATTATTGTTCTTGTTCTTTCTAGTTTCATAATGAATGTTTTGTTGTTTTTGTTGATTTTTCTTGTTATTGTTGTTAGTATTAGTTTGATTATGAGTGAGTAGACTCTTTGTGTGGTTAGTAGGGGGATTAAGTGTGGATTATGGGTAATTAGGGTTTGATTAAGGGAAAAGGTGGATTCTTTGTTACTAGTCACATGTTGAGCACTCTATGTGTTTGTTGAATTGCTTGTTTGAGTTGTAGTGGCCATGCTTCTCATGCTTGTTTTCATCTTCTAATTTTGTGATTGATTTGTGGTTGAATTCTTGTGTATTGGGTAATATCTTGCATGAGTATTCGGGTTTAGTCTTTGACACGAGAGTGCGGACTTTGGCTTTGACGCGAGAGCGCGGACCGACCTTAGTAACTAGGTGAAACCTACACCTTTGACCTCCCAATCATCCTACTACACTTATGAACCCAAACTAACCCTACTCCTTCCCATATTTGATTTCTCCATGTTCATTAGCAATTATTCTTCTAGTTCATTGTTTCTATTTAGCTTTAGTTATTTTATTTAGTCCTTGTCATACATAGTTCATTGTTAGTCCACTTTCATCTCCTCCAACCATCATAGTTAATCAATTATTGTTTTTTTTTTGGTAAAGGGTAAGTATGTATTAATCAATATGCGGTCAATTTACAAGGGAATGACTACAACAAATTTTGTAACCATCTAGCATCTTTATCCCCTAAAGGATATTTCAGCTTGCACATTATTCTATTCCGTACATCCAACTTAATTAATTTAACAATATTATGCGGCACTTGCAGAACACCGTCAATTCTGCATAAATTCCGTTGTCGCCAAACATAGTACACCATGGCATTAAACATTGCGCGGACGATGTTGCACTGCAATTTCGTTCCCCTCATGTTACATGCCCACGATAAAGCATTAGTACTCGGAATTCTTTTCTTCACCCACTCTCCCAATAACTCCACCACTCGAGAGCTCCAAGTGCATTCAAAAAATCAATTATTGTTAGTTAGTCTCCCTTTGTGTTGTGTTGGTAATTTAGTCTTGTTTGTGAGTTGACCCTAGTCTAGACACCTACTACCGTCCCCGTGGACTCGACCCGACTTACCCTAGCTACTAGTTAGGTATAGTCGGTATACTTGATCGGTAGGACCCACGGCAATTCCCTACCATCAATTTGGCGCCGTTGCCGGGGACGGTGCATGTTTAGACTTAGTTTAGTTATTAGCTTGACTTAGTTACCCCTCTTGTGTTCTTTTTCTATCCTTTGTGCATATTTTGTAGGTTTTTATTGTTTTTAATGCTTTCTTCTCTCTTTGTCTTCCGTTGTGCTCGTTTATTGTCTTTGCCTAGTCTAGGCACCTACTTCCGTTGCCCATAAAGCACTAGGTGTTCTAACATTTGTTCAAGTGTGTAGTGCATGGCTAGGAGGAGAGGTGACTTCTTTCTCTTCAATCAAGAGCCGGAAAGACTCTTTAGAGCCTTTCGCCAACGGACGATTGATCGGGTTAGAACCTCTCAATCGAGTACTAGCAATACCATTGAAGAACAAGCTCAAGGATCCGACTTGAACGAAACACCTCGAGAGACGGCCGAAGGGAATTTCATCAATCCTTTTGGTACTTCTAGTCACTCTTCTCAACCTAGTTCTCCTTCTACATCTACATCAACTACGTCTACACCATCATCTCCCGCACATCCAACAATGCCTAAGTTCTCTTCTCATTAAACCTTTACGGAAGACGTTTTGCCCGGACCAACCGCTTTACCGGCCGCATATACCGGCAATTTTGTGGCGAAAACGCCATTTATCCTATTGGTCGAAAGAAGTCAATTTAGTGGGTTATCCAATTTAGTGGGTTATCAACACATGGAAACCTTTTCGGACTATTGCGATGCTATCTCACAACCGGGAATAACCCAAGACCAAATCCGGTGGGTATTATTTCCTTTCTCTTTGATCGGTAAGGCTAAGCAATGGTTCAAAGGGTTAGACAAGGCGACTCTCGGTATTGATACTTGGAAGAAGCTAGCCTTAGCTTTCTACCAACAATTTTATCCACCGGAGAAAACCAATCTATTAAGAGCTTCTATCACGGGATTTCAACAACGTGATGAAGAAAGCCTCTATGAATCCTGGGAAAGGTTCAAAGCCTTGATCCGTTCTTGTCCTCACCATGGTTTATCACAGTGGTTCCTTGTTCAACAGTTCTGGAACGGGTTATATGAAGATTCAAGGGCCATACTCAACATGGGATCTAATGGAAGGTTTACCGAGGTAGATGATGACCAAACTTGGTCAAGAATTGAGGAGATGGCGGTACACAACTCCCAATACCCAAGGCCTAGGAAGGCGAATTGA
This sequence comes from Agrostemma githago, assembly GCA_958450325.1. Classification (NCBI taxonomy): domain Eukaryota; kingdom Viridiplantae; phylum Streptophyta; class Magnoliopsida; order Caryophyllales; family Caryophyllaceae; genus Agrostemma; species Agrostemma githago. Next base: position 27,412,681 of record OY288261.1, read on the forward strand.
GGAGGAAGGCACGAGATCGATGCCATTACACAACTCAGTTTTTATCTTGGAGCACAATTAAAAACCCACATGGAAACTATTGACAAGAAGCTCCAAAGTCATTTTGAGCAAGGCCAAAGCACAAGTGCCTCCCACCAACATTCAACTCAACAAGTCAATGCTTTGGGAGTTGTATCTCCTACACCTTATTATGGGATATGCGAGATTTGCGGGATATTTGGACATGAACCTCAACATTGTCGAGGTAGTATTGAGCAAGTGAATGCCTTTCAAGCGTTCAAGCAAGGTGCCTCATACTCTAACTTCAAGCAAAATGTGCCAAATCCTCACATGTTCCATGCTTCCCATCAAGCTAAGCTTCCCAACAACAATCTCTACAACAACACCGTCCATATGTTCCACCTCCCTTAAGGGACAACAACCAAGGCTACCATGGTTATTTAGGCAACCAAAGGCCATTCCAACAACATAACTAAGGTGCCTTTAGCAACAATCAAGGGTTCCACAATCAAGGGAACTTCAATCATCAAGGTGGTTTCCAAGGAAACAAACACTCCCAAGGACATCAAAACTACAATCATGGTAACACTCAAAGCCTTAATCAAGGCAACTCTCATGGGTTCCAAGGGAACCTTCAACAACAACAAGGGTCTCAAGGTACTCAACATGAAAGCAAGCAAAGGAGTCGGTCTCCTATTCATGATTATGGCATTCCTCTAGCCATCATCAACACTCCTCATAACCAACAATCTCCCCCTCGGGATTTCGATATGCAAAAATCAATGTTGGATATGCAAAGAAGTAATCAAGAAATGCAAAGAAGCCAAATGGAGATGCTAAGAAACCAACAAGAATTCTTTGCTCATCTTCAAAGGTAGAACATAGCACGAGATACTCATATGAAGATGCTCGAAACCAAACTAGCTCAAGTTGCATCGGGTAGTTCTTCAAGGCAAAAGGGGCAACTACCTCCTCAAGGTGAAATGGCAAAATTTGAACATGTGAATGCTATTACCTTGAGGAGTGGTGCATCTTATGACTCCCCCTTACTCCCTATTGAGCAAGAACCCATGAAAGAAATTGTATCTCCATCTCAAGACAATGCAAGTTTGGGAAACCTCATGGAGGAGCATGTCTTGTGGGAGGTTGAGAAACCCCATGAAGACAAGCTTCCCCCAATCCAAGGAAAAGACAAAGGAAAGAGGAAAATGTCAATTGAAAATTCCAACCCTAATGAGCAAGACAAGATACACATTAAGTCGCCCTTTCCAACAAGACAAATGAAGACCAAGGTGGATGTTCAATATGACAAGTTCCTTAATATTGTGAAGAAGTTGGACGTGAGCGTCCCTTTTACCGAGCTACTTACCCAAGTCCTGGCATATGGAAGATTCATGAAAGAAATCTTGGCTAGGAAGAGATCCGTCGACAAGGAAGAGACCATAGCGTTCACAAGAGAGGTGAGGGAGCTCATTCAAGGTTCTACACTTCCTAAGTTGAAGGATCCGAGTAGTTTCTCAATCCCGTGCACCATAGGCAACTTGAAGATTGAAAGGGCATTATGTGATTTGGGTACGAGTGTCAGCATTATTTCGTATTCCATTTGTGAGCGACTTGGGATGAAAGAGCTCAAGTGTACTTCTATTACACTCCAAATGGCCGATCGTTCACTCAACCGACCATTTGGGATGTTAGAAGATGTGCCACTAAGAATCAGGAAGTTCTTCATTCCGGTCGACTTCCTCGTGCTTGATATGCCAGAAGATGCTATCACTCCCATTATCCTTGGGCACCCATTTCTACATACCGCCGGTGCGATGATTGATGTAAAGAATGGTAGGATCACATTTGAGCTAGGCGACGAGAAGCTCGTGTTTGACCTCCAAGGCAACACCTCGCCTACTAATGATGAATCGTGTAATATGATCCACGACATGAAAGACATCGATCTTGGGGATGAGTCGGGTGGAAGCTTGAAAGGCAACTTCTATGGAATTGAAGATGATGATTCCGAGCTTGGGGCGGATGAATGCTCATATCATGAAATTGAGGACAAGTTGTAAGGAAAGAAGAAAGTTGAGCATCCCTTGGGGCCTTGTGAAGATGAGTGGAAGTTTGGGTATATAACGAAGGATCGAAAGTACAAGTTCAAGCCGTTGAACTTAGTAGATCGGGATGCCCCGGGAACTTCTAGACAAGGTTGTGAAGAACCATGGAGTGTGGATTGGTATTCCACTAGCTTGATCGAAGATTTCTCGAGAGCCTTTGATTTGTTGCTTCGTGCCCTTGATGGCGATGGAGTTATCCATGATGTTGTTGAAAAAAAAATGATTGAAGAATGCACCATCCTTGGTTTGACGGAGTTCCAAAAGAACCGTCTTATTGTATATATCTCTTTCTTGTAATTCTTTTGAGTTTTGTGAAATCCTTGTAATTTGGTATTTTGATGAGCGATGTGAGGGAGGGAGTTTGATGATGTTATTTGAGTCTATTTGATAGGTCTTAGTGAAGATGAAGTTTCAAGGAGAGTAGATGATGATAGAAGCTTGGATTTGGGCATGGGAATCGGTTTTTGAAGCTTTTGACAAGCTTTTGGGGACGGGATTCGAGATCCCGACGTATTAGTTGCCTTGTGGGTGAAGCTATAAAGATTATGAAGGGTTAGAAGACTCTTCCCGACCGGGAAGAAAGCATCCCACCGGGAAGGATGTCATCCCGATCGGGATGAGTGTGCTGAAAATTGGGCTTTCTGGAGTGTGATCCCGACCGGGACCAAGCTCATCTCGGGCGGGAAGGATCCATCATGACCGGGAAGAAGTCCATCCCGACCGGGATGGTACCCTGCTCCCCCTTTTGTTTCCCGACATTTGAGCCCACCCAACCACTTTATACCCCCTCCCAACCTCCCTACCTACCCTTGCACCTATCATATGACCCCTACACTTCATATACATACATTCATCTCCTTTTCTCTTCACTACACACCGAGTTTCACATCAAATCCCACCTCCTTATACCATTGCAAGCTTAGCACTTCAACCATGCAACCATATCGAGAACGAAGAGGAATAACTATGACGAAGACTAGCTATGTGCCGTTATCGAAATTTGAGACGATGGAGTGAGTGAGTCGCTAACTGATTGGTACGACAACTATCCTTTCTTTTCTGTCTTTTATTGCTTGTCTTCCTTTGTTTGTTCCCTTCCCCTTATCCACTTTTGTGTCATGGTGGCCCTCGGGGCCTTGGTAGTCATTGCTCCCGACTCTCGATGACGTGACTACATCGAGAGTCATTTCAAAATCCAAATTTGCAAGAATTTTCACTTTTTCTTTGATTTTTCTTTCTTTTGATAGGATTTAGTCGGATTCGAGCGGAATCCGGGCTAGGTGACTTGATTACACCTAGTCCTCCCCACCCATTTCCTTTTATTTTCTTATTTTTATTTCTTCCCCCATCCATATCTTTTCTCGTCTCGGCCCATGGTGACTTGATTACACCCCGGACGGACACATTCTACCCTTTCTCCGCTTTTCTTTTTGATTTTTAGCTTTATTTTCGTAGTTTCTTTTCTTTTTAGTGTCTCCACATACTATCGATCGAGCATGAGGACATTGCTCGGTTTAAGTGTGGGTGAGCGATATTCTAGTATAGTTTAGTTTTATTTTCGTAGTTTTCTAGAAAAAAAAATCTTAAAAAACCCTAGAAATTTGAAATTTTTTCACAAAAATCAAATTTTTTTTCTTTTGTGTGTTTTCCTTTTGTGTCGTTGTGTCGTATATTTTTTGTGTTGTGCGTGTTTTGCCTCCCTTTTTCCTTGTAGGCCGCTTAATCACCGTCAACTTTGGAGGGCTTTCAAGACATCCGGTAACATCTTTCTATCCCTTTTTCCTCTTTGTCTCTTGTGGAGTTTGGAGGAGATTTGTGATGATGTGTGCTCGGGTGGAGCTTTGTAGAGTTTGAGGTTGATTTGGTAGCTTGTTTGGATGTTCGGGGTGGTGTTTGTTCTCTTTGTGTATTTGTTTTGTTTTGTTTTGTTTTGTTGTCTTTGTTTCATTTTCTTTCGTTTTCGTCGCGTCTTCGTTTTGTGATGTGTAGTTGTGTCTAGTGTGTAGAAAGGTTTTCGAAAACCCGGTTTTGAGGCTAGTATGCAAGTGTTTACTTTTCCTTTCTAGTAGTATGAGTCAAGTCTTGGACTTTAGTCTAGTAGAATGACCCTAAATCAATAGTTTCGTTGGTCCTTTACCTTGAGTCCACCTAGTCTACTAGGGATTTACTACGGGATTTGCATTTTTGACCATTATGACCACCCACGGTGTGAAAAGGCCTTGGTTGCCGAGTCCCGTCCCTTAGATGACCGTGTTCGGAATTGTTTGATTAGTCCAAGTTTTCCCCTTTTTTGTGGGTTTGAAGGGAAAGCGCGCTCCCGACATACCCATTCCCCTACCTCCTACACATATCCACAAAATAAGTTGCAAATTGTTGAAATCTCTTTCTTAGTTGCAAAAAGAAGTGCCTACAACACAAAAATCCAGCCAAAAGGGCAAACAAAGAAAAGAAAAAGAAAGAAAATGGAAGAAAGAAAGGAATGAAGAAAAATAAAAGGCACAACAAATCAAAAAGAAAATACAAAAGCAGAAAAAAAAAATGGCATAGCAACACAAAAGCAAAAATGCAAAAGAAAGAAGATGCCAAAGAAAATATCTCACAAAAAGAATCCCCACCTCTAAAAAATAAGCCTTTTTCCGATCGTTACCGTGAAGAGCCTACCAAAGGACCGAGTCCCTAGGAAGGATGATAGCGGTAATGATCGGTCTTCCCTCATTTTGCAATCATATCCACCTTTTTACTTGGACTAGTTGGGCGGTTTAGAGCATGGGACGACCCTCTTGGCTCATCGCTAAAGGGGGCGGGGTCTCACTTACCTACAATGTCGACTAACACCGTGGTTCATCCTTTTTCCATCCCGCCGATCGTCCCGTAGTACGTTCTTAGAAGGTTAGGAGGACCTAGATAAGTTACCAACGTTTTTATTGCTTTGTTGTCATACTATTAGGGTTTTGTTCATTTCGATTTGTGTTTTTAGCTTGGGAACGTTGTCACTTGCCTTGAGTCCTAAATTGGTGCTTCTTTCACCGCTTTGTAGAGGGAAGCGGTATTTATTTCTTTTTGGGTGCAACCGATTACTTGTTTGTTTGTATGTTTGTTTTTTTGTGTGATTTTGTGTCCGGTTGCATCCATGGTTTTGTCGCAAGACCTCACTTGCCTTGCGGAGAGCAGTTTTCCTCTAAGTGTTCTCGCGTGAGTTGAAAGGGCGTAGGGTGCGCTAATACCCGCTCGGGTAGTATTCTAGTTCTTTTAGTTTTTAGTTAGTTGGTGCTTACTCGAGGGCGAGTAAGGGTTAAGTGTGGGGGAGTTGATAAGTGTAGTTTGTAGTGCCTATTTGTTGTGTTTGGTCCCGGTTTCTGGGTTACTTATGCTTCTTCTAGTTCGTTTTAGGTTCCCAATGTAATCCCCTAGAAATTCTAACGCGATACAGTGGCGGAAACACTGTAGAGTCGGGATTAAAACACACTGTAACTATGTCTTAGTAAATTAAATTGGTAAAGTCAAACGTATGCCATACATAAAAATGGCTAAAATTTAAAACAATCCGTAAAAAGGTTAAACAATCCGTAAGACATAATTAAAAAAAATCAAGCAGGATCCAAGACTGCTCGCTAGCCCACACCCACCGGAAACAAACACGTATACCTGCCATGTTAAAACATAACAGCCACAATCAGTGGGGAGCAACGTCAACGTTCTCCCAGCCGTATAACACGATTTTAAAACTGTACTTACTACTATAGAAAAATAATAAAAATGGAAAACAGTAAAACATCATATTAAAATAAGTTTTTGGCACAAAACCAAATTATTAAAATGGGTTACCGAAGAAACATAAAAATATTTGCCAACCTGCAAACCAATTTATATCGATAATAAATAAAATAATCAAAATGGCGTTATGGATAGGATTAATGTAGAATCTAGACTGTCACTAGGACAATACTAAAATCTAGTTTCGAGAACTTAGTCAAAACAAATCAAACTTTGATCTCTAACTAGGCAACTCAACTATAACAGGACCGCGTGCAGCGAGGTCCTGGTTTAAGTAGTGCACACCCCTCCTGGATACAAACCATACCCAGTTCAACCCGACGCGACTTACACGATGCGATATCTAAGTTTAAGGTAAACATACAACCTCCTGAACACAAACCATGCTCAGTTCAACGACCAATGTGTCTCAACATAGACACACCAGCTTTATAGTTGATGGCAAGACGTACATCCCAGACTATATTACTCTAAACCCACACTTTTCCTTATTCCATAATTCCAAAACAAGCCATTATCGATAATTAAAAGATGTATTCAATAATATAAACCATAAGAGAACAAAAGGAAAAAGAATCACCTTCCAAAAAAAGGAAACTTTCTATTTTAGGAAACTTCTATTTTTAGAAACTTACTAAAAATAGCATCATATGAAAATAGCAAAATATTAGTTTAAACTAATACAACATTTTTAGTAAACGATATAGATTTATAAAACTAGTACTTTCGGCCTTAACGATATTAATTCTTAAAACGAGAACTTTTGCGTTACTGAAATTATTGAAACGTCATACAAGTGTTTATAAAATGATTTAGAAATGTCTTAAACATTTTAAATACTACTAATTAGGGTGTTTCCAAAATCTACAAAACTAAAATTCCCTAATTATTATTAGTTTCGACAATACGATTATAAATAGGACTTCACGGCAAATGTCAAATAAAATCTTTTAACATCTTTTATTTAATTAAACCATTGAATATATTTAGAATATGTTAAGGGATGATTTAACTCTTAAAGTTTCAGATTTAAATACTTTCAAAATTGCTGGAAATATAATTCTTTTAGGTAAGACGAAGAATTTTATCGAGAAAGCACAATTTGTCCGAAAATTTTCCAGAATCCTAAAACTTGGTTTTTAAAGCGTTTTCTCGTTAATCGTCTAATCTCGACAATAACGATTAATAAAAATAGTAATTACCAAACGATTTAAATATTAATATCCAAAAATTATTATTAAACTTAAAAATCATGATTTTCCAGAATATAATTTTTTCCGATTTTTCCAAAATTCCAGATTCAACAAATTCCAACAAAACCGTCATTTTAACCCGTTTTCACAATTAACGATTTCATTAATAAACTTATCGTTCCTAACATTTTATTAAGGCACAAAAAAATGATAAAAATACATTTTAATATGAAATCATCAGAATCACATTTTTTTCCAGATTTAAACCAAAGACCAGAATTCGAGAATTTAAACAACAAACACGGTTTTAACGATAAACGATGATTTAAAGTGATTAGTTAATTCATCCACTTAACAATTCCGAAGAATTATGAAAAAAATCAGAAAATTCTATTTCACCATAAAGTTTCACCACGCCAAAAATCAGATTAAAATAAAATATTTAGGTACTAGAACTAAAAATCGGCTTGTAATCGTTTTTGTCCGTAAATGGAAATAATCCAATAATCAATATTTAAAATATCAGAAAAATATTAAATTATTATAAATCATCAAAAATATAAATTTTACAGAATATAAACATATATTACATGTTTAGGCCGAATATTATGATTTTACAAATTAATATAACAATTTCATTGTTAATCTCGAAAAAGCGATAAAAATACCGAAACATGCAAATTTTCAACTTTTAAAAATTTTCTAGATTTGGTGACATACATATATTGTCAAAATAAAACATAAAAATATATACATGCAAATACACAATTAAAATCATGAAATATCGAGTAACATCGACGTTACCTCTACTCCAACTCTGAATCGATTATAAACTCGTCGGCCTCGGGATCGTCCACAAATCCTTCCAAATACGAAAATCATGGCAGAAAAATACCATGAGAAAACTAACAAAAATCAAGGTAAATAATGATCGAAAACAACGTCGATTATTACCTTAACGAAGGAATCGGGAAGAGGATTAATATGACGATAAAAACGATTCGATTGAGACTCGAAATGAAGCAAAAATCAGGCTGGAATAGGGGAGGGAGTACTCGGCCAAGAAGGAAAAAAAAGGATGATGAATATGTTGTAGTAATTTTTTTGTTAATACCAAAAATGAATGTAGAGTAAAGGAGGAGATGGAGGTTACTACACTTTAAAGAGTAAGAATGAAATTAAAGCCTCCAAAATGAGGAATCCAAAGTGCATCTAGACAAATATGGCTAGCCAAAGGGATAAGAAGAGGAGTAGGAAGAGCTTGAGTAGTAAAGCCTCAATTCAATGAAAAGAAAAGAATCCTATGTTTACGGTTTAATGTGATAAAATGAAACGTATTAATAAAACATAGTTAAATTATGACAAGAAGCTTTGTTGGTCCAAAATATAAGGAAAAGGTCTCAAATGATTTATAAGTTGATAAAAAGTATAATCGTAAAATAGTTAAAGGCATTTTAAAGCAACTCGAGTAAACCTCGCGTAAGAAAATAATTATTCGCGAAGCTTCGTAATAGAATCTTTAATGGCTAAATTATCGTAAATAAAAATATTTACTACTTGAAAATATTATATAAATGTATTTAAGAAATTTTAGGAAAAGGAATAACTTAAATCCGAGTTTAAAAACGTCAATTCGAATAGAAATAGAATTCCTCGCGGAAAATTAATAACCTTACGAAGAAAATCAAATAAATAGATGTAAAAGATTTAAAATCTTTTAAAATAAAAATAAATATCATTAAACTCAAAATTGAAGATAAGCTTGGAAAAATGATGACACATAAGCCAAAATGTGATAGAGTTATAACGATGTCATAACGGAAGAATAAAAATGCTAGGAAATGTTACAATCCTCCCCACTAAAAGAAAGTTTCGTCCTCGAAACTGAGAATAAGCAGAAAGGAATCTAGATTACCTCAGTCGAAAAGATGAGAATACTTATTTTGCATTAAAAAAAATTGGTTTAAAAGAAAATTTTACAACTTTCAAAGTGATACAAAATCGATGGCAAATATTTATTCCAAGAGGAATTGAGCTAAGCTACCCGAAGTTTAAAACCTTCTAAATTAATGAAACCGTAAAGTAAAGTTATTTGATAAAATAACATTGTTGAATAACATTTGTAAACGAACTCGGAGGAGAATACCGAAAACACGTTCAAAACAAAACGTTTTGATTAAGAAACTCGACAATATTTTGTTTTAAGACAAAACAAAAATTATTTTTGAGAAAGCAAATTTTGTAGTTAGTAAAATTAAATCAGTCGTTAGATGTTTTTCAATGACAGGTTCAAAAGTCCACCAACAACAAAACGAAAACCGATTTCAAAATGTTAAAATTTTGAAAATGTTATCAAACTAATTATGAAAGTTTTCAAATATGTTATCAAACCTGAACATAAAATAATTTCGACAATGTTAAAACGTTTTGCATACTAATCCTATTGTAATTTAAGTATTTGAAAACTTGAAAGTCTTCATAAAACTCCGATCGCTTGAAAATAAAAATTTGAAATAATTTTGAAATAATTTTAAATAAATTATTAAGGCATTTTGAAATAGAAGTAAATATAAATATCAACCAAAGATAAATTAAAAGTGAAGTATAATTTTTTTTTTAAAATTATAATTCAAAAATGTTAAATTTCACGATATCCGAAAAGTTTAAGTTAGTCAACTTTATACAAAACGGGTAATTTCATAATTAGGAATTATAACTCAAAATGTTAAACTTTTACGATAATCCATAATTTTTTTTAAACTGGTCAATTTTTTTTTATAAAATAGGGAGTTCAAAAAAAAATGATTAACGGGTAAATAGAACAAGGACAAATAAATTAATAATAAGAACTTTCAAAATCGACAAAGGTTGAAGGGATTAGCAGCAAATGGGGGTAACAGAATTCAAGAGAAGCAGAAAGGAAGACGGAGTTCAGAGTAAAAAAAAAGAGCTCGCAAGGATTATAGAAGCAATTAACCATCTCGAGATTCCTAGCACGACTCTCACAAACATGGGTTCCTAATTGGCCCATCAACTAACGCTAAGACCAATATCGGTACAGGGTGGTCCTACTTAATCTACAACCTCCAAATTTATCGACTGCCATAGCCTCCAAAATTAAGTCTTACATACTTATATATTCCTTCAATTAGTATGAAAAAGAATCCACAAATGATTTAGACTAATCCATTAATTAAAATTCCAACGGTCATCAAAACATACCCAAACTCGTAATCACTAAGGCTCATAAATTCAAAGCTCATAAGGTCCGAACTCGAGGTATACTTCAAATTTCTCGATTAAGGAACACTAAATAAAAATCCATCAATTAACAATGTTCGGACACGAAAACCTCAAAAGTGATCATCAACACATTCTTAACATCATCAATAGACAAAGGTTAGGAAAGTACGCCAAACCTTAAACACACTCAGCCTGACATGTAACGCCAGATACTCACATTTTCAAATACGTCATTCAGCTAAGGTTTCTGAGAATTCCATCAAATTTCATATCGTAACAGTGAAACCACTAAAATATTTATCAACTCAACGAAGCCACAATCTCGGTGGTCTAAGGGTTCTGAACTATAAATCCATCAAGATGATTGATATTAAGTATTCCTCAAAACAATGCGATAAAGCCAACCTTTAATTGAGCAATATGTTTTCTTCTTCAAGGCTAATAATGATCTGCCCAAACTTAGGTCATTCAACTCTAAGGTTTTGTAGGTTACAACCTTACATCAACGCTCTGCGATCTAATCCATAAGAAGGTTTAATCTATGTCAACCAAAATTAACTAAACCTTAATGAGGACCTGATATGGTACCAAAACACTTAGGCTAACATCGTAATCAATGATTTATGATCCCAAAATTCCACGATTAGTCCATTAAGTCAACATTAGGTAGGAAACCCAAGTAATATTGTTATTGATGGGAGGGATTTGTCGCGGAATCCCAACCGTCAATAATATAACCGGCTATTCCTACGGTAGATAGGGCAAGTCGGGTCGAATCCACGGGGGCGGTAATGTATAGCCTAGACTAAGGTCGCCTAAATACGAGACTAAGTCAACGAGCTAATATAAACTAGGAATGGTAGAGGGGGGAGAAAACTAGACTAAGACTATGACTAAGGAGAAAGCAAACAAAGGAGAACGGGTGATGGAAGGGATTTGTCACGTCCCTAGCCAACAATAAAATACCGACTAACCTAGTGGGTAGCTAGGGCAAGTCGGGATCGATTCCACGAGGACGGTATACCAAAGTCTAGACTAGGTCGGCCTACAACGAGACTAAATTACCAAACAAACACGAAGGAGCGATAAATGGAAACTATTGAGGAGGAGGAGTAAGAACTAGACTAATGATCGAACTAATGAATAAACTAGAAGAACTATGACTAACTAAGGAGGATGAACTCAAATATGGAAGAGAAGTGGGGTAGGTCGGGTTCATAGAGGTAGTAGGGTAATTGGGGTGATCAAGGGTAAAGGTGTCTCCTAATCGCTAGAGTCGGTCTGGGCTCTCGCAACTTAGACCGATGTTGAGGTGAGTCCGGGCTCTCGCAACTTAGACTCTAGTTGGCACTCTCGTGACTATGACTATTCTCAACATATCCACAAAATAAACAATCAATGGGAAGATGAATACAAGCATGGGAAGCATGGCCACTACAACTCACACAAGCATATCAACAAACACATGGAGTGCTTACAATGTGACTAACAACAAAGATACAACCTTTTCTCCTTAATCAACCCTAATCATCCATAATCTACCCCTAATCCCCCTACTAACCCCACAAAGAAACTACTCACTCATCATCAATGGGAAACTAACAATTATAAGAGAAAACAAACTCACAAACCAAACATCCATTATGAACAATGAGAACAATAACAATAACAATATAAAAAGATTGAAACTAGATTAAATAAACAAGGATTAGAGTAGAGAAGACTATACCAACACTAATATGATGAAAAAGATGAAAACTTGCATTAATGAGAAACCCAAATATAATCCCAAGGTTGTCAAGCTTGGAACAATCTTCAAGAATCTTCTTAATACAAGACTAATTACAATGATTAACTAAGGATTAAGGAGAGATTAGAGCTAATGAATGAGAGTAAATCTAGGGTTTTGATGCTTAAACTAAGGTAGGTTAAAATAAGATGTCTTAAAATTACAAGAAGGGAGTATATATATGGGTACAAGAATGAGGACGAAGAAAAGAGAGGAGCGGGTGAGCTGTAGCCCATCCCGATCGGCTTCCCGATCGGGAAGGGCTCAACCCGACCGGGAAGGACCCACATTGGCGCTCCTAAACGTGCATCCCTTCCCGATCGGGAAGGCCACCATCCCGACCGGGAAGGTCTTGTATGCCTTCCTTTAATGCTCCTTGGTCCTTCCTTGCCTCTCATGGGCTTCCCACCGATTCTCGGGACTCGGGATCGGGTCTCGGAGGCTCGGGATTGGGTCCCAAGGTCTCGGGGTCGATTTCGAGGTCTCAATTCATCGTTCCTTTATCTCGTTGGCTCCAAAATGTGTATGTATTGAGTCGGAATCGCTCCAACTCTTCCAATTCGGCCTCGGGAACCTGAAACGAACTAAAGGAGGCATAAGAAGCCCATGAATCGCTCCCCAAGGAGCGATTCCACAAGGAAATGGGACCAAAACATAGTGAAAAAGGCACTACAAACTACACTTATCAACTCCCCCACACTTAACCCTTACTCGCCCTCGAGTAAGCACATACTAACTACTACACTAACCGAATGGGTATTAGCGCACCCTACGCCCCTCCAACTCACGCGAGTGCACTTAGAGGACAAGTGCACTCCGCAAGGCAAGTTGGGTCTTGCGACAAAACTGTGGATGCAACCGGACACAAAACACACAAACAAACGAACACACAAACAAACACATAATCGGTTGCACCCAAAACGAAAGAAATACCGCTTCCCTCTAAAAGCGGTGAAAGAAACACCGGTTTAGGACTCGAGGTAAGTGACAACGTTCCCAAGCTAGACATACAAACCAAGGTGAACTAAACCCTAATAGTATGACGATAAAGCAACAAAAACGTTGGTAACTTACCTAGGTCCTCTTAACTTTCTAAAAACGTACTACGGGACGATCGGCGGAGTGGAAAAGTGAAGAACCACGGTGTTAGTCGACACTGTAGGTAAGTGAGACCCCGCCCCCTTTAGCGTGAGCCAAGAGGGTCGTCCCGTGTCCAAGACCGCCTAACTAGTCCAAGTAAAAAGGTGGAAAACATGCAAAATGAGGGAAGACCGACTAATGCCGCTATCATCCTTCCTCGGGACTCGGTCCTTTGGTAGGCTCTTCACGGCAAAAGTCGGAAAAAGACTTATTTTGAGAGGGTATGTTTTTGTGAGATGGGTTTTCTTTTGGCATTTTCTTTCCTTTTGACGTTTTTGATTTGTTTTGCCATGCCATTCTTTTTTTCTTTTTTTCTATTTTCTTTTTGGCTTTTGTGCCTTTTCTTTTTCTTCATTTCTTTTCTTTCTTTCATTTTCTTTCTTTTCTTTTCTTTGCCCTTTTTGGCAAGATTTGGCATTTTTGGCATTTCTCGACACTCAAGAAAGAGAGAATCAACAAATTGCAAGTTATTGTGCGGATATGTGTGAGATGGTAGGGAAATGGGTAAGTCGGGGTTGCGCATTCCCTTTCAAACCCACAAAAAGTGGAGAAAACTTGGACTAACCAAACGATCCTAAACACGGTCACCTAAGGGACGAGACTCGGTAACCAAGGCCTTTTCACACCGTGGGTGGTCATAATGGTCAAAAGTGCAAATCCCGTAGTAAATTCCTAGTAAGCTAGGTGGACTCAAGGTAAAGGACCAACGAATTCATTGATTTAAGGTCATTCTACTAGACTAAAGCCCAAGACTCGATTTATACTACTAGAAAGGGAAAAATAGACACTCACACCCTAGCCTCTAAACCGGGTTTTCGAAAACGTTTACACACAAGACACATAACAAAACACAAAACAAAGACATAATCGAAAGTGAAAGAAAAAGAGACGAAACAAAACAAAACAAAAGAAAGAGAAACAACACAAAAACAAAACAAACACCACCCCGATCTTCAAACAAGTCTCCAAATCCACCACAATCTTTACAAAGCTCCTCCCGAGCAAACATCATCACAATCTCCTCCAAACTCCACAAGGAATAAAGAAGAAAAGGGGTGAAGAAATGTTACCGGAGGTCTTGAAAGCCCTCCAAAACATTTGGTGAATTAAGCAACCTATAAAGAAAGAGAGGGGCAAAACACGCACAACAAAACAAATATACGACACAATGACACAAAAGGAAAACACACAAAAGAAAAATCTTTTTGATTTTTATGAAAAATTTTCAAATTTTTATGGTTTTTAAAGATTTTTTCGGAAAAAAAACTACGAAAATAAAACTAACTATACTAGAATATCGCTCCCCCACACTTAAATCGAGCCATGTCCACATGCTCGATCGTAGGGTGCGGAGAGACAAAAGAAAAAGAAAAGAAACTACGAAAATAAAGCTAAAAAAAAACAAAATTAAAGCGGAGAAAAGGGTAGAAGGTGTCCGGCCGGGGTGTAATCAAGTCACCATGGGCCGAGACAAGGAAAAGATATGGAAGGGGGAGGAAAATAAAAGTAAGGAAATAAAAGGAAATGGGAGGGGAGGGCTAGGTGTAATCAAGTCACCTAGCCCGGATACCGCCTAAATCCGACTAAATCCTCCAAAAAGAAAGTGAAAATCATGTAAAATTTGGATTTTTCGATTGACTCTCGACGCAATCACGTCGTCGGGAGTCGGGAGCAACTACTACCGAGGCCTCGAAGGCTACCATGACATCGAGACACATAAGTGTATAGGGGGAAGGGAATAGACAAAGGAAAACAAGCAAAAACAAAAACGGAAAAGAGAGGATAGTTGCCATACCATAGGTTAGTTACTCACTCTCTCCGTCGTCTCATGGATCAATAACAGCGCTTGCTTGTCTTCCTCATCGCTTTTCCGCTTCACTCTTGATAAAATGCCTGGTAGAGGTAGTAATGGTGTGAGGGTGGTGGGATTTGATGAGGGTCATGGTTTAAAGTGAGGAGGAGGTGAGGTGAAGGTATGACAATGAAGTACATGGGACGATTGGTAGGGCTAGGGAGCTAGGGAGGTTGGGAGGGGGGCATAAAACGGTTGGGTGGACTCGATTTGCGAAGAAGAATCACAAAGGGGGAGCATAAAACCTTCCCGGTCGGGAAGGTTGTTCCCGATCGGGTTTGCTCACCCTTCCCGGTCGGGATGCCCTCTTCCCGATCGGGATGAGCTCACAGTAAGCTCGAAATGTGGTGCGCTCTTCCCGATCGGGAAGGCACCCTTCCCGATCGGGAAGCCTAACCCTTCCCGGTCGGGACGCCTCATCCCGATCGGGATGAGTCTTCTTCGACCTCCACGATCCCAAAAAATTGTTCCAAACTTCAAAAACCCAAACCTCTCGCTCACAACCTAAGGTAAACCATAGTCAATCTCCTCTAGGAGCATCTTCACTTCACCTATCAACCAACACTCAAACGTGCATCAAACTCTCTCCCTCACAACACTCGTCAATCAATCCAAATAACATGAATTCACAAAAATCCAACTAGCTACAAGAAAGAGATATATACAATGAGACGGTTCTTGTGGAACTCCGTCAAACCAAGGTGGTACAATCTTCATTCTTTTTCAACAATACTCCATCCGGTTCCATCTCCATCAAGAGCACGTAGGAATAAGTCGAAGTTCCTCGAGAAGTCTTCAATCAAGCACGTCATATAGCCAACCACATCCCAAGGCTCCTCATGGCCTTGCTTTGACGTTCCCGGGGCATCCCGCTCTTCCAAGTTCAAAGGCTTGAACTTGTACTTTTGGTCCTTGGGGATATACCCAAACGTCCACCGGTCATCATGTGGCCCCAAGGGAGGCTCATCTTCTTCCTTGTCATTGCGCATCAACTTGTCGTCAAACCCATGAATTGGGCACTCATCTTCCTCCAAGTCGGAGTCGTCATCCTCAAGTACATAAGAGTACTCCTCCAAGCTTTGTCCCTATCTTTCCCCTAGATCGATGTCTTCCGTGGCATGGATCATATTACATGTCTCGGTCATAGGCGAAGTGTTGCCTTGGAGGTCAAACACTAACTCCTCGTCGCCTAATTGAAAAGTGATCCTACCCTTCTTTACATCGATCACGACACCGGCGGTGTGTAAAAATGGGCGTCCAAGGATTATGGGAGTGTTAGCATCCTCCGGCATGTCAACCACAATGAAGTCGACCGGAATGAAGAACTTCCCTATTTGTACCGGCACATCCTCTAACATTCCCAATGGTCGGTTAAGAGACTTATCGGCCATTTGGAGTGTAATGGACGTACACTTCAACTCCGTCATCCCTAATCGCTCACAAATGGTGTAGGGAATAATGCTCACATTCGCGCCCAAATCACACATAGCTCTTTTGATCGTGTAGTTGCCGATGGTGCATGGGATAGAGAAACTACCCGGGTCCTTCAACTTTGGAAGCGTGGAACCTTGAATAAGCTCGCTCACCACCCTAGTGAACGCTACCGTCTCTTCCTTGTCGATGGACCTCTTCCTAGCCAAGATTTCTTTCATGAATTTACTATATGCCGGGATTTGGGTAAGTAACTCGGTAAACGGGACACTAACATCCAATTTCTTCACGATATTAAGGAATTTGTCGAATTGAGTGTCCACCTTAGTCTTCATTTGCCTAGATGGGTAAGGCAACTTGATTTGGTACTTGTTTTGATCAATTGGGGTGGACTCTTCAAAGGACACTTTCCTTTTTCCCTTGTCTTTCTCTTGAAGAGGAGGAGGGTTGTCTTCTTGAGGGTTCTCGACCTCCTTTGAGACTTGCTCCTCAATTGGAATGTCAAAGCTTGACTGTTCTTGATTTGGAGATGTCATTCGCATTGTCGGTTCTTGTATTGGCTCTTGCTCATTAGGTGAAAAGGGGGGTTCATAGGGCGTAACACTCCTCGTAGTAATAGCATTTACATGCTCAAATTTTGGTGTTTCGCCTTGAGGAGGTAGTTGCCCCTTTTGTCTTGAGGAGCTCCCCGAATCTAGTTGAGATATTTGATTCTCAAGTATCTTCATACGGGTATCTCTCATTGCGTTTTCCCCTCGAATATAAGTGAAGAGCTCATGATGATGCTTTGATATTTCCACTTGACCTTGTTGCAAATCTTGATTACTCCTTTGTAATTTCGTCATTGTCTTTTGAATGTCAAAATCCCGAGGTGGGGACGATGGATTATGCGGAGTATCGGAGAGGGCCAATGGAGTACCGTAATCATGAATAGGAGACCAACTCCTAGGCTTGCCTTGTTGATTGCCTTGTGTTGCTTGTTGTTGTTGATGGTTCCCTTGGAACCCATGAGAATTTCCTTGATTAAGGCCTTGGTTGTGGTTTTGTTGACCTTGAAAGTTTCGGTTTCCTTGGAAACCGCCATGATTGAAGTTCCCTTGTTGGAACCCTTGCTTGTTGTTAAAGTTGCCTTGGTTATTTTGCTTGAAATTGTTGAAGGGTCTTTGGTTACCCACATAACCTTGGTAGCTTTCATGGTTGTCCCGTAAAGGAGGTGGAACATAGGGACGATGTTGTTGTTGATGTTGAAAGGCTTGTTGTTGGGGGACTTGTTGGGAAGCTTGGAATTGATTAGCATAAGAGGTACCTTGCTTGAACGCTTGA
Source organism: Agrostemma githago (assembly GCA_958450325.1). NCBI lineage: Eukaryota > Viridiplantae > Streptophyta > Magnoliopsida > Caryophyllales > Caryophyllaceae > Agrostemma > Agrostemma githago. The sequence continues at coordinate 27,430,534 of OY288261.1, forward strand.
AAGGCGTTCACTTGCTCGACACTTCCATGGCAATACCTAGGATCATGTCCAACGATTCCACAAGTGTCGCACATCCCAAAGTAAGGTGTAGGAGGTGCGAACCCCAAAGCATTCACATCTTGAATCGGTTGATGGTGAGATGAACTCGAGCCTTGGACTTGGTTGAGGTGGCTTTGGAGCTTCTTGTCAATAGTCTCCATGTGTGTTTTCAATTGAGCTCCAAGGTCAATGCTTAGCTTAGTGATAGCATCGACCTCATGCATGCCTCCTCGGTGCACCTTCCTAGGCCTAGAGTATTGCGAATTATGCACCGCCATCTCTTCGATTCTCGCCCATGTTTGGTCGTCATCGACCTCGGTAAACCTACCATTGGAGCCCATGTTGAGAATGGCTCTCGAGTCCTCATAAAGTCCATTCCAAAATTGTTGCACCAAGAACCATTGTGAGAGTCCATGATGAGGGCACGATCTTACCAAAGACTTAAACCGCTCCCAAGCTTCATATAGACTCTCCTCATCCCTTTGTTGGAAACCGGTGATGGAGGCCCTAAGCATATTGGTCTTTTCCGGAGGGTAAAACTTTTGGTAGAACGCCAAGGCAAGCTTTTTCCAAGTATCGATCCCCATGGTTGCCCTATCGAGACTCTTGATCCATTGCTTCGCCTTTCCAATAAGAGAAAACGGGAAGAGTACCCATCGAATTTGATCTTGAGTAACCCCGGTTTGAGATATAGCGTCACAATAATTGGAGAAAGTCTCCATATGTTGATGCGGGTCTTCGGTGGGCAAACCACTAAATGGGCTCCTCTCCACAAGTTGGATGAATTGAGTCTTTGCCACAAAATTCCCGGTATAAGCTTCCGGTAATGCACTCGATCCCGGCAAGACATCTTCGGTGAATGTGGAGTGAGAGGAGAACTTAGGCATTCTTGGATGTAAGGGAGAGGATGGGGGTGTAGAGAGTGTTGATGTAGATGAGGAGGGGGAACTAGGAGAAGAATCACCGAAGGGATTGATGAAGGTCCCTCCGGCCGTCTCTCGAGGTGAGTTGCTCAAGTCGGCTCCTTGGGCTTGCCCTTGATGAGTGGTGCTTGCACTTGGTTGGGAGATCCTAACCCGATTAATCGTCCGTTGGCGAAAGGCTCGAAAGAGTCTCTCCGGCTCTGGATTAAAGAGATAGAAGTCGCCTCCCCTCCTAGGCATACACTACACACTAGAACAAACGTGAGAACACCTAGTGCTTTATAGGCACTAGGCAACGACAATAACAAACACAACTAGAGACAAAGAGAAAAAGAAGAGATAACACCAAGGAAAGAAGAAAAATCAAGAGAATATTCACAAGAGAAGAAGAGAAAGCACAAAGAAGGGTAACTAAGTCTAGAGATAAGCAAACTAAGTCTAAACAATGCACCGTCCCCGACAATGGCGCCAAATTGATGGAAGGGATTTGTCACGTCCCTAGCCAACAATAAAACACCGACTAACCTAGTGGGTAGGTAGGGCAAGTCGGGATCGATTCCACGAGGACGGTATACCAAAGTCTAGACTAGGTCGGCCTACAACGAGACTAAATTACCAAACAAACACGAAGGAGCGATAAATGGAAACTATTGAGGAGGAGGAGTAAGAACTAGACTAATGATCGAACTAATGAATAAACTAGAAGAACTATGACTAACTAAGGAGGATGAACTCAAATATGGAAGAGAAGTGGGGTAGGTCGGGTTCATAGAGGTAGTAGGGTAATTGGGGTGATCAAGGGTAAAGGTGTCTCCTAATCGCTAGAGTCGGTCTGGGCTCTCGCAACTTAGACCGATGTCGAGGTGAGTCCGGGCTCTCGCAACTTAGACTCTAGTCGGCACTCTCGTGACTATGACTATTCTCAACATATCCACAAAATAAACAATCAATGGGAAGATGAATACAAGCATGGGAAGCATGGCCACTACAACTCACACAAGCATATCAACAAACACATGGAGTGCTTACAATGTGACTAACAACAAAGATACAACCTTTTCTCCTTAATCAACCCTAATCATCCATAATCTACCCCTAATCCCCCTACTAACCCCACAAAGAAACTACTCACTCATCATCAATGGGAAACTAACAATTATAAGAGAAAACAAACTCACAAACCAAACATCCATTATGAACAATGAGAACAATAACAATAACAATATAAAAAGATTGAAACTAGATTAAATAAACACAAGGATTAGAGTAGAGAAGACTATACCAACACTAATATGATGAAAAAGATGAAAACTTGCATTAATGAGAAACCCAAATATAATCCCAAGGTTGTCAAGCTTGGAACAATCTTCAAGAATCTTCTTAATACAAGACTAATTACAATGATTAACTAAGGATTAAGGAGAGATTAGAGCTAATGAATGAGAGTAAATCTAGGGTTTTGAGGCTTAAACTAAGGTAGGTTAACATAAGATGTCTTAAAATTACAAGAAGGGAGTATATATATGGGTACAAGAATGAGGAAGAAGAAAAGAGAGGAGCGGGTGAGCTGTAGCCCATCCCGATCGGGAAGGGTTATTCCTTCCCGATCGGGAAGGGCTCAACCCGACCGGGAAGGACCCACAGTGGCGCTCCTAAACGTGCATCCCTTCCCGATCGGGAAGGCCACCATCCCGACCGGGAAGGTCTTGTATGCCTTCCTTTAATGCTCCTTGGTCCTTCCTTGCCTCTCATGGGCTTCCCACCGATTCTCGGGACTCGGGATCGGGTCTTGGAGGCTCGGGATTGGGTCCCAAGGTCTCGGGGTCGATTCCGAGGTCTCGAGTCATCGTTCCTTTATCTCGTTGGCTCAAAAATGTGTATGTATTGAGTCGGAATCGCTCCAACTCTTCCAATTCGGCCTCAGGAACCTGAAACGAACTAAAGGAGGCATAAGAAGCCCATGAATCGCTCCAAACTACTAAAGGAGCGATTTCACAAGGAAAAAGGGACCAAAACACAACAATTAGGCACTACAAACTACACTTATCAACGGGCTAGGATTAGGTCGGGGTCAAAGGGGTAACGGAATGGTCGAGGAGGAACTAGAGTGAAGGAGGTAGTAGGGTAATCTAGGTATGGTCCGGGCTCTCGCAACTTAGACCCACCTAGAGGTTCCACCTAGAACCCATCTCGGCGACACACATGACAAACGGGGTTACTAGCGTGCTATGGTGGCCTAGGTCGCATCCGGGCTCTCGCTACTTAGACCGACCTAGGGGTCGTCCTCACCGGGCTCTCGCAACTTAGTGAGGGAACCAAACCCACAAACAACTATCACCCACAAGAGAAAGGCAAGAAAAACAAGCATTCACAACTACTTAGTCATTCAAGCATTTCAACAAACATGTGATGTGCACCAAACCAAGAGGAAACCCAAATCTTCCACCAACATCTCTAACGATCCCTTAATCATCCAATTAACACCCTAATCGCCTTACTAACCCTAGCAAGAACACTACTCTAACATATCTAAAGGAAAAACCAACATAAACAAGAGGAAACAACACAAACATCCAACATACATTATGAAACTAACAAGAATAAGAACAAACTATAACAAAGATGAAAACTTGAATGAAATAAACAAAGATTAAGAGTAAAAGGATGAGAAAGATTGTACCAACTACAAAGGATGAAAAGAAGAACACTTGCATAGAAGATAACCCAAATTCATCCACCAAGGTTGTCAATCTTGGATGGATTCTTCAAGAGATCCAATAATACAAGACTAAACTAGGATTAACTACTAATTACCGACTAATCTACACTAATCTAATCTAATCTAACCTAAAGTAGTCTAGGGTTTAATGTCTAATGAAGTGCATCTGCTTTACAAAACAAGGGAAGAGTATATATAGGGTTACAAGTGGAAAGGAGAAGAAAGAAAGGAAGGCGGGCTGCAGCACCCCCGTCCCGGCCGAGACAGATCATCCCGACCGGGATGGCCTTGTCATCCCAACCGGGACGGGTTGGTCCCGACCGGGATGGGCTCACAGTGGCCTTCTCAATGTCGCACCCCATCCCGAACGGGATGAGGGCATCCCGAACGGGATGGGTCTTGTAGGCCTCCCTTAAGAGCTCTTTGGTCCCTCCTTGCCTCTCATGGGTTTCTCGCCGATTCTCGGGACTCGGGATCGGGTCTCGGAGGCTCGGGATTGGGTCCCAAGGTCTCGGGGTCGATTCCAAGGCATCGAGTCATCGTTCCTTTACTCCGTTGGCTCCAAAATGTGTATGTATAGAGTCGGAATCGCTCCAACTCTTCCAAATCGGTCTCGGGAACCTGAAACGAACTAAAGGAAGCATAAGAAACCCATAAATCGCTCCCCAAGGAGCGATTCCACAAGGAAATGGGACCAAAACATAGTGAAAAAGGCACTACAAACTACACTTATCAACTCCCCCACACTTAACCCTTACTCGCCCTCGAGTAAGCACAAACTAAGTACTAAACTATCCGAGTGGGTATTAGCGCACCCTACGCCCTTTCAACTCACGCGAATGCACTTTGAGGAAAAGTGCACTCCGCAAGGCAAGTCGGGTCTTGCGACAAAACTGTGGATGCAACCGGACACAAAACACACAAACAAACAAACACACGAACAAACACATAATCGGTTGCACCCAAAGAAAACAAATACCGCTTCCCTCTAAAAGCTGTGAAAGAAGCACCGGTTTAGGACTCGAGGTAAGTGACAACGTTCCCAAGCTAGACATACAAACCAAGGTGAACTAAACCCTAATAGTATGACGATCAAGCACTAAAAACGTTGGTAACTTACCTAGGTCCTCCTAACTTTCTAAAAACGTACTACGGGACGATCGGCGGAGTGGAAAAGTGAAGAACCACGGTGTTAGTCGACACTGTAGGTAAGTGAGACCCCGCCCCCTTTAGCGTGAGCCAAGAGGGTCGTCCTGTGCCCAAAACCTCCTAACTAGTCCAAGTAAAAAGGTGGAAAACATGCAAAATGAGGGAAGACCGACTAATGCCGCTATCATCCTTCCTCGGGACTCGGTCCTTTGGTAGGCTCTTCACGGCAAAAGTCGGAAAAAGGCTTATTTTGAGATGTGAGGTTTCTATTTTTGTGAATCGGGTTTTCTTTTGGCATTTTCTTTTTTCTTTTGCATTTTTGCTTTGTTTTGCCATGCCATTCTTTTTCTTCTTTTCTATTTTCTTTTTGGCTTTTGTGCCTTTTCTTTTTCTTCATTTCTTTTCTTTCTTTCATTTTTCTTTCTTTTTCTTTTCTTTGCCCTTTTTGGCAAGATTTGGCTATTCGGCATTTCTTTGCGTAACAAGAAAGGGAGAATTCAACAAATTGCATTTTATTTGTGTGGGTATGCGTAGGAGGTAGATGAATGGGTAAGTCGGGACGGGCCCTTCCCTTCTAACCCACAAAAAGTGGAGAACTTGGACTAATCAAACAATCCTAAACACGGTCACCTAGGGGACGAGACTCGGTAACCAAGGCCTTTTCACACCGTAGGTGGTCATAATGGTCAAAAGTGCAAATCCCGTAGTAAATCCCTAGTAAGCTAAGTGGACACAAGGTAAAGGACCAACGAAATCATTGATTTAGGGTCATTCTATTAGACTAAAGCCCAAGACTCGATCTATACTACTAGGAGGGGAAAGTAGACACTCGCACACTAGCCTCTAAACCGTGTTTTCGAAAACGGTTTACGCACAAGACACACAACACAACACAAAACAAAGACACGACGAAAACGAACGAAAGAAAAAGAAGCAAAAGCAACAAAACAAAAACAAAACAAAACAAACACATAAACAACACAAACACCACCCCGATCATCCAAACAAGCCACCAAATCAACCACAACTTTACAAAGCTCCACCCGAGCACACAACATCACAATCTCCTACAAACTCCGCAAGAGATAAAGAAGAAAAAGGGATAAAGATGTTACCGGAAGTCTTGAAAGCTCTCCAAAGCTATTGGTGATTTAAGCAACCTATAAGGAAAGAGGGAGGCAAACACGCACAATACGACAAAAACACGATACAAAAACATAAAAGGAAAACACACAAAAAGGAAAATCTTTTTGATTTTTGTGAAAATTTTCAAATTTTTATGGTTTTTAAAGATTTTTTCGAAAAAACTAAGAAAATAAAACTAACTATGCTAGAAGATCGCTCCCCCACACTTAAACCGAGCAATGTCCTCATGCTCGATCGTAGTGTGCGGAGAGACAAAACAAAATAAAAGAAACTATGAAAATAAAGCTAAAAATCAAAAATGAAGGTGAAGAAAAGGTAGAAGGTGTCCGGCCGGGGTGTAGTCAAGTCACCATGGGCCGAGACGAGAAAAAGATATGGATGGGGGAAGAAATAAAAGAAGGAAATAAAAGGAAATGGGAGGGGAGGGCTAGGTGTAAGCAAGTCACCTAGCTCGGATTCCGCCTAAATCCGACTAAATCCTCAAAAAAAAGAAAGAGTGAAAAACTTGTAAAATTTGGATTTTGAAATGACTCTCGATGTAGTCACATCATCGAGAGTCGGGAGCAACAACTACCGAGGCCTCGAAGGCCACCATTACATCAAGACACAAAAGTGTACAAGGGGAAGGGAATATACAAAGGAAAACAAGCAACAACAAAAACGGAAAAGAAAGGATAGTTGTCGTACCATATGTTAGCAACTCACTTTCTCCATCGTCTCATAGATCAATATAGGCACTTGCTTGTCTTCATCATTGCTATCCCGCTTCAAGCTTGATAGAACCGCATGGTAGAGGTAGTAATGGTGCGAGGGGGTGGGATTTGATGTGAATGTCGGTCTAAAGTGAGGAGGAAATGAGGTTAAGGTATGTAAATGAGGTACATGGGTGGTATGATATGAGAAAGGAAGTTAGGGAGGTTAGGTGGGGGTATACAATGGTTGGGTGGGCTTAAATGTCGAAGAAGAAGCACCAAAAAGGAGTAGGGGATCATCCCGGTCGGGATGGATGATCCCGGCCGGTTTGATAAACCCTTCCCGGTCGGGAAGCCTCCTTCATTCCCGATCGGGATGACACTCCAGTGGACTCGATTTTTGGCACCCTCATCCCGATCGGGACGTCCCCATCCCGGTCGGGACGACACACCCTTCCCGGTCGGGAAGGGTCTTCATGACTCCCATGACCCCAAAAAAAAACTGACTCCCTTACTCACGATCCAAGCTCTATCACTAACCACTCCTTTCTAGGAGTCACCTTCACTTCACCTATCACAATAAACTCAAAGTACACATCAAATTCACTCCCTCACATCGCTCATCAAAATACCAAATCAATTACAAGAATATCACAAAACTAACAAAAATCAAGAGAAAAAACACACAAATACAAACACAAGTACTCTAAAAAAGAGGGAGGGGGAATATACAACATGACGGTTCTTTAGGAACTCCGTCAAACCTAGGATGGTGGACTCTTCTTCAACCGTAGCCCTCAAGGGCTTGGAGGAGCAAGTCGAACGCGCTACCGACATCATAGTGAAGGCCCAAGAAGCGCTCGAGCTTAGCCGACCTCCACGGCCTCCAAGGTGGAGGCAAGAAGTAGGAATCCCAAGACCCAAAATCATCTTGCACGTTGTCTCCGGGGTCTATCCATCCTACGAGCTTCACCGACCTCTTCTTCCCTAAGCATTGCCTCCAATCACAAGCAAGCTTCATCTCCAAGAAACGAGGCACAAAAAGCGGTTTTGGCCTCACTTCCTCGTTGCACACCCCCACACTTTCCTTAAGTTGTGGTTCCCCATCTTCATCACTCGGCCCCACATCATCTTGGAGGAGAGGATCGAAACTTCTACCGGCGGTTTCAATCTCTTCCAAACCATCTCTCGGTGTACTAGCAAGGGGCTCTTGATGCTTAGTCACATTATCGCACAAGGGCAACTCGAGGCTATCAATCTCACCTAACAACCTCACGAATTCTACCAACTCATCCAACTCACTATCCTCCTCCAATTCTTCACCAACTATGCCTTCACCAAGGGTCAAATCCTCATTCGTCTCTTTTTGGGAAGACGATTGAGGTTCTTCAAAGCAAATTTCTCCTCCAAAGGGAACTACGTTGGCGGCTTCGTGATTAGGTTGCTCCTCTTTCTCAAGTGGGCACCCTTCACCTAATTGTGATGTTCGGGATAAAAACATTACGGTTTGAACCGATAATGCATTTAATCGAGCATCCCTCGCCTCGTTTGCCCTTCGAATTTGGACCCATAATTCATTTTGTTGTTTTTGAATTTGAGTGGCCATTTCTTGGTTGCTCTTTTGTAATTGAAGAAGCGATTGAAACTCCTCCATGTCGGGCAATTGGTGATCATTGGGGTCTTGTAAAGCTCCTTGAAAATCTTGATGATGCCCAAAGGGTGGGGCATCATATTGTTGGTAGTGAGGTTGAGGTGATTGGTAGTATCGTGGGTCATGGGGTTCATATTGTGGTTGGGGTGGAGGGTAATATTGTGGGTTTTGGTGGTATTGGCTTCCATAAGGTGAATCTTGATTGAACATGGTGGGTTCACTATCATAGCTTGAGTAATAGCCACCGTGATCGTAGGATTGATAATCATTCACTTGTTGGTAGCCATATCCATATTCTTGAGGATCATACCCATCTTGATTACCCCAAGAAGCTTGATTATGGTAGGGGGACGTCATGTCATAGCTTTGGTTCAAAGAAGAAGAGGGGTAGCTCATCTCGGCTTCCATGTGTGGGGAGTTTAGATCAAACTCCATGCTCGCTCGAAAATTGTAGCTCATACCCGGTTGGAAACCACTCATTCTAGCAACCGTCCGTTTAAGCGGCTCTGAGTTGCAAGAAGAAGATATTCACCACCTCTAAGCACAAACTGTAGACTAAGAACAAACGTGAGAAGCCTAGTGCTTTTTGGGCACTAGACAAGAGAGAAATAAACTCCACACACACAAGAAGCAAGGTAACAAAAAGAAAAAAGAAAACACAAACACAAAGACAAAGTCAAGTAACTAGGAAAACAAAGTCCAAACTAGCACCGTCTCCGGCAACGGCGCCAAATTGATGGGAGGGATTTGTCGCGGAATCTCAATCGTCAATAATATAACCGGCTATTCCTACGGTAGATAGGGCAAGTCGGGTCGAATCCACGGGGACGGTAATGTATAGCCTAGACTAAGGTCGCCTAAATACGAGACTAAGTCAACGAGCTAATCTAAACTAGGAATGGTAGAGGGGGGAGAAAACTAGACTAAGACTATGACTAAGGAGAAAGCAAACAAAGGAGAACGGGCTAGGATTAGGTCGGGGTCAAAGGGGTAACGGAATGGTCGAGGAGGAACTAGAGTGAAGGAGGTAGTAGGGTAATCTAGGTATGGTCCGGGCTCTCGCAACTTAGACCCACCTAGAGGTTCCACCTAGAACCCATCTCAGCGACACACATGACAAACGGGGTTACTAGCGTGCTATGGTGGCCTAGGTCGCATCCGGGCTCTCGCTACTTAGACCGACCTAGGGGTCGTCCTCACCGGGCTCTCGCAACTTAGTGAGGGAACCAAACCCACAAACAACTATCACCCACAAGAGAAAGGCAAGAAAAACAAGCATTCACAACTACTTAGTCATTCAAGCATTTCAACAAACATGTGATGTGCACCAAACCAAGAGGAAACCCAAATCTTCCACCAACATCTCTAACGATCCCTTAATCATCCAATTAACACCCTAATCGCCTTACTAACCCTAGCAAGAACACTACTCTAACATATCTAAAGGAAAAACAAACATAAACAAGAGGAAACAACACAAACATCCAACATACATTATGAAACTAACAAGAATAAGAACAAACTATAGCAAAGATGAAAACTTGAATGAAATAAACAAAGATTAAGAGTAAAAGGATGAGAAAGATTGTACCAACTACAAAGGATGAAAAGAAGAACACTTGCATAGAAGATAACCCAAATTCATCCACCAAGGTTGTCAATCTTGGATGGATTCTTCAAGAGATCCAATAATACAAGACTAAACTAGGATTAACTACTAATTACCAACTAATCTACACTAATCTAATCTAATCTAACCTAAAGTAGTCTAGGGTTTAATGTCTAATGAAGTGCATCTGCTTTACAAAACAAGGGAAGAGTATATATAGGGTTACAAGTGGAAAGGAGAAGAAAGAAAGGAAGGCGGGCTGCAGCACCCCCGTCCCGGCCGAGACAGATCATCCCGACCGGGACGGCCTTGTCATCCCAACCGGGACGGGTTGGTCCCGACCGGGATGGGCTCACAGTGGCCTTCTCAATGTCGCACCCCATCCCGAACGGGATGAGGCCATCCCGAACGGGATGGGTCTTGTAGGCCTCCCTTAAGAGCTCTTTGGTCCCTCCTTGCCTCTCATGGGTTTCTCGCCGATTCTCGGGACTCGGGATCGGGTCTCGGAGGCTCGGGATTGGGTCCCAAGGTCTCGGGGTCGATTCCAAGGCATCGAGTCATCGTTCCTTTACTCCGTTGGCTCCAAAATGTGTATGTATAGAGTCGGAATCGCTCCAACTCTTCCAAATCGGTCTCGGGAACCTGAAACGAACTAAAGGAAGCATAAGAAACCCATAAATCGCTCCCCAGGAGCGATTCCACAAGGAAATGGGACCAAAACATAGTGAAAAAGTCACTACAAACTACACTTATCAGTTATTTACACTTAACTAGGTTCTATGTTGGGTATTAGGTATCCATCAGACAGAATAAGCTTTATTCTTACTACTCCAAAATATATTCAACTCTAAGTACTCCAAAATAATCAAAGTAATCTATAACCCAAGGTTTAGTGTCTAAAGTAACAACCTAATTCCATTAATCAACTAATACCATTCTACTCAATCCTCAAAAATTTCTTACTTGCTTAGAAGATAGGGTAGACTCACAATCCTCAAATCAAGTAACAAGCTTTAAATCTCAAACATCTATACTTCCAAAAGATTCACAAGACAAAATTTGGTCTAACCAAGGAATCTCAAGAGGGAGATGGTAAAGTAGGAGAATAGAACAAGGATTCACCAAGCGAATAATGATGAGAATATATAAGAGAAGAATTGGAAAAGGCAGAAGCAGGAAGAAAAGAATCAATGATTCAAGATGATGAAGACCTATAACGAGAAGGGAAAGTTCGGACCTCTAAGGTTCACGAGTGAACCAAAAGGATTACTTCATCTTCTTGCAAAGGAACGAGCACGCAAGTCTTGGGCCGCTCGATCTGGATCGACTGCAGCATCGTGGAACATGAATCTACTCTTGATCATCTAACCTGTAGCTTGAGCAAACTAAATCGGAGCTGAGAAGTCACCTTCGACATTTTTCTTGGAGCACCAAATTGTCCACTCGAGTCAGCAGGCGTTGAGAGTTCTAAGCAGGTCTTGTCTCGATCTGGAGCAGCATCATGACAGCATCTTGTTAATTCGTCTTCCTCCAGACAAAAGCAACAAATATTCAATGCTAATCATTGAGTTACAAGAACATATAAACCTAACAGTTAAGTCCTTATTTTGTTTCTACCCATCTCTAATAATATTTTATTTACTGTTTAAATAATTTACTGGTATTTTCTCTAATTTCAGGTGTAAGCGTTGGGAGCAGTGATGCTCTGATACAAACTGTAATCCCCTAGAAATTCTAACGCGATACAGTGGCGGAAACACTGTAGAGTCGGGATTAAAATAAAGTCTTGAGGATTGAAACATATATCAATTAATCAATTCATGCGTTATTAGGCGTAGGATTGAAAGCTAGAAAAACTTATACTCTATCATTTATTATATTATAAATATGTGCATGCGTTTTTGGTGTATCATCGCCTATATAAACCACACATATGTATTTCCAATATTATAAAAATTAAATAATAATAATCACAATCAATTAATATTAATCATCTTCTTTTCTTTTTTTATATTAGTCTTGCATTTCTAACAAGTGGTATCAGAGCATTAAAAGATCTTAAGGGTCGTAGGAAAAATATGGCTTCCGCAACAAATACTTTTTCAACGCCCGCACCTCCTATTTTCGGAGGAGAAAATTATGATTATTGGTGCATAAAAATGAAGCTTTTTTTAAGAGCGAATGCACTATGGGAAATTGTGGACAACGGTCCTCAACAGCAAAAAGAAGGTGTTGAGTACACCGAAACACAATTAAAAAAATATAATGACGATGAGCTAAAAGATGCCAAAGCTCTCTCATATATTTTAAATTCGGTCAATGAGGTAATATTTCCAAGGATCATGCGTGAAAAAACCGCAAAAGAAGCTTGGGATTTACTTCAACAAGAATTCCAAGGAGACGTTAAAATAAGAACCATTCGACTAAATTCTTTACGAAAGGATTTTGAGAATATGAAGATGCAAGACAGTGAAAATATCAAAGATTACACTTCGAGACTCATGGAAGTGGTTAATCAAATGAAAATGTATGATGACAAAATATCCGATGAAAGAATTGTGCAAAAAATCATGGGAACCTTAACTAAAAGGTTTGATACAATTATCACGGTAATCGAAGAGTCCAAAGATATATCAAAACTCAGTGTGACTGAATTAACAGGCTCTTTGCTTGCCCATGACCAGAAATTTATGAAGTTGGAGAATCATCTGTCAGAAGATGCTTTCCCATCAAACCATAAATCAAAGACCTTCAATTCAAAAAGCAGTAACTCGAAGTCAAATACTGCAAATTCAAGTGCTTCTTCTGGGAAACAAAGTTCACAATCAAGAGAAAAATATCCTCCTTGTCAAACTTGTGGGAAGACTAACCATGCTGAAAAGGATTTTTACTTCAAAGGCAAACCTCAATGTCGTCACTGCAAAAGATTTGGCCATATGGAGAAAGATTGTAGAACGAAAACAAAAGCAAATTTCTCAAGCACCAATCAAGAAGTTCGGTTGTTTTATGCTCGTCAAGCATCGATCATTAGCCCAAATGAGAAATGGCTAATTGATAGTGGTTGCACAAACCACATGACTAATAATTCTAGCATTTTTTGCAGATTGGATACGTCAATTAATATTCCAGTTCGGATGGGAAATGGCGGTGTTGTAAAGTCCAAAGGTAAAGGCACTATCGTTGTTGCAACAAAAAGAGGAACAAAATACATTGATGACGTTCTTCTTGTTCCTGATCTTACTGAGAACTTATTAAGTGTTGCTCAAATGGTTAAAAATGGGTACTCACTTATTTTTGAAAATGACCATTGCAATATTTATGGACCCGACAAGAGAGAAATTGCTAGTGTTATTTTGGAGAATAAAAGTTTCTCATTAAAATGGAACTACCCACAAGAAAATGTAAATAGGGTAATGGAAGACACTTGGTTATGGCACCGAAGATATGGACATTTTAATTTACGTGCACTAAGTGATCTCCATAAACAAAATATTGTGCGTGACTTCCCCTCAATATTTGTTACTAATGATTTATGCGAGCCTTGTCAGCTAGGGAAGCAACACAGACTACCATTTTCAAAGGGACAAGCGTGGAGAGCTAAAGAGAAATTGGAGCTTGTGCATACTGATGTGTGCGGTCCTCAAAGAACATTGTCACTTAATGGAAATAGGTATTTCATCTTATTTATTGATGACTTCACACGAATGACATGGGTATATTTCATGAAGGAAAAATCAGAAGTATTTCATGTCTTCAAGAAGTTTAAAGCACTTGCAGAAAATCAAAGTGGGTGTACAATAAAAATTAAGATCGGATAGAGGAAAAGAATACACTTCATTGGAGTTTGATAGATTCTGTGAAGATGAAGGCATGGAACGTTAACTCACAGTTGGGTATACACCTCAACAGAATGGAGTTTCGGAAAGAAAAAACAGAATTGTTATGGAAATAGCGAGATGTATGCTCGCTGAAAAGAAACTGCCGAAGAAATTCTGGGCTGAAGCAGTGTATACAACTGTCTATTTATTAAATAGACTCATTACAAAGGCACTTTGAGGAACAACCCCAATTGAAGCTTGGAGTGGAAAGAAACCAACGGCAAAACATTTGAAGGTGTTTGGTTCAGTTTGCTATGCCCACATTCCACCTCAAAAAAGAGGTAAGCTTGATGAAAAGGCTGAAAAAGGATTTTTCATTGGGTATGATTCAAAGTCCAAAGGTTACAGAATTTTTAATCTTGAAACCGAGAAGATCATGATTAGTAGAGATGTTGCATTTGATGAAGATGCGATCTGGAATTGGGATGAGAAAAAGGTTGAAAAAAGTGTGATGTTGCTTCATGAATCTCACCATGAGCAACATGAACATAATGAACCTGAAGATGATGTGAACACACCTCCTAATTCACCAATACAAACAGGATCACCTCACCCAGGAGCAGATGATTCAGACATCGTCACAGGCCCTCGAGGTAAAAAAGCATTATCAGATATATATGATCATTGTCCAATTATTCACTTAGATCATGAAGAGTGTGAGAGATGTCATTTTGCCGTCGAAGAACCAAAAGATTACGATGAAGCATCTAGGCATGAAGAGTGGCAGGATGCTATGCAAAATGAAATAATGATGATCAAGAAGAATGAGACTTGGGAGTTGGTTGATAGGCCAAAAGATCGAAAAGTAATTGGAGTAAAATGGGTTTTCAAGCTAAAGTTGAATCCCGATGGCTCAATTAACAAACATAAAGCCAGATTGGTTGATATTCACAGCAAGCTGGTATAGACTACGGAGATACTTTTGCTCCGGTGGCTAGACATGATACTGTGCGCTCCCTTATTGCTTTGGCTGCACAAGAGAAATTGAAAATTTATCAGTTGGATGTCAAGTCCGCATTTCTCAATGGCGAACTTGAGGAGGAGATATACATAGAGCAACCTCCAGGTTTCGTTGTCAAAGAAGATGAAGACAAGGTATGCAAATTAAAGAAGGCCTTGTACGGGCTGAAACAAGCACCCCGAGCTTGGTATAGTAAGATTGACTCTCACTTTATTGATCAAGGATTTGAAAGGAGTAAAAATGAGCACACCCTCTATATAAAAAGAAAAGGTGAAAATGATTTGCTCATTGTTTCACTCTATGTTGATGATCTTTTAGTCACAGGTAATAATTCAAAAATGGTGACTGAGTTTAAGGAGGAGATGAAGAAACAATTCGAGATGACCGACTTAGGTCTAATGCATTATTTTATTGGCATGGAAGTTGATCAATCGGAGAAAGGGATTTTCATCTCTCAAACAAAGTTTACCGAAGACATCTTGAAAAAATTTAAAATGCAGCAGTGTAAAGCAGTGGGAACTCCCCTTGTTCTAAATGAGAAGTTCTCGAAAAATGATGGTCAAAATAAGGTTGACCCAAAGCAGTTCAGAAGTTTGATTGGTAGTTTATTGTACTTGACAGCTACTCGACCAGACTTGATGTATGCTGCAAGCCTCTTATCAAGATTTATGAATGAGCGCAGTGAAACTCACATGGGTGCTGCAAAAAGGATTCTACGATACCTAAGAGGAACTAGTGACTTTGGTATTTTATACCAACCATGCTCAAGCCCAAAGATGATTGCCTACTCGGATAGTGATTGGGGCGGTTCAGTTGATGATATGAAGAGTACTACGGGATATGCATTCACCCTTGGATCGGGAGTATTTTCCTGGATTTCAAAAAAGCAGGATGTTGTAGCACAATCTACTGCAGAGGCTGAATATGTTGCTGCCTCAGCCACTGTTAATCAAGCCAAATGGATGCGAAAGATATTCGCAGACCTAGGTTATAACCAAAATGAAGCCACTGATATTTTGGTCGATAACAAGTCTGCAATAGCCATTTCAAAGAATCCAGTTTGTTTCACTAAGACAAAACACATGAAGATCAAATTTTATGCTGTTCGTGATGCACAACAAGAAAAAGAAGTGAAACTCATTTATTGTCCGACAGAAGAACAACTGGCTGATATTTTCACAAAGGCGTTGCCAAGACCACGATTTGAATATCTAAGATTCCAGCTCGGAGTAATTGGAAGACGTTTCAAGGAGGAGTGTTAGAAAGTGAAACTTCTCCAAAATAAAGTCTTGAGGATTGAAACATATATCAATTAATCAATTCATGCGTTATTAGGCGTAGGATTGAAAGCTAGAAAAACTTATACTCTATCATTTATTATATTATAAATATGTGCATGCGTTTAAGGTGTATCATCGCCTATATAAACCACACATATGTATTTCCAATATTATAAAAATTAAATAATAATAATCACAATCAATTAATATTAATCATCTTCTTTTCTTTTTTTATATTAGTCTTGCATTTCTAACAACCAACTGTAATCCCCTAGAAATTCTAACGCGATACAGTGGCGGAAACACTGTAGAGTCGGGATTAAAACACACTGTAACTATGTCTTAGTAAATTAAATTTGTAAAGTCAAACGTATGCCATACATAAAAATGGCTAAAATTTAAAACAATCCGTAAAAAGGTTAAACAATCCGTAAGACATAATTAAAAAAAATCAAGCAGGATCCAAGACTGCTCGCTAGCCCACACCCACAGGAAACAAACACGTATACCTGCCATGTTAAAATATAACAGCCACAATCAGTGAGAAGCAACGTCAACGTTCTCCCAGCCGTATAACACGATTTTAAAACTGTACTTACTATTATAGAAAAATAATAAAAATGAAAAACAGTAAAACATCATATTAAAATAAGTTTTCGGCACAAAACCAAATTATTAAAATGGGTTACCGAGAAAACATAAAAATATTTGCCAACCTGCAAACCAATTTATATCGATAATAAATAAAATAATCAAAATGGCGTTATGGATAGGATTAATGTAGAATCTAGACTTTCACTAGGACAATACTAAAATCGAGTTTCGAGAACTTAGTCAAAACAAATCAGACTTTGATCTCTAACTAGGCAACTCAACTATAACAGGACCGCGTGCAGCGAGGTCCTGGTTTAAGTAGTGCACACCCCTCCTGGATACAAACCATACCCAGTTCAACCCGACGCGACTTACACGATGCGATATCTAAGTTTAAGGTAAACATACACCCTCCTGAACACAAACCATGCTCAGTTCAACGACCAATGTGTCTCAACATAGACACACCAGCTTTATAGTTGATGGCAAGACGTACAGCCCAGACTATATTACTCTAAACCCACACTTTTCCTTAATCCATAACTCCAAAACAAGCCATTATCGATAATTAAAAGATGTATTCAATAATATAAACCATAAGAGAACAAAAGGAAAAAGAACCACCTTCCAAAAGATGAAACTTTCTATTTTAGGAAACTTCTATTTTTAGAAACTTACTAAAAATAGCATCATATGAAAATAGCAAAATATTAGTTTAAACTAATACAACATTTTTAGTAAACGATATAGATTTATAAAACTAGTACTTTCGGCCTTAACGATATTAATTCTTAAAACGAGAACTTTTGCGTTACTGAAATTATTGAAACGTCATACAAGTGTTTATAAAATGATTTAGAAATGTCTTAAACATTTTAAATACTACTAATTAGGATGTTTCCAAAATCTACAAAACTAAAATTCCCTAATTATTAGTTTCGACAATACGATTATAAATAGGACTTCACGGCAAATGTCAAATAAAATCTTTTAACATCTTTTATTTAATTAAACCATTGAATATATTTAGAATATGTTAAGGGATGATTTAACTCTTAAAGTTTCAGATTTAAATACTTTCAAAATTGCTGGAAAAATAATTCTTTTAGGTAAGACGAAGAATTTTATCGAGAAAGCACAATTTGTCCGAAAATCAATAATTATTAATTAAAGACTTTAATAAATAGTACAAAATTACGTAAAATAGTTAAACCATAATTATGGACATTCTGTCCAGAAAGTAAAATTTTCCAGAATCCTAAAACTTGGTTTTTAAAGCGTTTTCTCGTTAATCGTCTAATCTCGACAATAACGATTAATAAAAATAGTAATTACCAAACGATTTAAATATTAATATCCAAAAATTATTATTAAACTTAAAAATCATGATTTTTCAGAATATAAATTTTTCAGATTTTTCCAAAATTCCAGATTCAACAAGTTCCAACAAAACCGTCATTTAAACCCGTTTTCACAATTAACGATTTCATTAATAAACTTATCGTTCCTAACATTTTATTAAGGCACAAAAAATCATAAAAATACATTTTAATATGAAATCATCAGAATCACATTTTTTTCCAGATTTAAACCAAAGACCAGAATTCGAGAATTTAAACAACAAACACGGTTTTAACGATAAACGATGATTTAAAGTGATTAGTTAATTCATCCACTTAACAATTCCGAAAAATTATGAAAAAAATCAGAAATTTCTATTTCACCAGAAAGTTTCACCACACCAAAAATCAGATTAAAATAAAATATTTAGGTACTAGAACTAAAAATCGGCTTGTAATCGTTTTTGTCCGTAAATGGTAATAATCCAATAATCAATATTTAAAATATCAGAAAAATCTTAAATTATTATAAATCATCAAAAATATCAATGTTACATAATATAAACATATATTACATGTTTAGGCCGAATATTATGATTTTACAAATTAATATAACAATTTAATCGTTAATCTCGAAAAAGCGATAAAAATACCGAAACATGCAAATTTTCAACTTTTAAAAATTTTCCAGATTTGGTGACATACATATATTGTCAAAATAAAACATAAAAATATATACATGCAAATACACAATTAAAATCATGAAATACCGAGTAACATCGACGTTACCTCTACTCCAAGTCTGAATCGATTATAAACTCGTCGGCCTCGGGATCGTCCACAAATCCTTCCAAACACGAAAATCACTGCAGAAAAATTCCATGAGAAAACTAACAAAAATCAAGGTAAATAATGATCGAAAACGACGTCGATTATTACCTTAACGAAGGAATCGGGAAGAGGATTAATATGACGATAAAAACGATTCGATTGAGACTCGAAATGAAGCAAAAATCAGGCTGGAATAGGGGAGGGAGTACTCGGCCAAGAAGGAAAAAAAAAAGGATGATGAATATGTTGTAGTAATTTTTTGTTAATACCAAAAATGAATGTAGAGTAAAGGAGGAGATGGAGGTTACTACATTTTAAAGAGTAAGAATGAAATTAAAGCCTCCAAAATGAGGAATCCAAAGTGCATCTAGACAAATATGGCTAGCCAAAGGGATAAGAAGAGGAGTAGGAAGAGCTTGAGTAGTAAAGCCTCAATTCAATGAAAAGAAAAGAATCCTATGTTTACGGTTTAATGTGATAAAATGAAACGTATTAATAAAACATAGTTAAATTGTGACAAGAAGCTTTGTCGGTCCAAAATATAAGGAAAAGGTCTCAAATGATTTATAAGTTGATAAAAAGTATAATCGTAAAAAAGTTAAAGGCATTTTAAAGCAACTCGAGTAAACCTCGCGTAAGAAAATAATTATTCGCGAAACTTCGTAATAGAATCTTTAATGGCTAAGTTTTCGTAAATAAAAATATTTACTACTTGAAAATATTATATAAATGTATTTAAAAAATTTTAGGAAAAGGAATAACTTAAATCCGAGTTTAAAAACGTCAATTCGAATAGAAATAGAATTCCTCGCGGAAAATTAATAACCTTACGAAGATAATCAAATAAATAGATGTAAAAGATTTAAAATCTTTTAAAATAAAAATAAATATCATTAAACTCAAAATTGAAGATAAGCTTGGAAAAATGATGACACATAAGCCAAAATGTGATAGAGTTATAACGATGTCATAACGGAAGAATAAAAATGCTAGGAAAATAGCGGGTGCTACAATCCTCCCCACTAAAAGAAAGTTTCGTCCTCGAAACTGAGAATAAGCAGAAAGGAATCTAGATTACCTCAGTCGAAAAGATGAAAATACTTATTTTGCATTAAAAAAAATTGGTTTAAAAGAAAATTTTACAACTTTCAAAGTGATACAAAATCGATGGCAAATATTTATTCCAAGAGGAATTGAGCTAAGCTACCCGAAGTTTAAAACCTTCTAAATTAATGAAACCGTAAAGTAAAATTATTTGATAAAATAACATTGTTGAATAACATTTGTAAACGAACTCGGAGGAGAATACCGAAAACACGTTCAAAACAAAACGTTTTGATTAAGAAAGTCGACAATATTTTGTTTTAAGACAAAACAAAAATTATTTTTGAGAAAGCAAATTTTGTAGTTAGTAAAATTAAATCAGTCGTTAGATGTTTTTCAATGACAGGTTCAAAAGTCCACCAACAACAAAACGAAAACCGATTTCAAAATGTTAAAATTTTGAAAATGTTATCAAACTAATTATGAAAGTTTTCAAATATGTTATCAAACCTGAACATAAAATAATTTCGACAATGTTAAAACGTTTTGCATACTAATCCTATTGTAATTTAAGTATTTGAAAACTTGAAAGTCTTCATAAAACTCCGATCGCTTGAAAATAAAAATTTGAAATAATTTTGAAATAATTTTAAATAAATTATTAAGGCATTTTGAAATAGAAGTAAATATAAATATCAACCAAAGATAAAATAAAAGTGAAGTATAATTTTTTTTTAAAATTATAATTCAAAAATGTTAAATTTCACGATATCCGAAAAGTTTAAGTTAGTCAACTTTATACAAAACGGGTAATTTCATAATTAGGAATTATAACTCAAAATGTTAAACTTTTACGATAATCCATAATTTTTTTTTAAACTGGTCAATTTTTTTTTATAAAATAGGGAGTTCAAAAAAAATGATTAACGGGTAAATAGAATAAGGATAAATAAATTAATAATAAGAACTTTCAAAATCGACAAAGGTTGAAGGGATTAGCAGCAAATGGGGGTAACAGAATTCAAGAGAAGCAGAAAGGAAGACGGAGTTCAGAGTAAAAAAAAAGAGCTCGCAAGGATTATAGAAGCAATTAACCATCTCGAGATTCCTAGCACGACTCTCACAAACATGGGTTCCTAATTGGCCACTCAACTAACGCTAAGACCAATATCGGTACAGGGTGGTCCTACTTAATCTACAACCTCAAAATTTATCGACTGCCATAGCCTCCAAAATTAAGTCTTACATACTTATATATTCCTTCAATTAGTATGAAAAAGAATCCACAAATGATTTAGACTAATCCATTAATTAAAATTCCAACGGTCATCAAAACATACCCAAACTCGTAATCACTAAGGCTCATAAATTCAAAGCTCATAAGGTCTAAACTCGAGGTATACTTCAAATTTCTCGATTAAGGAACACTAAATAAAAATCCATCAATTAACAATGTTCGGACACGAAAACCTCAAAAGTGATCATCAACACATTCTTAGCATCATCAATAGACAAAGGTTAGGAAAGTACGCCAAACCTTAAACACACTCAGCCTGACATGTAACGCTAGATACTCACATTTTCAAATACGTCATTCAGCTAAGGTTTCTGAGAATTCCATCAAATTTCATATCGTAACAGTGAAACCACTAAAATATTTATTAACTCAACGAAGCCACAATCTCGGTGGTCTAAGGGTTCTGAACTATAAATCCATCAAGATGATTGATATTAAGTATTCCTCAAAACAATGCGATAAAGCCAACCTTTAATTGAGCAATATGTTTTCTTCTTCAAGGCTAATAATGATCTGCCCAAACTTAGGTCATTCAACTCTAAGGTTTTGTAGGTTACAACCTTACATCAACGCTCTGCGATCTAATCCATAAGAAATAAGGTTTAATCTATGTCAACCAAAATTTAATAAACATTAATGAGGACCTGAAATGGTACCAAAACACTTAGGCTAACATCGTAATCAATGATTTATGATCCCAAAATTCCACGATTAGTCCATTAAGTCAACATTAGGTAGGAAACCCAAGTAATATTGTTATTTACACTTAATTAGGTTCTATGTTGGGTATTAGGTATCCATCAGACAGAATAAGCTTTATTCTTACTACTCCAAAATATATTCAACTCTAAGTACTCCAAAATAATCAAAGTAATCTATAACCCAAGGTTTATTGTCTAAAGTAACAACCTAATTCCATTAATCAACTAATACCATTCTACTCAATCCTCAAAAATTTCTTACTTGCTTAGAAGATAGGGTAGACTCACAATCCTCAAATCAAGTAACAAGCTAAGGGTTTACTAAATCTCAAACATCTATACTTCCAAAAGATTCACAAGACAAAATTTGGTCTAACCAAGGAATCTCAAGAGGGAGATGGTAAAGTAGGAGAATAGAACAAGGATTCACCAAGCGAATAATGATGAGAATATATAAGAGAAGAATTGGAAAAGGCAGAAGCAGGAAGAAAAGAATCAATGATTCAAGATGATGAAGACCTATAACGAGAAGGGAAAGTTCGGACCTCTAAGGTTCACGAGTGAACCAAAAGGATTACTTCATCTTCTTGCAAAGGAACGAGCACGCAAGTCTTGGGTCGCTCGATCTGGATCGACTGCAGCATCGTGGAACATGAATCTACTCTTGATCATCTAACCTGTAGCTTGAGCAAACTAAATCGGAGCTGAGAAGTCACCTTCGACATTTTTCTTGGAGCACCAAATTGTCCA
Organism: Agrostemma githago; assembly: GCA_958450325.1. Taxonomy (NCBI): domain Eukaryota; kingdom Viridiplantae; phylum Streptophyta; class Magnoliopsida; order Caryophyllales; family Caryophyllaceae; genus Agrostemma; species Agrostemma githago. The sequence goes on from OY288261.1 coordinate 27,453,138, forward strand.
CTCGAGTCAGCAGGCGTTGAGAGTTCTAAGCAGGTCTTGTCTCGATCTGGAGCAGCATCATGACAGCATCTTGTTAATTCGTCTTCCTCCAGACAAAAGCAACAAATATTCAATGTTAATCATTGAGTTACAAGAACATATAAACCTAACAGTTAAGTCCTTATTTTGTTTCTACCCATCTCTAATAATATTTTATTTACTGTTTAAATAATTTACTGGTATTTTCTCTAATTTCAGGTGTACGCGTTGGGAGCAGTGATGCTCTGATACCAACTGTAATCCCCTAGAAATTCTAACGCGATACAGTGGCGGAAACACTGTAGAGTCGGGATTAAAACACACTATAACTATGTCTTAGTAAATTAAATTGGTAAAGTCAAACGTATGCCATACATAAAAATGGCTAAAATTTAAAACAATCCGTAAAAAGGTTAAACAATCCGTAAGACATAATTAAAAAAAATCAAGCAGGATCCAAGACTGCTCGCTAGCCCACACCCACCGGAAACAAACACGTATACCTGCCATGTTAAAACATAACAGCCACAATCAATGGGGAGCAACGTCAACGTTCTCCCAGCCGTATAACACGATTTTAAAACTGTACTTACTACTATAGAAAAATAATAAAAATGGAAAACAGTAAAACATCATATTAAAATAAGTTTTCGGCACAAAACCAAATTATTAAAATGGGTTACCGAAGAAACATAAAAATATTTGCCAACCTGCAAACCAATTTATATCGATAATAAATAAAATAATCAAAATGGCGTTATGGATAGGATTAATGTAGAATCTAGACTTTCACTAGGACAATACTAAAATCGAGTTTCGAGAACTTAGTCAAAACAAATCAGACTTTGATCTCTAACTAGGCAACTCAACTATAACAGGACCGCGTGCAGCGAGGTCCTGGTTTAAGTAGTGCACACCCCTCCTGGATACAAACCATACCCAGTTCAACCCGACGCGACTTACACGATGCGATATCTAAGTTTAAGGTAAACATACACCCTCCTGAACACAAACCATGCTCATTTCAACGACCAATGTGTCTCAACATAGACACACCAGCTTTATAGTTGATGGCAAGACGTACAGCCCAGACTATATTACTCTAAACCCACACTTTTCCTTATTCCATAACTCCAAAACAAGCCATTATCGATAATTAAAAGATGTATTCAATAATATAAACCATAAGAGAACAAAAGGAAAAAGAACCACCTTCCAAAAGATGAAACTTTCTATTTTAGGAAACTTCTATTTTTAGAAACTTACTAAAAATAGCATCATATGAAAATAGCAAAATATTAGTTTAAACTAATACAACATTTTTAGTAAACGATATAGATTTATAAAACTAGTACTTTCGGCCTTAACGATATTAATTCTTAAAACGAGAACTTTTGCGTTAGTGAAATTATTGAAACGTCATACAAGTGTTATAAAATGATTTAGAAATGTCTTAAACATTTTAAATACTACTAATTAGGGTGTTTCCAAAATCTACAAAACTAAAATTCCCTAATTATTATTAGTTTCGACAATACGATTATAAATAGGATTTCACGGCAAATGTCAAATAAAATCTTTTAACATCTTTTATTTAATTAAACCATTGAATATATTTAGAATATGTTAAGGGATGATTTAACTCTTAAATTTTCAGATTTAAATACTTTCAAAATTGCTGGAAAAATAATTCTTTTAGGTAAGACGAAGAATTTTATCGAGAAAGCACAATTTGTCCGAAAATCAATAATTATTAATTAAAGACTTTAATAAATAGTACAAAAAATACGTAAAATAGTTAAACCATAATTATGGACATTCTGTGCAGAAAGTAAAATTTTCCAGAATCCTAAAACTTGGTTTTTAAAGCGTTTTCTCGGTAATCGTCTAATCTCGACAATAACGATTAATAAAAATAGTAATTACCAAACGATTTAAATATTAATATCCAAAAATTATTATTAAACTTAAAAATCATGATTTTCCAGAATATAAATTTTTCATATTTTTCCAAAATTCCAGATTCAACAAATTCCAACGAAACCGTCATTTAAACCCGTTTTCACAATTAAAGATTTCATTAATAAACTTATCGTTCCTAACATTTTATTAAGGCACAAAAAATCATAAAAATACATTTTAATATGAAATCATCAGAATCACATTTTTTTCCAGATTTAAACCAAAGACCAGAATTCGAGAATTTAAACAACAAACACGGTTTTAACGATAAACGATGATTTAAAGTGATTAGTTAATTCATCCACTTAACAATTCCGAAAAATTATGAAACAAATCAGAAAATTCTATTTCACCAGAAAGTTTCACCACGCCAAAAATCAGATTAAAATAAAATATTTAGGTACTAGAACTAAAAATCGGCTTGTAATCGTTTTTGTCCGTAAATGGTAATAATCCAATATCAATATTTAAAATATCAGAAAAATCTTAAATTATTATAAATCATCAAAAATATCAATTTTACAGAATATAAACATATATTACATGTTTAGGCCGAATATTATGATTTTACAAATTAATATAACAATTTAATCGTTAATCTCGAAAAAGCGATAAAAATACCGAAACATGCAAATTTTTAACTTTTAAAAATTTTCCAGATTTGGTGACATACATATATTGTCAAAATAAAACATAAAAATATATACATGCAAATACACAATTAAAATCATGAAATATCGAGTAACATCGACGTTACCTCTACTCCAACTCTGAATCGATTATAAACTCGTCGGCCTCGGGATCGTCCACAAATCCTTCCAAACACGAAAATCATGGCAGAAAAATACCATGAGAAAACTTACAAAAATCAAGGTAAATAATGATCGAAAACGACGTCGATTATTACCTTAACGAAGGAATCGGGAAGAGGATTAATATGACGATAAAAACGATTCGATTGAGACTCGAAATGAAGCAAAAATCAGGCTGGAATAGAGGAGGGAGTACTCGGCCAAGAAGGAAAAAAAAGGATGATGAATATGTTGTAGTAATTTTTTTGTTAATACCAAAAATGAATGTAGAGTAAAGGAGGAGATGGAGGTTACTACACTTTAAAGAGTAAGAATGAAATTAAAGCCTTCAAAATGAGGAATCCAAAGTGCATCTAGACAAATATGGCTAGCCAAAGGGATAAGAAGAGGAGTAGGAAGAGCTTGAGTAGTAAAACCTCAATTCAATGAAAAGAAAAGAATCCTATGTTTACGGTTTAATGTGATAAAATGAAACGTATTAATAAAACATAGTTAAATTGTGACAAGAAGCTTTGTCGGTCCAAAATATAAGGAAAAGGTCTCAAATGATTTATAAGTTGATAAAAAGTATAATCGTAAAATAGTTAAAGACATTTAAAGCAACTCGAGTAAACCTCGCGTAAGAAAATAATTATTCGCGAAGCTTCGTAATAGAATCTTTAATGGCTAAATTTTCGTAAATAAAAATATTTACTACTTGAAAATATTATATAAATGTATTTAAAAAATTTTAGGAAAAGGAATAACTTAAATCGAGTTTAAAAACGTCAATTCGAATAGAAATAGAATTCCTCGCGGAAAATTAATAACCTTACGAAGAAAATCAAATAAATAGATGTAAAAGATTTAAAATCTTTTAAAATAAAAATAAATATCATTAAACTCAAAATTGAAGATAAGTTTGGAAAAATGATGACACATAAGCCAAAATGTGATAGAGTTATAACGATGTCATAACGGAAGAATAAAAATGCTAGGAAAATAGCGGGTGTTACACTCAAGACCAATTATGGAGAATTGGAACGATTCCGACTCGTTCCCTACACATTTGGAACCAACAAAGAGAAGGAACGATCACTCGCTGGCTTAGATCCGATCCCAAGACCTTGGGACCCATTCCCGAGTCCCTTAGACTCGATCCCGAGCTCCGAGAATCGATGAGAAGCCCATGAGAAGCAAGGAGAGACCTTTATGATCATATTTGAGGCCTACAAGACCCTTTCCGGGCGGGAAGAGTAGCCTTCCCGGTCGGGAAGGAGTGCAAGAATGAGCGGCTACTGTTGGGCCATCCCGGTCGGGATCATAATCCTTCCCGACCGGGAAGAGCAATAACACCGCCTGGTGTTATGCATAACACAGCCCGGTGTTATGCATGATCCCGGTCGGGACCATCTCGTCCCGGTCGGGACCACCACCATCCCGACCGGGATCATTCCTTCCCGACCGGGAAGGAGCAGCTGCAGCTCGTGACTCTTCTTTTCTTCTCTTTCACTCTTGTAACCTTATAAATACCCTCCCTTTGTATTGTTTAAGCATCTTAGACCCCTCTACATTATTCAAAACCCTAAATAGACTTCCTCCTCTCATTAGCTTAATCTCTCCTAAAACTTTTGTTAATCTTAGATTAATTTAGTTAGTTAATGACAGGCTAAAGTCGTATGCCTCAAATTACAATTTATAATCACTTAAATCTAAATACTAAAACGTAGTAAAGTAGAAATAAGGGTCGAACCCAAGGGAATCAGATTAATCTAATTATGCTAACTAAAGTGTAGATGAAATCGACCTCTAACATAGTTAAAGACCGTAGTAACCAAAGGGGGTGTTTTGGATGATTTTCTAACAACTAAAATTGATAAAGATCAAAACTTTAACTAAATCAAATGATGAGAAAGAACTTAGACACAAGCACAAATCCACACTCAATAGCGATTGATCATCGTAAGACGGTTACAATTAATAACCTTGACTACTCTATCGTGAACATGAAATTCCAATTCTCTTAAGAATAGTTAACTAAAACAAATCCCGTTCTTAATTAACCCTAACCGTAAAACAACCTAAACAATCCAGTTCTAGGTTCAATTAGACGGAAGCAATATAGATCTGAGAATTCGATAGAGAATAAATAGCACGTACAATCCAGTCGTGCCTTAGATATTTATATGAATCGCTTCTAAGTACTAATATCAACGTATCCCGTTCAATATTAATTCCTAGTTGTTACTAATGTAAAGTTAATCAGTAAATCATACTCAATTAACGATACTAACGATAGAACGATGCAATTAAATACTAGTTGTACACCTAGCAATCAACAACAACATTCATGAAATTGATAACAAAGCAATTCATAATAATCAAGGTTAATAATCAAAACATTCAAACTCACAAACGTTTCTTGAGCGTTTCAAAGGCTTGAATCTAAGTAAAGGAAATTAGTTACACATACTTGCGATGGAAAATTAGGGTTCTTCAAAGTTCTCCCCTTAACGAACGTACAAATCCCAAAATAATATGAATAATAATGATCTATATTAATAAAACTAGGTATTAATAGTAGTCTAATAAAACTAAGGTAAGTCTAACACTTACCAAAGTCTAATATAATAATAATAATAATAATATACTAATCCTAAGAATAATCCAACAAGGCTGACACAACACAATAGTATGTTGACTGCCTTCCACTCCAGCAATGCGAGCGACCTGCGGGTACTTGGCACGACTCGTGGTCTTCCGGTACAACTCACATGGCACGTTGAATTCTATGCTTTGTTTCTCGATAATCTTGTTTCCTCCCATTCTCGATCCGGACTTCTTCGGTATATCTTCATCTTAGGCCTTCCAAGTTTTGTTTTCTCTTTTTATTCACGACCCGAACCGATAATCCTCAAATAGGCTTATAACAATGATATCATAAATACTACACCAACGGGACATAAAAACACTGATTTAGTCAACCCAGTTACACTTAAATCATCATTATACCCATGACTAAATACGACCGATCAAATATCCCCACGCTTGAACCTTTACTCGTCCTCGAGTAAAACTCGAAGATCGCAATCAAAATAACTATCACTAGTCCAAAACGCGCGGGAAAACATTACACTCACGGCTCTCGCTCACCTTCCTTCAAACTCCCTCATGTAACAACATATGTTACCAATATACGTCACCGACAAAATATCATCAACTCTAGAATTATCATCACGACAACAGGACATCATAAATCAATAAAAGCTAATACCAAACTCTAACGCCCCTTATCGCTCCAATCCTAACACAGATTCACACGGTTTCAAATAACCACAAAAATACATCAATAATGATCACAACCAATACAACACCAAACCATGTGAATTACCTAATCGCCTCTAATCGCCAAATCAAAACAATTACACCCAATCGCATAAATAAGATGCAATCACTTCACTTCGCACCGCGATTCCTCTCACCTTTACCATTAATCCTACCCGACCGACCTTCTATGTCACCCTTCTTATGACACCACACCAAGAAATGGAGAAAGTAATTGTGAGTTTTTTTTCCTAATTCCCTCATTTTGCCTAGAGTATCCGCCCTTGCGGATTTTCACTCTAGCTTTTCATTTTTTTTAACTCACACTACTCTCGTGGCACGCAACTCGATTTTTCTTTTTACCCGGAGCGCCCTTGCGGGTTTTCACTCAGTCCTCGGCCACATTCCCATTCTTGCCTAGGCACCCTTTCGGGTTTTCACCTAGCCGGGTTTTTTTTTTCTTTCTTTTTTTTCTTTTTTTTTTCATTCAATCTTTTTTTTTCCTTTTTCCATCATTGTTTTTTTTGTTTTCAAATCACAACATGAATGACGGTTACAAGACGAGACAAATATAAATCCCTCCCCACGCTTATTCCGAGCATTGTCCTCAATGTGAGATCAAGGACATAAATAAAAACAACAAACGGGGAAAAAGACCTTCAACACCGAGCACCAACTCATCGTAATCACTCGTCTCTCATATACTCACTAGTCACCTTCTCCAACAGCTATCAAGACGAACCAGTCACTTAGAATAAGTAAAATAAACCAAGACCCTCGTCTTCAAGAACCAGACTCGATGATCTCAACCAACCAACCGTGTGAAGAGTAGTGTACAAGATAATTTTTCGATGTTACCTAGACCTTGGTTATTCAAAAAGACCAACCTACATTCACTTTCCCTGTCACACTCCAGATAATATCGAGCATCGGCTATTCAAAAAGACCAACGACGGAACCGATAACAACTCCAAATCCGCCCAACACCACCAACTCCAATTGAACCAACCGGAACAACCACAACACAGCAGCACAATCAATACCAATCTGCCACCAATCCGATATAATTGAAAATAACTAATATGAACTTACAGCTTGAGGCGGACGACACTTGAGCACCAGCGACAACAGCGGCCTGAAGGCCCACCAACGGCGAACTGACAGCCTCACGGACAGACACATAGATGGACCGGCAGCAACAACCCACGCGACAACCTCCGACGCCTGAACACTCACCGGGCCACCACCACCGACGACAGAGAAACGACCGACGACGATCGACGTCGACGAACACGGACCAGCAGGAAGGAAGGAGGTGGAGATTAATGGGTTTAGATTTTGAAATTGATTTGGGGAGAAGGGGAATTAAGGTTAGGAAATTGGGGGGTAGGAGAAGAAGTTGATTTAATTGATTAGGAGAAGAAGTTGATTAGGGTTGTAGGAGTAGATTTGGGAAAATTAGAGAGGGGATGAAGACTTGAAGAGGAAGAAGAAGATGAAGATGGAGATCTGGGTTTCGTTTTGTTTTTTTTTGATTTTTTTTTTAATAAATCAGAAAAACAGACATGTGCAGTGGAGGGTCTGCGCGACTCGCGCGGATGCCTGTAAATCTACTTTTTTTTTTTTTTTTAATTTTCGCTCACATTTCGAGGGATCTCCATGCTAGTCGCCCCATCTCCTGGAAAATCGACAATCTTCTCCTATTAAAACATCACACGTTAGTAATAAAAACTAAGTTTAAGAAAAACAACGATTAAGAAAAACTACGAAAATAATACTGCGACCTATGACCCGTAAAATAAAATTTTACAAAAATCTACAAAGCGGGTTGCCTCCCGGGAGCGCTTTTGTTTAAAGTCGTTCGCTCAACTGAGACGGAGGTTAGGTAGAAATCATCATGTCCGGGAGCTTGCTTCTCCCGACACTCGATCCGTCGCTCCTTTCACTAGTCGGCTTAAGCCTTATGCCGACTAAATCTTTTACTTTTCCATTTTGAAATTGTAAAACCGTTTGACGCTTGCTTGAGCTCTTTCGAACCATCCATTGATTGAACCACGACCTTGTTTTACCTTTATTTATTTCTGCGTCCTTACGCGACTCCCAAAGAATGACACACTTGGGTCCCTTAGAAGGAGATTCCTGCACATGCTCACGAAACAAAAATTCCTTGCTAGAAGGGGTAGACGAAATCGATTTAGGAACCGATTTCACCACTTCTTCTTGTGAGTTAGGAGATAAATGATCAAAAATATCAACACGACACAAGGTATTGTCTTTCGGAGAGTGAGAACTAGGCTTATTTATGTCGAATTTAACGACTCTACCCTCAAATTCCATGCTAAGTGAACCACTAGGGACATCGATTTTTGTTCCCGCGGTCTTTAAGAACGGTCGTCCTAGAATGATAGGAGTTGCACTATAGTCATGTTCCATGTCCAAAACATAAAAATCGGCCGGAATGACCAACTTATTAACTTTAACTAGAACATTCTCTACAACTCCCTTAGGATAGACACTCGATCGATCCGCTAGTTGCACTACTTTCCCGGTTTCCCTCATAGGACCGAGTCTAAGAGATTCATAGACGGTAAGAGGGATGACATTAATCGAGGCTCCCAAATCTAACATAGACTTGTCAAACAAGGTATCTCCTATGGTGCAAGGTATAGTAAACATGCCAGGGTCGCCACACTTAGGGGGTAATTTCTTTTGATATATAGCCGACACATATTCACTAACCTTCCCCTTGTTAGTTCCCTTCGATTTATTATTCCTTTTAATAGTACATAATTCTTTAAATAATTTAGCATATTTAGGAATACTCTTTAAAAGATTAAGAAGGGGAATGTTTACCTCGCACTTTTCAAATACCTCGTAGATATCCTTGTCGTGCTCATAATGACGGGTGCGCTTGAGTGCCTCGGGAAAAGGAACATCCGGTTCCGACGCCGGTGCGGTAGGAGTAATTAACTCTCTCTTGCACATTCGAAGTTTCCTCACCTTCCTCGATCACTAGCTCCTCTTCTTGAACCATAGCTTCTTTGGCCTTCCTCTTCGGCTTGTCGGCCTCCACCAATTGTCTCCCATTCCTTAAAGATACGGCACTCACGTTTTCCTTCGTCAGAATGGTTTGACTAGGTAGTTTCCCCGAACATCGAGCCTCCAACCTACCAATGGCGGTCGCCATTTGGCCCATTTGAACTTCCAAATTCTGAATGCTAGCTCTGTTCTCAGTGTGATTTTGAAGAACCGTAGCTTGGAGATTGGACATTTGGGTGGTTATCGTAGCTTGATTAGCAACCAAAGCACGTATCATATCTTCGGTGGACATTTGACCACTAGGTGAAGGTGGAGTAGGAACCGTGTTAGGAACTTGTTGCTTAGCAAAGAATTGTTGTTTCGGTTGACCAACTTGATTTCCTTGATTAATTTCTTGGTCGCCTTCCCGATTCCTCCACCTCATGTTTGGGTGATGTCTCCATCCGGGATTGAAAGTGTTAGAGTATGGATCCCATTTTTTGTTTTGCCTGGTTTCCCACACTCCGTTCACCTCCTCTTGACCTTCGTACATTTGAGGACAATGCTCGCTCGGATGTCCCTCGTTCGAACAAATACCACACACTATAACTTGATTTGTTTTCCCCAACAACATATTTTGGACAAGGTTTGTCAAGCTATCAACTTTATGTTCGAGACTCGAGGATGATGAATTACCTACGGCATGCACTCCCCGTTTATATTTTCGGGAAAAATCTCGAGAGCTTTCAGCTAGCTCCTGAATCACCTCTATAGCGGCATCTGGACTCTTGTTCACGATCGATCCCCCACATGCCGCATTCACAGTGCGAGCATCCTCCACACAAAGACCTCCACAAAAATACATCACAAGGTCTTGAGGATTGTAGCCATGATATGGGCATGTAGCACATAGCTTCTTAAAGCGTTCCCAATACTCGTACATAGTCTCACCATCTCGTTGCTCCGCATTACTAATCTGCTTCTTCAATTGGGAGGCTCGAGACCCCGGAAAGTACTTCTCAAGGAACGCCTTCTTCATCTTCACCCATGTATCAATACTTGCAGGTGGCAAGTAATATAACCAATCTCTCGCAGAATCCTTCAATGAGAAGGGAAAGGCCCTTAGCTTGAGTTGCTCATCAGTGACGGAAGCCGGCTTCATACTCAAGCAAACAATATGAAAGTTCGACAAATGCTTATTAGAGTCCTCATCGTTTAAGCCATGGAATGTGGGTAGTTGATGGATCAAACCCGACTTCAATTCGAAAGTGGCATTCGCACCCAATGGTGGGTACGTAATGCACAAAGGTTGTTGTGCGAGGTCGGGTGCTGTCAACTGCTTAATTGTTTTGGCCATGGTATATGACTCGTCTTCGGATTCGGAAGAAACTTCGTTCACCTCTGGAATAACAAGAATATCGTTATTAAACTCTAGATCCTCGAATTCCTGTGTTCCGATGACTATTGCTCCCTCTCCGATTCTCCGTGACCTATGAAGAGTGCGTTCAGTCTCTGAGTCGAAAGGCTGGAGGTTCAAGTTAGAAGAACGGGTATTATACATAAACTACACAAGAAAGATAAAATAAAATAGAATAGAATTAGCTATAATAAATAAAATAAAAATAAAAACTACACTAGAAAACACAAAAATAATTAATACCGATTCCCCGGCAACGGCGCCAAAATTTGACAGGCTAAAGTCGTATGCCTCAAATTACAATTTATAATCACTTAAATCTAAATACTAAAACGTAGTAAAGTAGAAATAAGGGTCGAACCCAAGGGAATCAGATTAATCTAATTATGCTAACTAAAGTGTAGATGAAATCGACCTCTAACGTAGTTAAAGACCGTAGTAACCAAAGGGGGGGTTTTAGATGATTTTCTAACAACTAAAATTGATAAAGATCAAAACTTTAACTAAATCAAATGATGAGAAAGAACTTAGACACAAGCACAATTCCACACTCAATAGCGATTGATCATCGTAAGACGGTTACAATTAATAACCTTGACTACTCTATCGTGAACATGAAATTCCAATTCTCTTAAGAATAGTTAACTAAAACAAATCCCGTTCTTAATTAACTCTAACCGTAAAACAACCTAAACAATCCAGTTCTAGGTTCAATTAGACAGAAGCAATATAGATCTGAGAATTCGATAGAGAATAAATAGCACGTACAATCCAGTCGTGCCTTAGATATTTATATGAATCGCTTCTAAGTACTAATATCAACGTATCCCGTTCAATATTAATTCCTAGTTGTTACTAATGTAAAGTTAATCAGTAAATCCTACTCAATTAACGATACTAACGATAGAACGATGCAATTAAATATTAGTTGTACACCTAGCAATCAACAACAACATTCATGAAATTGATAACAAAGCAATTCATAATAATCAAGGTTAATAATCAAAACATTCAAACTCACAAACGTTTCTTGAGCGTTTCAAAGGCTTGAATCTAAGTAAAGGAAATTAGTTACACATACTTGCGATGGAAAATTAGGGTTCTTCAAAGTTCTCCCCTTAACGAACGTACAACTCCCAAAATAATATGAATAATAATGATCTATATTAATAAAACTAGGTATTAATAGTAGTCTAATAAAACTAAGGTAAGTCTAACACTTACCAAAGTCTAATATAATAATAATAATAATAATAATATACTAATCCTAAGAATAATCCAACAAGGCTGACACAACACAATAGTATGTTGACTGCCTTCCACTCCAGCAATGCGAGCGACCTGCGGGTACTTGGCACGACTCGTGGTCTTCCGGTACAACTCACATGGCACGTTGAATTCTATGCTTTGTTTCTCGATAATCTTGTTTCCTCCCATTCTCGATCCGGACTTCTTCGGTATATCTTCATCTTGGGCCTTCCAAGTTTTGTTTTCTCTTTTTATTCACGACCCGAACCGAGAATCCTCAAATAGGCTTATAACAATGATATCATACATGCTACACCAACGGGACATAAAAACACTGAGTTAGTCAACCCAATTACACCTAAATCATCATTATACCCATGACTAAATTCGACCGATCAGTTAACCTTGTATTAAGGATCTCTTGAAGAATCCATCAATCCCTGACAACTTTTGGTGGAGATTTTTGGGTGCTCTTTTAATACAAGTTCTCTTTTTTTTTCATTCTCTTGTTTGTTGGTATAATCTTCTTATTCTCTTTACTCTTAATCTTTGTTTACTCTTTCAAGTTTCAATCTTTAATTATTGTTCTTGTTCTTTCTAGTTTCATAATGAATGTTTTGTTGTTTGTGTTGATTTCTCTTGTTATTGTTGTTAGTATTAGTTTGATTATGAGTGAGTAGACTCTTTGTGGGGTTAGTAGGGGGATTAAGTGTGGATTATGGGTAATTAGGGTTTGATTAAGGGAAAAGGTGGATTCTTTGTTACTAGTCACATGTTGAGCACTCTATGTGTTTGTTGAATTGCTTGTTTGAGTTGTAGTGGTCATGCTTCTCATGCTTGTTTTCATCTTCTCATTTTGTGATCGATTTGTGGTTGAATTCTTGTGTATTGGGTAATATCTTGCATGAGTATTCGGGTTTAGTCTTTGACATGAGAGTGCGGACTTTGGCTTTGACGTGAGAGCACGGACCGACCTTAGTAACTAGGTGAAACCTACACCCTTGACCTCCCAATCATCCTACTACACTTATGAACCCAAACTAACCCTACTCCTTCCCATATTTGATTTCTCCATCTTCATTAGCAATTATTCTTCTAGTTCATTGTTTCTATTTAGCTTTAGTTATTTCTATTTAGTCCTTGTCATACATAGTTCATTGTTAGTCCACTTTCATCTCCTCCAACCATCATAGTTAATCAATTATTGTTAGTTAGTCTCCCTTTGTGTTGTGTTGGTAATTTAGTCTTGTTTGTGAGTTGACCCTAGTTCATTGTTTCTATTTAGCTTTAGTTATTTCATTTAGTCCTTGTCATACGTAGTTCATTGTTAGTCCACTTTCATCTCCTCCAACCATCATAGTTAATCAATTACTGTTAGTTAGTCTCCCTTTGTGTTGTGTTGGTAATTTAGTCTTGTTTGTGAGTTGACCCTAGTCTAGACACCTACTACCGTCCCCGTGGACTCGACCCGACTTACCCTAGCTACTAGTTAGGTATAGTCGGTATACTTGATCGGTAGGACCCACGGCAATTCCCTACCATCAAATTGACTATATTTATTAAAATCCGTATTTTTTATTAATAAAAGCTATTTGCTAAAAATAATTTGAAACCTTTGTAAAATTCATTTCGTTTATAAAATTCGTTGACTCAATTAATTTTGAGATCGTTTTTCCTAAAACATCTCTTTCCTAAAATTTATAGTTTTAACTTGATTTCCTAATTATTTATAAAATACTCCCTCCGTATCTATATGTTCGTCCTCTTTGTTTAATATATGAGTGGAGTATTATATTGAAAGTGGACGAACATATAGATACGGAGGGAGTACTATATATTGACTTATTATATTTTATTTATATTTTGAGTAACCAATTTAGAAATATAATAATGTTACGATATCGACGATAATAATAAAATATTATTTTCGTTAGAAATGCTATTTTATACATTTCACTAATTTTAATATCTTACGTATTTTCTATAAGAATATTTCTATTTTAAGTAAGTTTCTAAAATTAGTAAGTTTCTATTTATAGAAAGTTTCCCTTTTCATATAAAATGTTTATTCCTTTTATCCTCATAATGATTATATCTTTTGAATATTGATAATGGCTTGTTTTGGAGTTATGGAATAAAGAGAAGTGTGGGGTTAGAGTAATATAGTCCGGGATGTACGTTTTTGCTATCAACTGTAAGGCTGGTGTGTCTATTTGGGGCACATTGGTTGTTGAACTGAGCATGGTTTGTGTTAAAGAGAGTGTATGTTTTGACCTTAAGCTAGATACCGAAACGTGTTAGTCGTCGTCAGCTGAACTAGACATATTTATTGTCTAGGAGGGGTATGCACTACTTAAACCAGGACCTCGCTGCACGCAGTCCTGTTATAGTTGAGTTTCTATTTAGAGACTGGATTTTGTTATGAGTTAAGTCTACAGTTCTCGAAGTTAGTTTCCAGTATTATCATAGTGAAAGTCTAGCCTTGTGCACACAGGTCGAATTTCCATAACGCCATTTTTGAATATTATTATTATCGATTGATTTTGACTTGCAGGTTGGCAAGTGTTTTAAGTTTCCTCCGAGAACTTATTTTTATTATATCGTTTTAATGTTTTCTCTTTTTAAATATTTTGATATAATAATACTATTATTTTTTCGTATGATATAATATGGCTAAGAAGAGGAAGAAAACAAATAAGAAAAGAACTAGGATTAGGTCGGGTTCAAGGGTGATGGAATGATCATGGAAGAGCAAAGGTGAAGGGGTAGTCGGGTTATCTAGGTATAGTCCGGGCTCTCGCTACTTAAACCGACCTAGAGGTTCCTCGCTCTCGCGCAAGAACCCATCTTAGCGACATACAAGACCGCAAGAAGAAGGCAAGAAAAACAAGCATTTGCAACTACAAGTCATTCAAGCATTTCATCAAACATGTTCTATACATATAACCAAGAAGCAACCAAAACTTCCACCAACATCTTAAACAAACCCTTAACCACCCATTAAACCACCAAATCCCCCTACTAATCCTAGCAAGAGGACTACTCAAACATAACTAAACTAAAACTAACAAGAACAATAGAAATCAACACAAGGACAAGAACATACATAATGAAGAACAACTATGAACAATGAACAAAAGATAAAGATTGAAACTTTAATAACAATAAAGGATTAAGAGAAGGGAGAAAAGAGATTATACCATACTAGAAGATGAATGGAAGAATGAAAACTTGCATAAAAGAGAAAAGCCAAATACATCAACCAAGGTTGTCAATCTTGGTAGAGATCTTCAAGAATTCCATTAATACAAGGATTAAACTAAGATTAAGGATTAATTAAAGACTAACCTACACTAATCTAAGCTAATCTAGGCTAAAGAATGTCTAGGGTTTAGTAAGATAGAGTATGGTAGTGTATGGTGCTTAAACAATACAAAGGGAGGGTATTTATAAGGTTACCAGAGCAAAGGAATTGAAAGAAAGTCACGCGGTGCTGTATTGGGCCCTTCCCGGTCGGGATGGATTGTCCCGGTCGGGATGACACATCCTTCCCGGTCGGGAAGCTTCCTTCCCGGTCGGGATGGCCCATCAGAAGACACCTCTTTCTTGCACTCCTTCCCGACCAGGAAGGGTCTTGTAGGCCTCCAATATAATCATAAAGGTCCCTATTTGCTCTTCATAGGCTTCTCATCGATTCTCGGTGCTCGAGATCGAGTCTAAGGGGCTCGGGAATGGGTCCCAAGGTCTCGGGATCGAGTCTAAGCCACCGAGTGATCGTCGCTTCTCTTCGATGGCTCCAAATGTGTCGGAAACGAGTCAGAATCGTTCCATTTCTCCAATATTGGTCTTAGGAGCCAAAAACAAACTAGAAGAAGCGTAAGTAGCCTCGAAACCGCTCCCAAAGAGCGATTCCACAAGAGAAATCGGGACCAAACACAAGAAATAGGCACTACAAACTACACTTATCAGTGCATTATAGAACTGAGAGAGGATGTTATCGACATACTGATGGGTGTCACACAAACAAACCCGTATGCACGTTTTTTCCGGTCCTTGCAAGAAATAGAGGTGACTGAAAATACGTGCATCCGTATATGCAAGAATCCTGTCAGGGACCATCATGTTAGCAATGCTCCTACTTCTGATGAAGTTGCTGTCATTTGGTCCGAAGATTCTAGCTTGAGTGATAATAGTGGACCACACATCTTAGTGACTGGACGCATGAACGTCTCGCATCAAATTAAACATTATTATGGTTGTTATGATCCTTTACAGTACCCTCTTCTTATTCCGAGCGGTGAGTGTGGCTGGCATCAGGGAGTTAAGAAACATGTTACACATCCCACTACAAGAGGAAGGTCTCAGAACAGTTCAAGTGCACCGCTGCAACCTGCTGCGACTTATCCGTCATGTTTTGAGAGTGCTGAAAATCTATTGGATACTGAGGCTCAGAGTACGCCCTGACTTTGTCTCTTGTACATGTCGTATCAATTTTGCTACCTGGAAACACAAGTACTGATATACATGTTAGATTACGAAACAAAACAATGAATATATACACATTCACTAACCAGCTTTGGACTTGCTTATATAGTTAGGTAATTGTAGCACGCAGTGTACTAAATTGTCGGGATCATTGGTTGATATAGAGAGGTTGATTCATGTACAGACCAACTGTTAATTATAGCTTTGCATGTCAAATATCGTTAGTTGCTTCAAAATAGTAATTGTGCTATGTATGGGCTGTGTATTGTTTATTGACGACATATCCTATAAACTCAGGGTGTTCTGGACAATCGTCGGTACTCGAGCGTAACCTGCCTTGCCAAGGATATTATGCTTACAGGCTGCAGCACAGACCAAATAACATGCTACTCAAGGCTAGAAAGTGCCTGTAACAGTATGTAGTCGACATGTACGTCAAACTAGAGAACTCTCGCCTGGGCTTCGTTCGGTACAATCAGGATGTAATACGTTCTGAACTATACTAAGGAATACTTGACACAATTGATGCTGGTGAGCAGTGTGCTGTTAATGTTGGAAAGCGTGTGATCCTTCCAGCAACTTACATTGGAGGGCCTAGAGATATGCAGCGGCGCTATTTAAATGCGATGACTCTTGTACAACGCTACGGAAAGCCAGACTTCTTCATAACAATAACCTGCAACACAAACTGGCCTGAAATTAAAAATGAATTAGCTCAAGGGGAGGAAGCCTAAAACCGGCCAAATTTAGTAGCCATAGTTTTCCGAGCTAAGCTAATAGTACTGAAGAAGAAAATTATTGACGAGAAAATATTTGGCGAAGTCGCTGCATATGTTTATGTTGTTGAATTCCAGAAACGAGGCCTTCCACATGTACATCTCTTACTGATTATGAAGAAAAATAGTAAGATGAACTGTCCAGAGGATTTTGAGAAGTTTGTCAGTGCTGAGATTCCTCCAGAAGCGAACGAAAGTCTCCGTAAAGCTGTGCTGAAACATATGATGCATGGGCCATGCGGTAAGTTGAACCCTGATTGTCCATGCATGAAGAAAAAAAAAACTGCAGGCCAGTGTAAGTACGGCTACCCAAAACCGTACGCATCAGAAACCACAAACAGTGATGGTGGGTACCCACTCTACAAGCACCAAAGTACTGGTGAGACAATCAAAATAAGAGGTCAGTATCTAGACAATCGTTTGGTTATTTCATATAACCCGTATCTTCTTGTCCTGTTTGACTGTCATATTAATGTGGAAGTATGCTCTAGCATACCGGCAGTAAAATATCTTTACAAGTATGTCTACAAGGGTCATGACAAAATATCTTTTTCCATTGGAATAGAAGGTGAAGGGAAGGTGATTGATGAAATCAACGAGCATCAGTCTGGTCGTTGGGTGTCCCCAATAGAGGCGATTTGGCGCATATTCAGCTTTGATCTGTTTGAGATGCATCCATCAGTAATGTCATTACCAATTTATCTTTAAGATATGCAGTTAATCCAGATGAAACCACATGACACATTATCTCATGTGGTCTCTGACGATAAGAGGCTAGGCCATTAACTGACTTCTTCAGAGTCAATAGGGAGAACACCGGTAAGGTTAGCGAAGCATACATCTACGCTGACTTCCCTGAGTACTATCGGTGGGGTGCATCCCAACGAAGATGGTTCAAGAGAAAAAACAGTATCATTGTGCTGGGCAGGCCTGTCTTTGTATCACCATCAGAGATAGAACACTTTTACTTAAGGTTACTGCTGACCCATGTACATGCACCTACGTATTTTAAAGTTATCTTGATTGTAAAGGGTCGACAGTGTTCGACGTACCAAGAAGCTGCTATTGAGCTTGGACTGATAGAAGACAGTAACATGGTGAGCTATGCCTCAACGAAGCATTGGCTGTTCAGATGCCCTCCGCTTTGCGACGCCTATTCGCAACAGTTCTCATGTACTGTGATCCCAGAGATCCACAGAAATTGTGGGCCAAATACTACAGTTCGTTATCTGAAGATTTCCTGGCAGAAAACCCAGGTGATGCACATGTAGTTCAGAACCTCACAGTTCGCAGCCTATTTGGAGGCAGCGGGTAAGTCTCTCAAATTGTACGGTCTTGACCAATTGGTTGAGCCACGGGATCTTGTGCTACAACGAACAAGAGATATAGCTGACGCACTCGCTGCACCTGTACCGGAGAAGTGTTTAAAAGTCGTACGTAGTTCACTGAACTCTGAACAGCAGCACGCTTTCGATACTATAATTAAGCATGTGAAACAGAAACTACCTGGAGCCTTTTTTGTGGATGGACCTGGTGGCACTGGTAAGACATATCTATACAACGCTTTGTACGCTGAGGTCCGGTTATTTGGATATATTGTCTTACCCACAGCAATGTCACGAATTGCAGCCTCTAACATTCCGTCTGGAAGGACCGCCCATTCGAGGTTTAAACTCCCTCTAAAACTAGGAAATTCACTCGCATGCAATGTTCCAAAACAAGGGGGTTGGCTGCTCTGATCCAAACGGCCAGTTTATTTATATGGGATGAGGCTTCAATTGCTAGGAAGGAAACAGTAGAAGCACTTGACAAGTTGCTGCGTGATTTGTGTAATCCAGATGTGATTTTTGGTAGAAAGTTAATAGTGTTTGGAGGCGACTTCCGACAAGTACTGCCCGTAGTACCACATAGAACCATGCGAGAAGCTGTCAACTGCAATGTAGTATCTTCGTCAATATGGTCCCAGCTTATCAAATTCCGACTAACAATAAACGTCCGCCCTCGGACTAACCCACTATTTTGTGCTTACTTTTTATCTTTAGAAAACAGTGAACTTCAGACTGAAGACTCTGATTTGGTTGTATTACCAGATAGAGTTATGCAACATACAAGTGGTGAAGAATCGGATCTAATTACTACAGGAGCGAATGCAGTCTATCCATAAGCTGATGTCCAAACTTTGGGAATCGCTGTGTTTATCCAGAGGTCGATACTGACACCCATGAATGAGGACGTCGATGCTATTAACACACTACTCATAAACAGATTTCCTGGAACAGTTGTTGTGCACTGGGAATAGGATACGACACACTGCTTACTGATAACTTCAACATTTACCCTGCCGAATTTATAAATAAACTTTGTCCCGGGGGCATGAGTTCATACGAACTTGTTCTTAAAGAATACTGCTCCGTGATTCTGCTCCGAAATCTTCTTCCATCGTCGGGCTTGTGCAACGGAACTAGACTCATATGTAAAAAATTCTTCCCAAACGTAGTCGAATATGTCATAACCACTGGTCATTATAGTGGTGAACAGGTCTTCATCCCACGGATCAGGATGGAACCGTCGGAGTCTTCTAATTATCCATTCAACTTCTATCGCAATCAATTCCCCTTAAGATTAAGCTTCGCAATGGCTATTAATAAATCACAGGGACAGACCCTAGATCAGGTTGCAGTCTACCTTCCAAGACCTTGCTTTTCTCATGGACAGCTGTATGTTGCTCTTTCGCGGGCTAGAGAATCAAGCAAAGTGAATGTTGTTCTGCGACAGAAATTCAAGCTCCATCAAATTACCGTGTAAAAAACGTCATCTCTTACGAAGTACTAAGGCTTGCGGGCATCATATAAGCTGTGAAGGACATAGCATCCTTTCGAGACACTGTGAAGGACCCGTCTGACCTATGTAAGGAACAAGATCATTTTGTTTAGACTATATCCACGACAACTATTTTATTTTTGCTTTGTGGCTTTCTGATGCTGAACATGATCATTGGTATGTCCCTTATGTTCTGTGGATGTGCTTTACAGTTTGCTTCATAGTTAGTCCATCGACTGTTATCTATGTCGCTGCATTTTTTTTGCATTGCTACAATCTAAGCGACTCAAGCCTTCCAATATTATGCTTTCTGCAACCGTCGGTTGTAGGTTGGACAACAGGGCACTGTTTATCTCCTGCTAGCCAAGTGTTATATTAATAGAAAATGGTGGAAAGAATCGGCCGCTGACTCATATCACAGGAAATGGGTGCAGTAGTGCAGTGCCAAGAGAGGAATATCTTTACCTGTCTCGATCTATTATGGATAGTGTGCCATATCATATATAGTTTGCCCCTCTACCACGCAATGTTTCAGGTTTTGTTGAATGAAACTATGACTATAAACAAAATGAAACTATTCCCTAAGGTTTTGTTGAATGAAAGCATCGGATGTTTCAGGTGAAACCCGTAGTCCAATGTTCTTGATGAGACATCGAGTAAAAGTAACAGCCAACGTGAATTCCGCAGGCTAAATGTACAGTGCTTCTTTACATGCTCCACAGTTTCCCGTTGGATTAGGCATGTAGTGGTGGTATACTATGCATTTAGTCAATGTATAACACACACTCACTACTTTTAGCGACTACTCATTATTTTAAAAACCCTATGTTTTGAGAAGGACCTCTTGTTCGTTAGCGCACTGTCAGGAGCCTAAACAGCGATTGAGCGCGACCTTACAGCCCCAAATTCATTCAAAACCACCGTAGCCAACTAAGCATTCATCGAACCGTCGAAACACCGTACCAGAGATCAAGCAAATTGTGAAATTAGATATAAAAATAAGAGAAGATACATTCAGACAAAGTAGAGCTACGTGCACCAGCGTACATATTGGACTTAGTTTCGCCGCGTCACCCACCCGCATTTCCAATAGTTAGGGAATATAGGACAGCAAAGTGACAAATGAACAGTAAATCAGAAATTACAGAATCAAAGTAGAAAAATCAAATGACCAGCGAAAGTACAATAAAAAAAATCACACAGAAAACGCGTATCATACATTATTGGTCCATTTGTGATCATTGCAGACTTCTGCGCTAGGTATGCATGTTTCTGCAAGTCTCGTACCCCTAAACCTAATCTTTCCTTGATATTGCCCACACTGTCAATACTTTCGCCCATTATCAACAGATATCGTTGATTTTTCCTTGGTAGGTACCTTCGGTCTGCAGTCTTCCACGACGCTGCCGGCGAACTGGACGGACCCGAGCTATCTTTCACCCTCCCGCGAGCGGCAGTTGTACAAGGTATGAAGATTGGTTGGTTAAGTTTGCAGATCCAAAGATTTTGTAGTGTTTTGTTTCCTGCAGTAATCTCCCAAGGATTTATAGTGGTGATTATGTTCCTCTGTTTGGATTATGATATCTCACGCATTTGGTATGTGTTTATCCTACTGGATCCTTGCTAATCGGCACAACGGTGTCCAGTTTAGTATATCAGTACACCCAACATCGACCCTAATCCACCTAGAAAGTCTAAGCTCACACTGATTTAGACTATGCATGTACCTAAAAGGGTGGGAAACACCTGCAAATCGTTCTTTTCTGGGAAACTGGACGAGGCTTTCTAGAGCTTTGCATTTGTTAGATCATCCATTACTTTACAGTGGCGAATTGTTGCTCGACGTCGCTCTAATTGTCCTGGGTTTATATCTGTCTTGCTTTTGTTTGGTACATCCACCTATAACTAGTTTGGACCATCATACCATCACCGTTCCGTCCTGGACCTTCTAATGTGAGTGTTGTGTTATGTTTTATCTCATCGCAATGTGCATATAGATGTGGACAATATAAGATTTCTGAATACATCATCGCTGTGTATTTCTTTTGTTACTGCTACACCGTACTACGAGTGTTCCTCAGTGTCGATGTCCATGCTATTCCATTGACTCCGTCTGTCACTACTGTTTCTTAGCCATAATTTCAACTTACCACAATCCTGTTCTATACTCCATTTCTGTGTTTAGGACAGTTAGTACATGTTGTCGGATGATGATGCTTGTGGTTGCTCTCCAGTTTCTATCGCTGTTTGTTTCATTGCACTCCTAATGCTCATTGTTCGTGTCCCTGTGTGTTTTCAACTCAGGAACATGAAAACGATAGTGCTTGCATGTAGAGGATGAGCGCTTGACGATGAAATTGAGGACAGAGTAGCAACGATAGCTATAACCGGGCGACGTAAGATGTTATCCCTATCCTACATTTACACGCAGTCCCATGAAGTGGTAATGTACGGTAGATCCTCCCCGTCGGTGGTCAGCGTTTTGTGCAACGAAGATTACATGGAAAATATATTTGCTAGGCTCTCTTCTAACACTAATAAGGCTAACGTGTCGGTTGTTTGCAAGAAGTGGGCCCAGTTCTTCTTGATGCGTTCAGACGCACCTTGGTGGGATGCTGAATACAATAGAAGGTTGCGACCAGTGCACCGCAGTGGAGTGGTGTCAATTTACAAGGGTTCTAAGGAAGTATACTGTAGGTGTAGATTCAATTTGACAGATAACCTGCGTGCCAAAACACTGCTTCATAAGATCCAGCTAGCGTAGAACAACAGTTCACATTTGGACATCATCGAGTGCACTCAGGATGAGCATGAAGCTGTAGTTACGAACGAAGAAATGACAACAACATGTGCAATAGTCAAAAGGTTATTTGACGGAAACGCAATCGGGATGCTCAGGTAGTACCTCTGGTGCGAGGATCGGTGTATCACTTATGTCCTGTGAGTGTGTTTATGATAACTTAGTTTTAGAGATGACTAAATTCCATGACTTGGCTTTCTCCTTATATCTGATGACGTTTTGTATGCCTGCTGCTCATATTTTTCCTCGGTCACCAGCAAAGGCGTGAGTTTTGGCAGCCATTAACCAATACCATTGCCAGCTGAAATTGCTTTCATTCAATCATAAAAGTATCCTCATTGGTGAGACTCATGTGAGTCTTGGGAGAGTCTTATCCCGGGACTGATGTAAGTTTTACTGATAATTTTGCAAACTCTCAAAGGAATTTTAAGATTTTTGTTGTGCTTGCGAAGATTATTGGTAGCCTAAGGTAAGTCTTGCTTCGAGACTCATTTGGGATCTACCAATATTCTACCGGAGTCTTGAATTTTGCAAACTCAACTTAAAACTTCTGTGAGGTCGTGACTTGTGATGAACATCTCTCGACGTACTACCAGATAAACATTTCTCTCGTATATACGTTCTGCAACAATTTAGTCAAGAATATCAAATTGAACGAAAGCGATAATTCACGCTCCGTACTTGAATATCAGATCGGTGTACCTCTAAATTACTATGCCAATCAGGATAGTTTTTCTGAGAGTCATATGCGACTTTGCAACCGTTCGAAACATCACTAGCTCCAACACGACTTTGTGAAACGTATCCGGAATTGTTTTGAAAGAGACGCGAGCCAAATAATATTTTCTGTATCGACTTGGTAATCTAATGTGCAGTATTTAAAATTTAAACGACAGACTACTCATTAATTTGTCATGTATGTCAGTATCTTATGCCACATGTTAATCTAAATCGATTGAATGGTTCGAGCGCACAAGGTTAGAGAACATGATAAGAGGGAGGAGTGGACATGCACTATAGGAGAATGCCAAACGCTGTGATTATTGATTGTCCATTTCTCGTGACTGTGTGTACATTACCCAGACGATTGCAAAATGCCATTGCTTGGCTAATTTCCCTCAAACAAGTCTTAACGTTCTCATTTCTTACAGATTCAGAAAGAAAAAAAACGAGAATAGTCCAAGTAACGATTCAAGACAATCCAAGTACCGAATTTTCAACATTAAACTTTAAAATTGTTATCACGTCACTTATAAAGGGTTTTAATTTCTGCGTAGCATTAAATGTTCTCTCAACTACCTAAGTAACCTGACATTAATAGCATGATACTGAGTATTACCTCACTGATCTTCTCCAGCAAGCTACTACTGCACATGCACACCAGAAACACTTTGGATACACCATCCTAGGTATGATAGTACATTGTTTCATACGTTAATGCCTAGATTGTGGTAAATGGTGTTAATGTGTTCGTCGTTTTGGTATAGTAATCTGGGTCTGCTTTTATCAACTGCTAACTGTTTTAGAGTATTGCAGTATCTTTACAATTTGTTTGGTTTCTGCTACCAAGATGTCAGTTTTTGGTTCTCTATTTACAGATTGAATCACTTTATGATGTTAAAACGGCGTGTGCAATATTATGCTCGCTCTATGGAGTGAGAATCTCATCTAGTAGTCTCGAGTATGTGTGGTTTTTGTATTTAGTATTTTTGTTTATTAATATTTTCGGTTTTTTTTTCTCTGCATTTCTCAAGTTTTACTGATAAAACTAGCAAGTGTTTTGGACTGAGATTGTGCCTGGGCTGATCTCATCTTACCATATAAATACACGCTTTTTCCATTTGCAGTCATTATTCTACTGCGATTGTTAGGGACGTGAGATCTAGACATAACGATTTGTTTGTATGCTTCATTAATAGCTGATAATCTCATGGTGTCCAGTTCTAATTGAGATAATGGTAATGCGTCTTTTACACTCAATGCATGAATTACGGAGTATCAATTTTTACACACTGTCTGTGTGTTAAAGCCGTCTCTGCATTGAATCTGTTGTGAATGGTCATATGTAGGTCCGTTGAATGTATGTTGTCCTTCTCTGCAAACTAAATCCTGGGTTCACTATTTTACAGTTGTTACTATGAACCACCACTCTTTTGCGCCTCTTTCTTCAGGTGTCAACCAAGTTTGTACATATCTTCTCTTAACGTATACTTTCCAGTCTGTAGCTAATCCTGTTCTACTTCGACCATTCAATAATGCAGGCTTTCAACTCTGATAATGGCTAAACTATTGTGCAAAGGGTGGGTTGTGAACGATGAGCAGACCGATAGACTCGAAGAAATATTAAAAAGGAAGTAGAGGAAGTTGTGACACTTAAAGTTTATATTCGGACAGGATCACGGCATCCAAATACACGGCATGCTATCTCCATCGATATCAGGTGTCCTATCTAATGAAGATATTATGGATAAAATATTGGGAAAAGTCCCATGGTACCCTCGAACTATGTCACATTACACATGGTACCCCTGCTTTTAAGTTTGTTCCTATGGTAACCTTGAGTTTTATAGTTTAGTTCCCGATTTGACCTTACCTAAATTTCTGTCATGACGCCGTTAAATTATGACCAAAATTAATTATAGTTGTTCCCATGGTACCCTTAAGTTTTCATAGTTGTTCTCATAGTACCCTTATGTTTTTCATAGTTGTTCCCATGGTACCCTAAAAGGAAAGCAACGACTCATTGAAGCAAAGCAACGACTAGTTTATTGAACTAACAGTTACACAAGTGCTTATAAATTCACTTTCCTTTCTATTTTCGCAGAAAAAGAACAAATAATCCATAATCACTCAACCTTTTCACCTCTTTTCTCACTTGTACAAAAAATGGAAAAAATTGATGTTTCCGGATGATCGATCTTCAAGGTTATTGGTGATGAAGTTTTTCCATTTTTTTGTACAAGTGAAGAAGGAGGTGAAAAGGTTGAGTGAGTAAGTGTAGATTGTTTGATTTTCTTCTGCCAAAAAAGAAAGGGGATTGACTTTATAAGCACTTGTGTAACAACTAGTTCAATAAACTAATCGTTGCTTTGCTTCAATGAGTCGTTGATTTTCTTTCAGGGATACCATGAGAACAACTATGAAAACCTAAGGGTACCATGGGAACAACTTTGAAAACTTAAGGGTACCATGGGAACAACTATGAAAACTTAAGGGTACCATGAGAACGCCTCTCTTTTTGAAGAAAAGTAGTTGTTAATTTTGGTCATAATTTAACGGCGTCATGACAGAAATTTGGATAAGGGCAAATCGGGAACTAAACTATAAAACTCAAGGTTACCATGTGAACAAACTTAAAAGCAGGGGTACCATGTGTAATGTGACATAGTTCGAGGGTACCATGGGAAATTTCCGTAAAATATTCGATGGCCTTCCCTGCACTGGTGACCAGTCCAATGTAGCTGTCGCATGCAAGACATGGGCACGAATGTTCATGCTGCATCCAGCAGCACCAAAGTGGAATGCACACTATAATAGATAGCTCCAGAGAGAACTTAAGGATGGCATAATGACTGTTTCCAGAGGTAGTATCACAATCTCATAGAGACGCATATGTTACTTGACTCAAGATGAGATTGCTAGAACAATGCTACATATCTGCCAGCATGCACTGGAGCAGTGTACACATTTAAAAGTCATAGAGTGTCCCCCAGAATAAAGTGACGGTAACAACTTCAATGAACTCCCACGCAAGAGTGTTAAGAGGGCGAAGAAGATTGCTTCGATGTTGCTTGGTTGGGGAGAGGTCTTTATATATTAGGCTGCTTATATGGCTCAGTCAAAGTGAGAAGAGGGATCATTTGTTCTGCACTTCTCTATCAGTTTAAAACATTATCTCGCTGAATTTTGTTTGGGCAACGTTTTGCAGTGAACGGTGTGTACTGTAGAATGTTTGCGATGCTTCTGCGGTTAGCCTAATATGAAATTCAATTCGTTAGTTTTCCTCGTACTCTTGCGAATTAGTACATTGACCATGTAACGCATGGTTTTATAATTTGATAACTTTTAATCTTTACGTCTTGGCTATAATAATTTGTCTGCAACATAAAATGATCTGCCCACAACTGTCGTACAAAATATCGCGTCTGTCGCATGAAAGGAACGTGAAGATTCTGATCGCTGTGTGAAATATAATTATTTGATAAGCGACAAAGTGCAAAGAATGAAAGCAATTTTATTGCGCCATGTAATATGAATTGATGCAAACAATCAAAAGCACCCATCAATGCTGATACAATATCCATCAATGCAAAGTACTGCGCGTGTTTTGAACTGGGCAATTATTTACGTTGTGCTGGGTCTCAAGTCTGCGTATGAGGTATAGTAGCAGTGTGAGGTACGGTGTCGTAAGTAAGATACCAGTTTTCAGCGTAGTTTTGTAGGTGTCAGTGTAAATTTTGGGATGACTGCACTTTGTTGTCTTACCTCACTTTATGTACAGATCTCCGGTATCTCTACACTAAACTGAATCTAATTTTTTGTAAATATGATTTCATCATGGAGGACAACTTCTTGCGTGATGTTATCAGCTTATTTATTAGGTACACAGAAGCAGGGAACCCGCAAAACATATAGCACCTGCTGATCTATTCAGTCCCAATAATATAATGAGTACACAATAGCGCATTAAGCAGCAGACAGTAATAACATATCGCACCTAAAATAGACAGGACAGACCCGCGCCTGCGGTTAGTTTCGGATAGCAGAACGTTTTTTTATTCAGAAGACAACAGCTACTTATACAGCTTGGGATAGAGGTTCACCGATTCTTCCATTACAGCACAACATTAGTCCTCTTCGGATGTAGAGCCAACTGGTGAGATTACTTCCATGTAATCGTAGCACAGGTCGGTCATAGTGAGCTTCTCTTGTGGAAGTAACAGGCCCCCTCCATCACCACTGAGCTCAAGCACAAATCGCCACTGGAAAACGTGTTGAAGCCTCTTGAACAACTCAATCACATCGGTCTTGAAACGTTCAAGTTCATCGTATTTAGTACGCACTGTGTCTGCACAACATACTAAACAGTTGAGACAAGATTACAATAATAACCCTGAACCATAGAAAAGAGAAAATCAAGATAGCAGATACCTCTTGAGACATTCTCAGGAGGAACTCGGTATGAAACAGGAACAGTAGAATTACTGAGAATTCTGCTTACAGTGGACAATGATGGTTCCCTTCGTATAAGACCCAGTATGGTCTCAGGAATTACGATATTGATCAGATGATCGAACAACACCCGAGTTTCGTAGATAATCTGGTCAATTTTAAATTGGTAATTGTCAACAGCCTCAACGTTAGACATGGCTTTAGACATTTTTTGTAAAAAGGTGGGATAGATGAAACTTTGGAATGGGAAATATCTACCTCCACACAATCTATTTATAGCAAGGTGATTGTGCTTCCCTCCTTTTGCTTATTCATGTTACAATTTGTCCTTCTATAGTTCTCGTGATCTGTCACATGCGTTTAGTGCAGTTCTCGATACATTCTAGATTCGGAAGATCTGTAGACAGTCTCCGTCGTCTCACTATTGTGAATGAGAGCACGTTGTTTTATACATACATAATTATGAATGGCTATAGAATACTGTGTACATTTAGGTACAACATCTCTCAAGCCTAACGATATTGTTAGTGGATAATCGGTATATATTGTGATCCTATGGTAACTAATGTAGACAACATGTGGAATGCCTAGGATGATACTTATGTCACAGACTAAACGTGTTATTGGACTACTGTAATCACGCGCAGAGTGATCAAAATGACTACCTATTTCAAGCAAGTCTAATTGGACTGATACGAGTTAGCTCGAACCCGACCCGATTGTGCCTGGACCGAACAAAGCCCACAATGAGACGATGCACTCACTCGGGGTATTCGAACCAAGCCCAATAAAGTTAGGCGTGTGCATGCTTACCCATGTCCCAAATATGGTCTAGGTGCACTTTAGAAAATAAAGATATTTTGTGCAATATGGAAGATATGCGGATGATATCAAGCGTGATCCTTACTCCAAATAATCAAGAACAATCTTCTCATATTTGGCAACAAAATGAAAGAGTATCAAGGTTGATTTGATATTTATTTCATGGGGGATATGCGTGAGATCTACCACCCAAATAAAGAGGCAATCTTCTTTTAATTAGGAAATAAGAATAATAATGATCTCTTCAAGATCATTTCAAGATATACCTAGGATAAGATATTATATTATCTAGATTAGTTACTAGTTTTAATTTGATTAGTATCTCGTAATATATTCGATATTATATTCATGTAAGGCTATAAAAGCCACGTCCTATGCTAGCATTTGGATTGAACGATTAAGCAATAAAATTTCAGCAACGTTTTGATTTTAAATCAACTCTTGTGTTTTATATTTCGAGGAAGTACTTCAAAATCGCGTTGAGGAATTGGTGCGCCAATCTCTACGTTATTAGTTTCGGATTCAAGGTCGAATTCGGGCAAAATATCTTTGGTCACGTTTGTCTTTATTTCATCACAAAAATCCTTACATAATTCAAAGTATTTTCTTTCCTAAAATAGGCGTGTCACTAACGTCAAAATCCAGGAAGACCTTAACCACGAACCTACATTAACCTTAGTTCAATTTCACTCCAAAATCCACGTCATCCCTCAAGGTTACACTAACCTTCGACCCAAATTCATTTCTTAATTTAAACCGCTTCCGCATTCGCATCATTTTGGTATCAGAGCCGTGTTTAGCGACATGGGAGATAACGATATCAACGACAACAATGTCAACAGTGATGCAAGCAGCATAAATACTGGAGGGGTGAATGACGACAATCTCATCCAACAATTGCTCCGTGCCTTGCGCAATTTACCCGAGAACAGACCTGGGGGAGGCGCTAGGAGATTGGTGGATGTGCCCAAACCCCATGACGAATTCAAAGTCACAGAGTTGCCTGAATTCGGAGGAGGGATAGATTCGGAAGAGTACTTGGACTGGGAGCGTCAAATCGAGAGGATGTTCGAATTCAAGGATGTCCCCGTTGAGAAGCGTTGCAAATATGCTATCTTGAGGCTAACAAAAAGTGCGTCCCTATGGTTCGAAAGTATGAAGACTAGGCGAGCACGGGAGGAAAAGCCTAAGATCCGGTCATGGGAGGAACTCAAAAATAAGTTACGCAAGAGGTATGTTCCTAAAAGTTACAAAATCGACTTATATCATAACGTTGCCGAATTGAAACATGGGATCATGTCAATTAGTGCGTATATTGAGGAGTTCGAAAATGCATCTTTAATGTGTGAGTTAGAAGAACTCGAGGAACAAAAGATGGCTAGGTTTTGTATGGGGTTTAAATCGTAACATAGCTGATGTGGTAGATTTACATCCTTATGCTTCGTTTGATTTGTTATGCTCTTTGTATTTAAAAGTAGAGGGCCAACAAACACGACGAACTACCTCGACCACTAAAACAAACACTTGGGCAAAATCCGAAACACCTAATAAATTCGGAGGGTCTAGTTCAAGCCAAACCTCAAAATCCGTAGTTGCCACCCAAACAACACCTAAAACAGACACCAAATCCAAAGACATGTCTAAGGTCCGTTGTTTCAAGTGTCAAGGATTCGATCACTTTCAAAGCGATTGTCCTAATAAAAGAGTCATCACCTTAAGAGAGGCAATTAGTTATCCCGATGAATTGATGGAGGGTTTTAGTGACGAGGATGAACTATATGTCACGAATGGAGAGGAGTTAGAGGGGGACGACGTGCTCGAGTTTGTAGCACCAAGTCATGTTGAGTCTTTGGTCTTACGTCGTACTTTGCACACCGTTGTTGAACCGGTTGTGGCCGAACAACGTGACCAAATATTCCACACTAAATGCTTGGTCAAAGACAAATGGTGTAATGTGATTATTGATGGGGGGAGTTGTACCAACGTCGCCTCACAAGACATGGTTAAGAAATTAACCCTAACCACCACACCACACCCGAGACCCTATACCTTACATTGGCTTGATGATGGGAACCAAGTTAAGGTGACTAAACAAGTCCGCGTTGGTTTTATGATGGGTCCTTACAAGGACGAGCTGGTTTGTGACGTTATTCCAATTGATGCTTGTCACGTGTTATTAGGCAGGCCATGGCAATTTGATCGCAATGTCCTTCATAAAGGACAAAGCAACGAGCATGAACTCATGGTGGATGGTAAGAAGGTCATCCTAAGGCCTATAGCACCGAAGGAGATTCGTTCGATTCATTCTAATCGTACTAACAAGCCGAGTTTATCAATGTTTGCTAGTGAAAGAGATGTGGAGCAGGTTTTGGCTAGAGGAGAGCAAGTGTACGCGCTTGTGGCGTCTAACCTGGCTACAGTTTGAAGAGGGAATAACCTTGACCAAGGTTACATTAACCTTGACCAAGTTTACCCCCATTGCGTGGGATCGAGCATCAAATTGATCTCGTACCCGGCGCGCCCTTACCAAACAAGGCGGCTTATAGGAGTAACCCCGAAGAAACCAAAGAAATCCAACGACAAATTGATGAGTTAATGGAACGAGGGTACATAACACAAAGCATGAGCCCGTGCGCGGTTCCAGCTTTACTCGTCCCTAAGAAGGATGGCACATGGAGAATGTGCATCGATAGCCGAGCAGTGAATAACATCACCATAAAATATCGATTCCCGATTCCGAGACTCGATGATATGCTTGATGAACTTCATGGCTCAACCATCTTCTCCAAAATCGATCTTCGGTTATCACCAAATTCGAATGAGAGAAGGAGATGAATGGAAGACCGCATTCAAAACTAAACATGGTTTATACGAATGGTTGGTCATGCCTTTCGGCCTTACGAACGCACCAAGCACTTTCATGAGGCTTATGAACGAGGTTCTAAAGTCCTTCATTGGAAAGTTCGTGGTCGTGTACTTGGACGATATCCTAGTATACAGTAAGGGCATTGAAGAGCACCTACAACACTTAAGACAAGTGTTCGAAACGCTAAGGGTGCAAAAACTATACGGCAAAGCCGAGAAGTGCTCATTCTTGGTCGACAAAGTTATATTCCTTGGATACGTTGTATCTCGGGATGGAGTTGCCGTGGATCAAGAAAAGGTGGAGGTTATTCGTTCTTGGCCTACCCCTAGTACGGTGACTGAAGTACGATCATTCCATGGATTGGCTTCATTCTACCGACGATTTATTCGTGATTTCAGCACGGTCATGAGCCCAATCACGGGTTGTTTGAAAAAGGGAGCGTTTGATTGGAACGAACAAGCTCAAAAAGCGTTCGAGAAAATCAAAGAGTTGCTATGAAAAGCACCTATACTCGCTCTACCTGACTTCTCTCAACCCTTCGAAGTTGAGAGTGACGCAAGTGGCGTGGGATTTGGGGCTGTCTTAATCCAAGCTCAACGACTCATTGCTTACTTTTCGGAGAAATTGGAGGGCGCTCGTTGTAATTACTCTACATACGACAAAGAGTTATACGCGATCGTTCGAGCACTTGACCATTGGAGTCACTACCTTCGCCCTAGTCATTTTGTAGTTCACTCAGATCACGAGTCTCTCAAGTACATACATGGGCAACAAAAGCTCAACCCAAGACATGCAAAGTGGGTTGAATTCCTGCAATCATTCCATTTTTCATCAAAATACAAAGAAGGCAAGAGTAACGTAGTAACTGACGCTTTATCACGGAGATATGCGCTACTTACCACGCTCGAAGTGAAGTTACTAGGGTTCGAGTTAATCAAAGAATCCTATGTGCTTGATGATGAACTAAGGGAGATATTCGAGGAATGTCAAAAGGGTGGATACAAGGAATACACGATACAAGAGAGTTTTCTATTTAAGGGAAATCGACTTTGTGTTCCGAAGCATCCAATTCGTGAATTATTAATTCGCGAAGCACACGGTGGTGGTTTAGCCGGACATTTTGGGGTCCAAAAGATGCTCGACATCTTGCAGGAGCACTTTCATTGGCCGAAAATGATTGGTGATGTCAAAAACATCATAGGCAAGTGTGTTACTTGTCACATGGCGAAAAGCTCTTTTAAAGCATGAGCCTATATGCCATTACCAGTTCCGGAACGACCATGGGAAGATGTGTCAATGCACTTCATCGTGGCCTTACCTCGTACCCAAAGAGGAAAGGATGCCATTATGTTAGTCGTGGACAGATTTTTGAAGATGGCCCATTTCGTGGCTTGCCATAAGACAGACGATGCTAGTAACGTCGCGGATCTCTATTATCGCGAGATAGTCCGTTTACATGGAGTCCCGAAGACTATTGTGTCTGATCGTGATTCAAAATTCTTGAGTTACTTTTGTAACACGCTGTGGAGAAAGGTCGGTACTAAGCTACTGTTTAGCACTTCGCATCACCCACAAACTGATGGGCAAACGGAAGTTACAAACCGTATCTTAGGGACTATTCTCCGTGGTTTGGTGAGTAAAACTCAAAAAGATTGGGACCTTAAACTTGCACACGCGGAGTTCGCTTATAATCAATCTCCTACCTATTCAACTAAGCACTCTCCTTTCGAGGTAGTTTATGGGATCAACCCGTATTTGCCTATTGAGTTACTCCCCATCCCTAAAGAGGAATTCGTTCACAAGGACGCGGAGGACAAGGTCAAGGCTATGACAAAGCTACATGATCAAGTCCGAGCTAGAATTGAGTTGGTAAACGAAACCTACAAAAGGCGAACTAACAAAAACCGACCGACTAAGGTATTCCAACCCGGAGACTTGGTGTGGTTACACTTGCGCAAGGAAAGGTTTTCGGGAAAACGAAAGAACAAGCTCATGCCAAGAGCCGAGGGTCCGTACAAGGTCGTTGACAAGGTAAACGACAATTCTTACAAATTAAAATCGAGCTTCCGGGAGACTATGGAGTACACGCTACATTCAATGTAGGGGACTTAAGTCCGTACTTAAGCGATGATGGCCTTAAGGAATTGAGGTCAATTCCTTTCGAAGAAGGAGGGGATGATACGAGTAAGCTCGAACCCGACCCGATTGTGCTTTGACCGAATAAAGCCCACAATGAGACGATGCACTCACTCGGGGTATTCGAACTAAGCCCAATAAAGTTAGGCGTGTGCATGCTTACCCATGTCCCAATTATGGTCTAGGTGCACTAAAGAAAATAAAGATATTTTGTGCAATATGGAAGATATGCGGATGATACCAAGCGTGATCCTTAAACATTCTTGTCATATTTGGAAACAAAATGAAAGAGTATCAAGGTTGATTTGATATTTATTTCATGGGGGTTATGCGTGAGATCTACTACCCAAATAAAGAGGCAATCTTCTTTTAATTAGGAAATAAGAATAATAATGATCTCTTCAAGATCATTTCAAGATATACCTAGGATAAGATATTATATTATATAGATTAGTTCCTAGTTTTAATTTGATTAGTATCTCGTAACATATTCGAGATTATATTCATGTAAGGCTATAAAAGCCACGTCCCATGCTATCATTTGGATTGAACGATTAAGCAATAAAGTTTCATCAACGTTTTGATTTTAAATCAACTCTTGCGTTTTATATTTCGAGAAAGTACTTCGAAATCGCGTTGAGGAATTGGTGCGCCAATCTCTACGTTATTAGTTTCGGATTCAAGGTCGAATTCGGGCTAAATATCTTTGGTTACGTTTGTCTTTATTTCATCGCAAAAATCCTTACGTAATTCAAAGTATTTTCTTTCCTAAAATAGGCGTGTCACTAACGTCAAAATCCAGGAAGACCTTAACCACGAACCAACGTTACATTAACCTTAGTTCAATTTCACTCCAAAATCCACGTCATCCCTCACGGTTACATTAACCTTCGACCAAAATTCATTTCTTAATCTAAACCGCTTCCGCATTCGCATCATGAACTATAGTCCACTTGTGCTAATCACGCTCCCATTTGGTACAAATTATAGTTCAGTTATACGTTAGGTACCGGTAGTAGATTAGATGAAACACTTCAAATTCCGGAAGTGAATGACGATCATTGCTAATCCCCCGTAACATGTCAGTTGTCCATCTTGACGTCAAGTACATAACGTTCATGCAAGATTGACATTTCAGTACGTTTCTCGTAAAAGTAAATTAAAGTGTTAAGGGACGTCTTACATAAACAATTTAGCCACTATTCGCAATATCTTGCTCCCTCCGTCGTCCCTTGAGCTTGTCCCGGATTTCTTTTTTGGGTAGGTTATTAGGTATTCAATTTTCTTAATTTGTAAGCTAAATTTAATAAGACAATATGATACATTCTCCCTTTCCAAAGGACTTCTCATAAATTAAGAAAAAACAAATATCTAAACAAGTTTATACGCTAAGTTGAGTAGTCAATCTGTTAAGGGGTGATCTCTCAAAAACGTCTACGGTCGACAGCAAAATCTATGCTCCCCACGTGAATCTTGCACGGTCGTACAACAGAAGTGTGATAACAAAACTATTGCATGCGAAAGGGAATGGGTCAAATAGGAGTGTTAATGAGGCGAAAAAACTCGCAAGCAGGTCGACCTCAACTCAGACAAAGCTGCGACAACGTTCGGCTCGTACAAACTTCTCTTGACGCCAGGCTCAGCTGAAATGCTCGCAAGTAGCTTGATTAGATGTACTTAACTAATACTCGTATTTTGTTCTTTGTTTATTAACAAGGTGTTGGTAATAGTTGTATAGTTCCTTCGTGACTAGCACAAGCCGAACAACGCTAGCCTTGTGCTCTACTTGACTCATTTACACCCCTTGATCAAGTAAATACCAAATAGACCCTCAACATGGAATAACCCAAAAGCTTAATCTTAAGGGGACACGACACTGCTGGTGTTGTAGACAAGTAATGTTGTTCATTTCGAAAAGTTATCTCCTCTACTTAATTTATCTCAGCATACACTAGCTAAGAACAATATCCTCGAGACATGTTCCAGTAGCTCTTCAGTAATTAAAAGCATAGCTTCACCTCCTACTACACCCTGCCTCAATCCTAGCTACATAGTGGCTTTTGCCTACTGCCACACTCCACCTCCTGAGTATTCACATCACCTACAGCTATCATTACTTGTCTCTGCTTCTCCATTTCTAAAAGCCCTTGAATACTTCAATATTCTCATAAACTCACAAGCACTTCACTCAACAGGTAATATGATACTATAACTTAACACCTTGTCCTCCAGCTGCAAATCTCATGCATGGTATGCATCTGTTAGTTTCTTTCTGAAATAATTTAATTAATTTTTTAGGGTTGGTGTAACACCCTTGATTTTATGAATTAAACTGATTAAAATTTTGTTCGTATTCATATTCTTGTTTACGATTGTACTCGTAATTCTTAAAATTATTATAAAACGAATTTATCATTTAATCGTTTTAAACTCCTAAAATTGTATTTGACTCGGAAACTCTTCTTATATTTAATACATATTTTTATTTCTGTTTCGATTCATTTTATACATTTAATTTAATTCTTATCGAAAGCCTATTTCGACGATTTAAATTCTAAATTATTTTATTTTTATATATATTTAAGATCGAATTTTATATTTTCGGCTCGAAGTTCATTTACATTAAGTTTCGTCAAAATATTTATTTCCTTTCCTCGAGAAATCAATTTAATTCGCTATATCGAATATTTATTATGTATCGAAAAATATTATTCCATCGTCTAAATTATTTATTTCTATAAACTTTATTTTCGTCTCGAAAAGTTATTTATATCGAGAAACGTTTATTTCACTCATTGTATTCGTCGGCCCAATTATTTTTAGTAATTCGATTTAAATTCGAGTTCGGGGTCATTCAACCTATCGTTACGAGATATGTCTCCTACCCAATTTGTTTAATTTATCCGTTTATCTTATCCACTTCCATGTGAGACTAATTCATCCCCTCTCTTATACGTTCACCCTCTTTACTTATTTATTTCCACCGCTTGACTACAATTTTTCTTCCCACATTCACGTAACCCCATTCATTCCCCTGTCAACATCTTCATTGATCCCCATCTATCAGCCTCCTTCCTCCATTTCTTTTCCTTTTGTACTGTTAGACAGTACCTCGCCACCACCATCATCGCACATCTGCTCCTCTATCATCCACCTGCTTTGCTCCGTCGCTGCCGACGGTATGCCTCTCGGATGCCAGCGCGTTGCCCTGATGCTGATTGAGGTAGCCTCCTTTTCTTCTTCTTCTCCCTCTGATTTCTTTCCTTTGCGGGCCTCGATACCATTATTGTTGTCATTCTGCTTTTGGCTGTCCGTACTGTTGTTTGTCCCTCTTCTTTTTCTTGTTCCTTCGTGTTCTTCCTTCTTCTTCTTCTTCTTCTTCTTCTTCGTTATGTTGCGTCGCACCTGCTGTTGCTGTTGTCGATATTATGGTTCGCCTGATTTTGCTGCTGCTGTTGATCTTTGCTCCTGCTACTGTCTTCTTATCTTCGTTTGTGCTGCTATATTCGTAGTTGCTGTTCTGCGGGCTGTTGTTGTTGTTGTCATTGTTACTGTTTCACGCTTCTGTCCTGCTGTGCGCTGTTGTTTCATCTTTTCTGTTCTTCTTCTCTTCCCTTCTTCAACTGTTGCTATTGTTGATATTGTCGATGCTTTTTCTGTCAATGTTGCTGCTACTGCTGTCATTGTCGCCGTGTTACGAACACTGTCCGGGTTCTATTAACTTTCATCTTCCTTTAGTCTTGCTGTTTATGCACACAAAACCCGATCCATTCCTAAAACTTCAGTCTCCCCTGTTCTGTTGTGGTTCATCGTGTACCGTTAGTGTTTTGTTAATCGATCTTCTCTCTATTCTCATTTCTCCTCTTCCTCATCTTCGTACACTGCGTGAGTTTCAGTTGCGTTGTTATTATTGCTGTTTTGTTTCACTGAATCCTTAATGAGTATGTCGACCATTACCCTTTCTCGTTATCGTAATAGTTTCTAATCTACTGTTATTCGATTTTATTTACGGTATCTTCGGTTTCTTTTGCTGCTATTTCTATCATGGCGCAGTTCTTGTTTTTTTTTGGGGACGTGTTTCCTTCTTTTCCTCGTGCTCTTCTTTCCTTTCTCCGTATTCTCATTTTCCCAATCTCGTTCTTTTTCGTTTCGTGAAAGCCTCGGAGTTTTGTTGAATCGGCTTTCAAATTCTAAGGTTCGAGCTTGGTCTAATCGAGAAAGGACATGTACGAGATTGATTCCAATATCGACTTAAGGTAACTTTAGGACGTTACTTGATTTCATATCGTATGATTGAGTAGTAGTATGTAGTAAGTATTTTAACTTCGATTTTCTAATTTAGCTATTTATTATTTGCTAAAAATATTATTTAATAAATCGTGTGCTTATAAATATTTTTACAACTTTCGATATCGTCTTATAAATCGTTTGTAATTTAATTATTTACGATCGTTATAATATTTTGTTGGATATCGTGACACTAGTAACTAAATAATAACGATTTTATATTTTCTTCATATTTCGTTAATTTATAATTTTAACTCAAAATCGTATTTGTATATTATAATCGAGATTTTTATACTTGTTCAATAAATCAATTTTTGTTTTACGATTTATACAAATAAATGAGAAAATAGTCGATTTAGTTTTAAATATATTTTTAGTCGAAACTATTTTCACTAATAATTTCCTATTTGTTTCCGATTGAAATTTTTTATTAAAATTCGTATTATTTATTAATAAAAGCTATTTGCTAAAAATAATTTGAAACCTTTCTAAAATTCATTTCAGTTATAAAACTCGTTGACTCAATTAGTTTTGATATCGTTTTTCCTAAAACATCTCTTTTCTAAAACTTATAGTTTTTAACTCGATTTCCTAATTATTTGTAAAATATTAAATATTGACTTATTATATTTTATTTATATTTTTGAGTAACAAATTTAGAAATATATTAAAGTTACGATAACGACGATAATAATAAAATGTTATTTTCGTTAGAAATGCTATTTTTATACATTTCACTCATTTTAATAACTTACGAATTTTCTGTAACAATATTTCTATTTTAAGTAAGTTTCTAAAATTGGTAGGTTTCTATTTATGGAAAGTTTCTCTTTTAATGTTTATTCCTTTTTATCTTCATATCATTTATATTGATTATATTTACTTTGAAATATCGATAATGGCTTGTTTTGGAGTTATGGAATAAAGAGAAGTGTGGGGGTTAGAGTAATATAGTCTGGGATGTACGTTTTTGCCATCAACTATAAAGCTGGTGTGTCTATGTTGAGACACATTGGTCGTTGAAATGAGCATGGTTTGTGTTCAGGAGTGTGTATATTTTGACCTTAACCTTAGATATCGCATCGTGTAAGTCGCCGTCGGGTTGAACTGGATTACGGTTGGTGTCCAGGAGGGGTGTACATTACTTAAGCCAGGACCTCGCTGCACGCAGTCCTGTTATAGTTGAATTGCCTAGTTAGAGACCGAAGTCTGATTTGTTTTGACTAAGTTCTCGAAGCTAGTTTCTAGTATTATCCTAGTGAAAGTCTAGCATTGTGCACACTGATCGAATTTCCATAACGCCATTTTTGAATATTTATATTATCGATTGATTTTGACTTGCAGGTTGGCAAGTGCTTTAAGTTTGCTGAAAACTTATTTTCATTATATCATTTTCAATGTTTTCTCTTTTTAAATATTTTGATATAGTAATACTATTATTTTTCATATGATATAATATGGCTGGGAGAACGTCCGAGTTACTCCCCACTGACGTGGCTGTTAT
This sequence comes from Agrostemma githago, assembly GCA_958450325.1. Taxonomy (NCBI): domain Eukaryota; kingdom Viridiplantae; phylum Streptophyta; class Magnoliopsida; order Caryophyllales; family Caryophyllaceae; genus Agrostemma; species Agrostemma githago. Next base: position 27,492,584 of record OY288261.1, read on the forward strand.
GTTTATAACATGACAGGTAATTGCTACTGGGTTTTGGGTGTGAGCTAGCGAGTAGCGTGGATCCTACTCTTTCTTTATTCATGTAATTTATGGATTTGTATAACCTGTTTGAAGAATTTTCTTTTTAGCCCTTTTGTAAAAAGAGGCCTTTGTATTGACTTACCATTTCTTTTAATAAGATATAGTTTGTCAGTGTGTTTTAATCCCAACTCTACAGTGTTTCCGCCACTGTATTGCGTTAGATTTTCTAGGGGATTACCGTTGGTATCAGAGCATTGTTGCTCCCGACGCTTACACCTGATTCTAGGAAAAATACTCGTAAATGATTTGAATATTATAGAATTATTAGTGAGAGATGGGTAGAAACGAAAATAAGGACTTAACTGTTAGGTTTATGTGTTCTTGTAACTCAATGATTAGCGTTGAATATTTGTTTCTTTTGTTTGGAAGAAGATATTAGTATGATGCTGCTCTAGATCGGGACAAGACCTGCTTAGAACTCTCAACGACTGTTGGCTCGAGTGGACAACTTGGTGCTCCAAGAAAGATGCCGATGGTTACTTTTCGGCTCCGGTTCAGTTTGCTTAAGCTACAGGTTAGATGATCAAGAATAGATTCATGTTCCATGATGTTGCAGTAGATCTAGATGGAGCGACCCAAGACTTATGTGCTCGTTTCTCTACAAGAAGATGAAGTAATCCTTTTGGTTCCCTCGTGAACCTTAGAGGTCCGAAGATTCTCCTCTCTTTTTAAGTCTTACTTATTTAGGGTCATCGATTCTTTTCTTCCTTCCTCTACTTCTTCCAATTCCTCTCTTATATTCTCATCTTCATTTTCTTGGTGAATCCTTGTTCTATTCTTCTATTCTACCATCTTTCCTCTTGAGATTCTTGGTTTGACCGAATTCCGTCTCAGTGAACCCCGTGAAAAGTTATAGACGTTTGAGGTTTAGTAAACCCTTGTTACCTGGTTTGAGGATTGTGAGTCTACCCTATCGTCTAAGCAAGTAAGAAATTCTTGAGGACTGACTTGAATGATATTAATCAATTAATTAATGGATTTAGGTTGATACTTTAGTCACAAACATTGGGTTATAGATTACTTCGGTTATTTTGGAGTACTTTGAGTTGAATATATTTTGGAGGAATAAGAGTATGTCATATTTGATGGATACCTAGTACCTAACCTAGAACTGAACTAGTGTAGATGATAATATCACTTTGGGATTCTTACCTAATGCTAATTTGATGGATGCATCGTGAATATTTGGGATCATAGAGTATTGTTTAAAACGTGAGTGTTGTGGTACCATCAGAGGTTTTCATTAATACCGTTAAAAATCTTGGCTGACATAGATTACCCGTGTTTCTTAAAGATTAGGTCGTTGATCGTTATTTATGGTTGTAACCTATGAACTTTGGAGTTGAGTGATCTAACTTGGTTAAATTGTTGTTAACCTTAAAGAAAAGAATATTTTACACAATTAGAGGTTGGAGTTATCGCATTATTTTGAGGAATACTTAATGCGAATCATCTTGATGGATTTATAGTTCAGAACCCTTTCACCAACGAGATTGTGACTTCGTTGAGTTAAAAAAATAAAATTAGTGGTTTCGCTGTTACGATATGAAATTTGATGGACTCGTAGAATCATTGGTTGAATGACGTACTTGTGAGTGTTTGCGTCATTACCTACTGGTTTGAGCGTGTTGAGGATTTACTGTACTTTCCCAGCTTCTGTACTTGTGGCATTATAATTATGTTGGTAGTCATTTTTGAGGATTTCGTACCCGAGCATTGTTAATTGGTGGATCTTGTTTACTGTTCCTTACTCGAGAAATTTGGGATGTACCTCGAGTTCGAACTTTATGAGCTTTGGATTTAGGAACCTTATCGATCGCAAGTTTGGGTGTGTTTTTGTTGACCGTTGGAATTTTAATGGATGAGATTAGATTGTACTCCCTCTGTTTCTTTGATAGCTTCCACATTTCCTTTTTCAACCATTTCTTTGATTTCTTCCACTTTCCTTTTTTCTATCACACTTCTCTCTTACCTAGGTGGCCCACTTACTTTACTTCCTCTCTACTTTTACTTATTTTATTGTTTTTCTTAAGAAATGTGCCACTTTTAAGGTGGAAGAAATCATAGAAACGGAGGGAGTAAAACAATTGTGGATTGGTATCGTGTCGTTTGAACAATTAGATAGGCACGTGAGACATTTTTGGAGACTGTGACTGAGTACTACCACCTAGCGCCTAATATTGGACTTAGCATTGTTTGATGGAAATTAGGAACTCGTGTTGTGGCTGTTGTACCGGGAATCCCGAGATGGTTAACTTCTTCAATCCTTGAGAGCTCTATTTGACTCTCAAATTCATGCTCCCCTTAGCTTCTCTTGAATTCCGCTTCTTCTTCGGCCTTTCCTTTCGACTTCTTCATCGGGTTAGAAAACTTTTGTTTCGGTTTGTTGTTGATTTTGACTCTATTTATCCGTTTATCATTTCCCCGAACTTATTTTATGAAAAGTTTGACCAATTTAAATTTTTTTGACTTTCATGGAATTTTAATATTTTGAGTTATGAATTTCAAAACTTCTTTTTCATTTTCGTTTTTGGTTGATAACATTTTGAGTCCTGTTTCAGAATGCTTTAATAATTTATTTTAAAAGTATTTCGAAATTGTTTCAAATTTCAATCTTCAAGCAGATTTAAATTTTACGAAGATTTTCATAATCGCTAATATTTTGATTTCTATAATTTTTTTTATGTAAAACGATTTAACCTTTTCGAAAAAACATTGTATGTCTAAATTCTTGTTTTTTTTCTCTCTTTCGATAGATTTTAAATCTGTTATTGAAAATGTTTGACGACTGATTCGATTTTTATTTACTAACTACAAAATTTGATTTCTCAAATTTTTGTTTGGTCTTAAAATAAAATATTGTCGAAATTCGTAATCAAAACGTTTTACTGTTGTTTTGAAAATATTTGGGGTACTCACCCTCAAGTTCGTTTACAAATATTATTTATCGTCATTATTTTATCGAATAATTTTTAACTTACGATTTTGTTAATTTAAATGATTTTAAACTTTGGGTAGCTGAGCCCAACTCATTATGAAACAACTTTTGTCTTCGATTTCGATTTCATATTCTGTTTGAAGTTGTAATTTTTCTTTTAAACCGAGATTGTGATGCGAGCAAGCATTCTCTTTTTTTTTTTCAAATGATATAACCTTGTTTTCCATTTTATTATTATGTTTTTATTAGTTTCGAGGACGAAACTTCTTTTTAGTGGGGAAGATTATAACACCCCTGATTTTATGAATTAAACTGATAAAAATTTTGTTCGTATTCATATTTTTGTTTACGATTTAACTCGTAATTCTTAAAATTATTATAAAATGAATTTATCGTTTAATCGTTTTAAACTCCTAAAATTCTATTTGACTCGGAAACTCTTCATATATTTAATACATATTTTTATTTCTGTTTCGATTCATTTTATACATTTGATTTAATTCTTATCGAAAGCCTATTTCGACGATTTAAATTTTAAATTATTTTATTTATTTATATTTAAGATCGAATTTTCTATTTTCGTCTCGAAGTTCATTTATATTAAGTTTCGTCAAAATATTTATTTCCTTTCCTCGAGAAATCAATTTAATTCACTATATCGAATATTTATTATTTATCGGAAAATATTATTCCATCGTCTAAATTATTTATTTCTATAAACTTTATTTTCGTCTCGAATAGCTATTTATATCGAGAAACGTTTATTTTACTCATTGTATTAGTCGGCCCAATTATTTTTATTAATTCGATTTTAATTCGAGTTCGGGGTCAGTCAACCTATCGTTACGGGATATGTCTCCTACCCAATTCGTTTAATTTATCCGTTTATCTTATCCACTTCCTTGGGAGACTAATTCATCCCCTCTCTTATACGTTCACCCTCTTTACTTATTTATTTCCACCGTTTGACTACAATTTTTCTTCCCACGTTCACGTAACCTCATTCATCTCCCCTATTCATTCCCCTGTCAACCTCTTCATTGGTCCCCATCTATCAGCCTCCTTCCTCCATTTCTTTTCCTTTTGTACTGTTAGACAGTACCTCGCCACCACCATCATCGCACATCTGCTCCTCTATCATCCACCTGGTTTGCTCCGTCGCTGCCGACGGTATGCCTCTCGGATGCCTGCGCGTTGCCCTGATGCTGATTGAGGTAGCCTCCTTTTCTTCTTCTTCTCCCTCTGATTCCTTTCCTTTGCGGGCCTCGATACCATTGTCGTTGTCATTCTGCTTTTGGCTGTCCGTACTGTTGTTTGTCCCTCTTCTTTTTCTTGTTCCTTCGTGTTCTTCCTTCTTCTTCTTCTTCGTTATTGTTGCGTCGCATCTGCTGTTGCTGTTGTCGGTATTATGGTCCGCCTGATTTTGCTGCTGCTGTTGATCTTTGCTGCTGCTACTGTCTTCTTATCTTCGTTTGTGCTGCTATATTCGTAGTTACTGTTTTGCGGGCTGTTGTTGTTGTCATTGTTACTGTTTCACGCTGCTGTCCTGCTGTGCGCTGTTGTTTCATTTTTTCTGTTCTTCTTCTCTTCCCTTCTTCAACTGTTGCTATTGTTGATATTGTCGATGCTTTTTCTGTCAATGTTGCTGCTGCTGCTGTCATTGTCGCCGTGTTACGAACACTGTCCGGGTTCTATTAACTTTCATCCTCCTTTAGTCTTGCTGTTTATGCACAGAAAACCCGATCCATTCCTAAAAATTCAGTCTCCCCTGTTCTGTTGTGGTTCATCGTGTACCGTTAGTGTTTTTTTAATCGATCTTCTCTCTATTCTCATTTCTCCTCTTCCTCATCTTCGTACACTGCGTGAGTTTCAGTTGCGTTGTTATTATTGCTGTTTTGTTTCACTGAATCCTTAATGAGTATGTCGACCATTACCCTTTCTCGTTGTCGTAATAGTTTCTAATCTACTGCTGTTCGATTTTATTTGCGGTATCTTCGGTTTCTTTTGCTGCTATTTCTATCATGGCGCAGTTCTTGTTTTTTTTTGGGGACGTGTTTCCTTCTTTTCCTCGTGCTCTTCTTTCCTTTCTCCGTATTCTCATTTTCCCAATCTCGTTCTTTTTCGTTTCGTGAAAGCCTCGGAGTTTTGTTGAATCGGCTTTCAAATTCTAAGGTTCGAGCTTGGTCTAATCGAGAAAGGACATGTACGAGATTGATTCCAATATCGACTTAAGGTAACTTTACGACGTTACTCGATTTTATATCGTATAATTGAGTAGTAGTATATAGTAAGTATTTTAACTTCGATTTTCTAATTTTAGCTATTTATTATTTGCTAAAAATATTATTTAATAAATCGTGTGCTTATAAATATTTTTACAACTTTCGTATCGTTTTATAAATCGTTTGTAATTTAATTATTAACGATCGTTATAATATTTTGTTGGATATCGTGACACTAGTAACTAAATAATAACGATTTTATATTTTCTTCATATTTCGTTAATTTATAATTTTAACTCAAAATCGTATTTGTATATTATAGTCGAGATTTTTATACTTGTTCAATAAATTAAGTTTTGTTTTACGATTTATACAAATAAATGAGAAAATAGTCGATTTAGTTTTAAATATATTTTTAGTCGAGACTATTTTCACTAATAATTTCCTATTTGTTTCCGATTGACAATTTTTATTAAAATTCGTATTATTTATTAATAAAAGCTATTTGCTAAAAATAATTTGAAACCTTTATAAAATTCATTTCATTTATAAAACTCGTTGACTCAATTAGTTTTGATATCGTTTTTCCTTTAACATCTCTTTTCTAAAACTTATAGTTTTTAACTCGATTTCCTAATTATTTGTAAAATACTAAATATTGACTTATTATATTTTATTTATATTTTTGAGTAACAAATTTAGAAATATATTAAAGTTACGATAACGACGATAATAATAAAATGTTATTTTCGTTAGAAATGCTATTTTTATACATTTCACTCATTTTAATAACTTACGAATTTTCTATAACAATATTTCTATTTTAAGTAAGTTTCTAAAATTGGTAAGTTTCTCTTTTAATGTTTACTCCTTTTTATCTTCATATCATTTATATTGATTATATTTACTTTGAAATATCGATAATGGCTTGTTTTGGAGTTATGGAATAAAGAGAAGTATGGGGTTAGGGTAATATAGTCTGGGATGTACATTTTTGCCATCAACTATAAAGCTGGTGTGTCTATGTTGAGACACATTGGTCGTTGAACTGAGCATGGTTTGTGTTCAGGAGTGTGTATATTTTGACCTTAAACTTAGATATCGCATCGTGTAAGTCGCCGTCGGGTTGAACTGGATTACGGTTGGTGTCCAGGAGGGGTGTACATTACTTAAGCCAGGATTTCGCTGCACACAGTCCTGTTATAGTTGAGTTGCCTAGTTAGAGACCGAAGTCTGATTTGTTTTGACTAAGTTCTCGAAGCTAGTTTCTAGTATTATTCTAGTGAAAGTCTAGCCTTGTGCACACTGATCGAATTTCCATAACGCCATTTTTGAATATTTATATTATCGATTGATTTTGACTTGCAGGTTGGCAAGTGCTTTAAGTTTGCTGAAAACTTATTTTCATTATATCATTTTCAATGTTTTCTCTTTTTAAATATTTTGATATAGTAATACTATTATTTTTCATATGATATAATATGGCTGGGAGAACGTCCGAGTTACTCCCCACTGACGTGGCTGTTATGTTTATAACATGACAGGTAATTGCTGCTGGGTTTTGGGTGTGAGCTAGCGAGTAGCGTGGATCCTACTCTTTCTTTATTCATGTAATTTATGGATTTGTATAACCTGTTTGAAGAATTTTCTTTTTAGCCCTTTTGTAAAAAGAGGCCTTTGTATTGACTTACCATTTCTTTTAATAAGATATAGTTTGTCAGTGTGTTTTAATCCCAACTCTACAGTGTTTCCGCCACTGTATTGCGTTAGATTTTCTAGGGGATTACAGTTGGTGATGCACGAGTTGATGCCACTCAGATTAATTTGAGGCACTAATTGTTAGAGATTTCACAGGTATGTCAAACTGAAAGTAATGCATTCCTACAGACTTTGTGGGGTTTGTTTAAAACATCTTTGTAAGAATATTAGAGACGAACGTATACGATTTCTGCTATACTTAAACATAAAGTTTGGTGCTCGGTGTTTGATTTGCAAATCTTGGTTTCGGTTTCATGTTCAGCTAAGGTTCAGTTTTTGGTTGATTCCTTGCGTGAACTATTGTGCTTCCTTTACATCTACGATAGATTGAATGTGTTTGTTCCCTTCATGTTGTGTGATAGTTCTATAGCTGTCAAATACATATTGGCTTCTGTCAGGACTTCTGCCTACCCAATTATTTACTTTAGTGGCGTGTCAATCGATGGACCCTCTCAGTGGGATCGGATGTGCGCTGCATCAAGAAAATGTGTTAGGATGATGTCTGCTTCCTTGGTGCTGCACATTAGATCCATCGTTTGCAGTGCTTTTGAATTGATTGTGTCCGATCAAATGCGCAATGTGTTTTGAAGTTGTGTTAGACTGCTGCCTGTTTTGAGAATGTGGCTTCTACTGGATTGAGGTGTAGCTTACACTGTAGGTTTAGAATGTTTAAGTATTTAGCTTAAAGTTTTTGTCTTTCATGTCTCAAGGTAAATGCTTCAGTGCTCCTCCTATGTATGTTATGTATTTGTCGAATATATGTAATCACCTAATTGTCAGGTAGATCTGTGTAAAGCATTCAATCAAAGTCATGTAAGCATTCAGTCTAATTTGAATAGTATTAGTGGTTTTGCAAAATGAAGCCTAAAGCAACTTACCTAGCTGACTTGAATGTAGACAGCCGTGACTACAAGGTCAAGGTGAAGGTAATAGAAAAAAGACGGCTAAAAAAATCTCCCAAAAAAATAAGGTCTACCAGAGTTTGCTACTTGAAGATGAAAAGGCAAGATTACAATTTAGAATGTATATTGGGCTAATACATCTATCGTTTTAGTTTTGAATCTAATATACACTCTGAGCTATTCAAGTTGTTGAATGAGTCATACTTGTGAGTGTTGACTGAGGTGGCTGAATGAGTCATACCTATGATTGTTGGAAAGAAATTACTTTTGCCGATCTGGGGAAAAATCAAGTCATTTTTTATGTCATGAAATAGGAAATGTGTTGATGCAATTCTCAACGTGATTCTTGTTATTCGTCATTGAAAGACACCTCTGTATACACTCGAGAGTTAAGACCGAGCTATTGATATATTGATGGGGCCCTGGTGTGTGTTGCGCCCAAAACATTAATTATATAGAGTAATTCATCAGTTCTGTACCCAAATGTTTCGCTTAGATTACAACACCTGGTTGCTCACCGGACCAATATGATCTCTCAACCTTTTCTTTGTACTAAATGGTTGCTGAGAATATATAAACTGCACTCTGCTCCCTCGGCAACCACTGTATGTACCACCCATTAGCTGTCTTAATAAGAGGACTACAGTTTTCATGAGCCATGGAATTATGGAGTCTGCATTTGATCTTGATGAATAACCCAGACCTGCTGCCACACCTCGCTTTAACTTTGCTCCTAATTGTATAGTCTCTGATGTTTGGTTCTGCGATCGCCTGCTTATTTTTTTTGTTTACAGTATAGTCTGCAGATTTCTTCACCATCTTTTCGTGCACTTTGCTTTTAGTAAGAAAATTACTGTGTGGGGTTAAGATTCCTGTGCACAACTTGCAGGGCGCGAAGATGCGCGGTGCTCTGTTTGCCGATCAAGTTGCAATGTATGAAGATGCAGTTCATCGTAACAAGACATGTGAAATAACGAATTCTGCTATCAGTCCTCTCAAATCAGAATGGAAGACAAGTCCGATTGATCTCGACTACCAGATGACATTTAGCTGTCGAACACTCATATTTCCATTGGATAATGACACTGGTCTTGGTGCTGCTGCTACTCAAGAGTACCGACCAATCTTGCGGCTTCCAAGGCAGTAAGAGTATTCTTAACTATTTGTTAAGTAACTTTGTACCTCTAGATCTCTACCTCAGGTCATATATCTATACACATATCAGACTGTAACTATATATCTGACGGTCTAAAAATCGTATATCCTATAGTTCATTAATCATTTGATCTTACGAAAATTACTAGCACCAGATGGACCCACAGGTACAGATCTGTGTTTTGTACAAAGTTCATTAATCACCAGATGTGTTTATGATTCAGTCAACCTTACTCTTGCAAGCCCGTTAACAATCCGTTCTGAGATGATGCGACTTGGTTGATCCTAGTGCAACTTTAATTGCACAGTGGCTCTCATCTGCAACCAACACACAGTAATTATATAGTGAGACCTTCCACATACAGAGTGGCTACATGTTTAGTACCAGCCAGTTATGTGAGGGACATTACGAAAGATTGCACGTGTGAATCTGTTTCAAATTAGTGCAGCTACCCTCACGTCAAGTTATCTGACCAGATATAACTAGAAAGATAATAATTCAATGGAAGATGCCTTTAATTTATCTGTTCGGTGGTGTGTGGACACCTTTAACCTGTCAATGAGTTATAGACGAGTGATGACCAACTATCATTGCAGATGTGCCGGGTATTACCTTTTTTGTTGAAGACCAGTCGCGTGTGATTACAACATCTAAGAAACGCGAGTCCAGAGTACGAGAGCTCATGCTAATTGACCATAGGTGACATAAACACTACTCCGTCAATCATATGACGTATATTCTACACGTAAGTGAGTCTAACACTACACTTGGCACTGTATTTGTAACAACACTACTCAACCACTAGCAATCTCCGTATGGGATGAACTAGCTGAAGACGACTGCACCATGCATATTCCAGTACCAGCAAAGTTCAGGATGGTAGGCCTAACAACACTCCGAGTATCAAGTTACAAAGGTCTATATTATTTAGGTCGTCCTTTAATTTTTTACATAGAACAACCATTTATAAAAATGACTAGCGTTTATTACATGTAACCAACACATAGGATTCTCACTGTCAACTTCTACGTCAACTACTATCACACACGCGCCTGTTGGAGCTAAAGCTGAAGCACTGTCAACCTGGTAATATTCAGGTTTATCGTTATTTGTTAGCTGCAGAGCCATTTTATTCCCTACTAATCTTCCTGATATCTGTACATACATAGTGCAGACAACATTACTTAAGTGCTCTTAACCAGTGGATGCCTTTTACTCCACAATGATCTTACAACTCAAATTTGCATATGCCACCATTTGTAGGATGGCTACCCATCACATGGCACTGTCGGAACTGCAAGCAAGGATCTTTGGCGCGAGGGTGCCGTCTCAAATACAAAAGGCTATTACAATTGCATCCCTCCGTTCTAAGAAGGTACGCATAGCACTGTTATCTGTTTTCAGTTGAGAATATTGCTCATATACAACCAACTGTAAATGCATCGTTGTTTATGACTCCTAAAATATTCCGGAAGCAAAGTCAGTTCTACAGGATGAAAGACACTGGCCGGAAGTTACTATTCCGGATGCTGACCTATCTAAAGGGCATGCTTACTTGGGCTGTTCCCACTGCAGCAAACGCTCCAGCATACCACCGGGAACTACCTACACTTGCCATGCTTGCTCTACCCCAGATTGCACTTCAGAGCCACGGTACATTTGTCGCTATTCTACTTCTTTGCATTCGCTTTGACCTTCAAATTGTTCGGCACAGTAATATCATTTGGTCTCATATCATCAGCTAAGACCAGCAGTTCATCGGCACAGAAATAGTTTCGCCCAAATTTACCTGTGATATGCTCCCCTAAAGTCATACTGCCCACAAATTCCTACAGGGTCACTTTCAACTGTTAAATATCGGATGGGACAGGCACACTACCAATGACAACTTTCACAACAACCATTGAAAAGCTATTTATGATGTCGGTGTCAGACTTATTCCACATGAAACACTCTGTAAGTCGATAACTGTCTATGCATAACCGCTAACACAACTATTAAACACTTAATCTATATCTTCACACGTCCTTCAAAACTCTGCAGGACAATGATCAAGCTTTTACAATCATCCATGAAATGTTGCAGCGTAGGAAGTTCAAGGTCTGTGTTGGTCCAGCAACGTCACTATCAATAAGTAACATTCTGCAGTGGGTAGTAAAGCAGGTCGTCGTAGCTGACGCTGGTATCAACAATCAAGCAAATAGTGTCAGCATTCCAGCATCAGATTTACAAACTCAAATACCTGAAACAATTCCAGCAGAAGTGAAGCAAGTCAGCATAGATGAAGCTAGCAGCAACAGCCCAGCAGCCACTGTCAGCACTCCATCGCCCGAAACTCCTCATATAACTTAGAATTTTATCCAGCATCTTCGGGTAGCATAAACCAAAATTCTGCCATCTTCTCCGTGATTTATAACTTTCTTCTACAACTCATCGAAAACTTACGATGAAAAAAACATGCCCGTATTTTGTGTAGCCAAAGGCTACCTGAACTCCTGAACGTATTTTTGTAGTAACTATCGAACAAGTATTTATGTATGCCTTTCAGGTTTATGTTAAACTGCGAAGCTACGCTTGCTGGTGCTATGCTTGCTGGTGCTATGCTTGCTGGTGCTATGCTTGCTGGTGCTATGCTTGACGTTTGCTCAAACATACTACTTCCATCTTGAAGCTCCGCGCGCATCGCGCGCGGAGAAACAACTAGTTTATTTAAAAGATTCAGTTTCATATCAACTTATTTAAAAGATTCAGTTCCATATCAACTTAAGTTATTGGGGGTATAGATTTATTTTGTAACATCAGGCCATATTCTGTAAAATAAAAATATAATATCGGTAAATATTAGTTTACTTTTTGGTTATAATTTCAGTACAAAAGATTCCAGGCGGTTTGAAGTAACATTATCATAAGGCATGTGTCAAATTAATTAGTGTTTTAAAGAATATATAAAAATTGACGGACAAAAATGTTTGCAGGTCTGTACATATATATGGATTGATTGTGCATATATATGTCTGATCAGATCCGAAAAATTGGATGTCAAACATTTGATTGTGTATATATATAAATTGTTTACAGTTCTGTACAAAATATTTTTTTGAAGATTATTATGAATACTATAATGATAAATGGATATATATATATCCACATAATTTTGGTAGATGTATCTTATGATATTTATAAATGAATATGCATTCACTATTGATAAGAAGAAGTAGATTGAGTGATTTTTTATTTAAAAAATTCAGTTCCATATCAACTTAAGTTAACGGGGGTATAGATTTATTCTGTAACATAAGGCCATATTCTGTAAAATAAAAATATAATATCCGACAAATGTTAGTTTACTTTTTGGTTAAAATTTCAGTATAAAAGAATCTAGACTGTTTCAAGTAACATTATCAGAAGATATGTGTCAAATTAATTAGTGTTTTAAAGAATATATAAAAATTGACGGACAAAATACCATCTGAAATGAACAGAATTTTTTTTTTTTAAAAAAAAAAAGTCAGATAAAAAAAATGTTTGCAAATATTAAAGGATACTGTAATATTTGCATTAGGGATTCATATTTTGAATCAAGGATTAATTTAGCTGGTATAATGTTCAGGTTAATTCAGTGCGGAGATGTGATTGTGAAGAGGGATTGCTCAGCCCAAACTGTATAGCCCAAGACGTTGAATGCAAAATATTATAACTTGATTAGGAAGATAGTTTGATTAGGAAGATTTTGCGTAATTGCCTAAAATAACTGTGGATTAATGTGGGTTGAGTATTTCAGAATGGAGACCAATGAGCTGCGCCATCTCAGCTGCCTTGGTCAGCTGCTTTGGTCTCTGTTTTAATAAATAAAGGAATAAAGGATTCTTTTGTCCATAACTTTAACTATGTATAATCCATACGTTCTAATAAGTTCCACACATTTACTTTTTTTTGTCTATTTACAAGTGAAAACAATATTCGATATAACTTTTCTTATATAAATAAACGGATATTTCTCACGGTACCCTCGAACTTTGACAGGTTACACATGGTACCCCTCATTTTAAGTTTGTTCCTACGATAACCTTGTATTTTATATTTAGTGTCCGTGGTACCCCTGATAGATTCTCCGTCATAACGGCGTTAAAAGTAGTTTAACTAGACTTGATTTAGTGGTTAGTTTATTTTGGAGCGAAAATAATGGAAAACTGAGTGAATGCCTATAATACCCCTGTGTTTTCAATATTTTAACCATCTTGTGTTTCCCATTCTTTGCCCACGGTACCCTTCCATGGTACCCCTTAATAAATTGTAAGGCTAGGTTAATGAACATACTCCACTTTAAATAGTGCTCTTACAAACTTCATGACTACCATCTTCCGTTCTAACTTTGCACCATTGAAATCAACCACACTCATCGCACTTACAATACAACTTAAATGAGTTTGCTATAGTAGGATCAAATGTTCGTATATTTGTTCTTATAATTAGTCTCACACATGATTTGTTGTCTACATTAACTTCTATTGAACGAGATGAAAAATGACATTATGTGAAGTAGAGTATGTTCTTTATTTGTTGTGCTATTGTGCTGACTTCTAATCCCAATAACTTGGTATTTATAAGCAAATGAACAACGGTTAATTCATTAACTTAGTTGTTACAATTCATTCAGGGTATCATGGGCAAAAATTAAAATCACATGGGTACCATGGGCAAAGAATTGAAAAAACATAGGTATTATTGTTAAAATATTGAAAAAACACAGGGTACCATTGTTAAAACATTGAAAACACAGAGGTACCATGTGCATTCCCTCAGTTTTCCACTATTTTCGCTCCAAAATAAATTAACCACTAATCAAGTCTAATTATGTTAGTATATTATTAACATGACATAAATAAAACATAATTCCCATAAATCTTTGAACAACATGCATGAAGGTCGCAAAAGATTAATTAAGAGAGATCAAGACATACCTCCTGACATTGTGGAATAAGTCAAGATCTATTACGAGCGATATAAGGGGCCGTTTGGTTCGCAAAAAGGTATGGGTTTAGAATCAGGAATCAAATCAGGGTGGTATGCGGTTGAAATTGATTCCTGATACTCGATGTTTGGTTCATTTTTAGATGATTGAGAATCAAATCCGAAATTTTAATTTTTTTTTAAAATTATATTTTAAATATATAAAAATTTATATAACACTGACTATATAAAATCTAAAAAATTTAACATGAAAGAAAAAATAAATAAATTTCATTAAAAGCAACCCTTTTCGGCGATATAAAATGATGAGTTACATTAATAAAAATTTAAAATCATTTTTTTAGTATTTTAAATTAGTGTTTTTAATAAAATATTTCATTAATAATATTTTTTAAAACAAATTGGAAGAATTTATTTTTCGGAAAATCAAACAAAGTGTGATTCCAAGGGTATGAATCTCATACCCACCACCTCCCTTGGGTATGAGAATTGAGAAACCCATACCATGAGGATTTGAGGCATGGGTATCAAAATGAAAAAAATTGTCAACCAAACACAAGGTATGGGTTTGGTTCATTCTATGGTACGTACTACGTGGTAGCTTTTCATATACATATATATATATGTATTGGTTGGGTGACTGGCACGTGGTAACTTATGTGGATACAATGGATTTTGACCCAAGCTTGTACAATTATTTTTCTTTGTCCGTCGAAGATTTTATTTTCATGAAACTCCGGTCCTTTGAAGATTTTATTTCGTGAAGCTCCAGTCTTTTGAAGATGTTATTTCGTGAAGCTCCAATTTGAAGATTTTATTTCGTGAAGCTCCAATTTGAAGCCTTTCATGAAGCTTCGATTGAAAATTATTTTTTTCGTCCTCAGCCGAGTTGTCACGAGGTGAACCCGTTCGGGTCATCAGGACGCTCACATGGAGAAGACACCCAAGTTGTCACGAGGTGAACCCGTTCGGGTCATCACGACGCTCGCATGGAGGAGGTACCCGAGTTGTTACGAGGTGAACCCGTTCGGGTCATCACGACGCTCCCGTGGAGGAGACACCTGAGTTATTACGAGGTGAACCCGTTCGGGTCATCACGACACTCACGTGGAGGAGGCACCCGAGTTGTTACGAGGTGAACCCGTTCGGGTCATCATGACGCTCACGTGGAGGACGCACCCGAGTTGTTACGAGGTGAACCCGTTCGGGTCATCACGACGCTCACGTGGAGGAGGCACCCGAGTTGTTACGAGGTGAACCCGTTCGGGTCATCACAATGCTCACGTGGAGGAGGCACCCGAGTTGTTCTGAGGTGAACCCGTTCGGGTCATCACGACGCTCACATGGAGGAGGCACCCGAGTTGTTACGAGGTGAACCCGTCCGGGTCATCACGATGCTCGTATGAAGAAGCATCTGGTGATTCTCCTTTTATTTGAAGCATACTAAAGATTTCTTTGCTTGACCTTTCTTATCCCAGGTGTACCTTCTAACCATTTCTTACCCTCTTCGTATTTATCCTATTTGCAGGATTACCATGGTATTTCTGAAGAGTTGGAGGGAAGGTTGTGATGAATATTTATCCATCGTTGGTCGCAAAGAAGATGATGCTGCATCTGGACTCTGTTTTCCCACTCGTCTGTCCCTGCGTTCGTTAGTTGGCGGGGCAGCTGACATCACCAAAAAGGATTTTCCGGAGAAAATGTCAATGAAGATAGATCCTAAAGAACCTGATGCTAAATCGCGTTACCTGTTGCAGAGCGTTGTGAAGGTGAAGGATGAGTTGCATTCTACTTATCCGCTCCTTGGGCGCAGAATTATTGACAAAGACGTAAGATGGGGATCCTACAACTTCAGAATCCAAGGCGAACCAATTTTTATTTCAAGATATTTAGAGTGGACTGAAGATGTGTTTGCCCGGTTCAAGGGTATTCTTTCGTCAGCTTTCCTCTACTCGGCGATCTATGCTTCTTTGTATTCTTATGATAAGAACCTGGAGGTGATGCATGCCTTTTGCGAAGGATGGTGCCCCATTACTAACACGCTCCACACCAAGCCGGGTGAATTTTCTATTTCACTATATGATTTGCGCAAGCTTGAAGGCCTAACTGTTGTGGGGGAAATATACGATGAAATGGTGTCACCACTGAGCACTACTTTAAGGGCGAAGGATGCGAATGACAAGTATATACTTACTAGCACGTGTGAGATCTTGCTTGAGGCGTTTTACCATCTTGACAGGAGATCGACGGTCCGAGGCCAAGTTACCGCTGAATAGTGGATTAATTTCTAGTGCAAGAAAGAAAAGGTATACTCGTCGCGAGAAAAGAGGCGGGAGACGAAGAATGCACCTAGACCTCCACAAAATATCCCAATGATGAGATCAAGCCCCGACCAAATGATGAATGGACAGAGGAAGAGCATGCGGTGTTCAAAAAATTGAGGATTAACGACTCTCGATGTACCAAGGCTTACTTGGCTGCGTATATGTCATGTTGGCTATGCGTATTTGTTTTACCGGAGCATACCGATCGACTAATCAGACCTACCACCTTTGAAATCGCGAGCTTGATGGCAGAGGGACAAGTCTTTAGTTTGACGATTCCAGTCTTGGCCAGTATTTACCGGGGTCTAAATGATATAGCCATATATTTGAATCCTGGGTATGCCAAGTCGTTTTTTCCGGCCCATTACCTCTATGCATGGACCGCTCACTACTTTAGCACTCATCATGCAATGTAACCTTCTCCTTATGGCCCTACCAGGGCAAGGTGTTCCCTCGGAGTAAAAAGGAATGATGCTGCTGGAGCCCGAAAGCTAATTCATGAGGGAGCTAATGTCAACCCGAGGCGTTTCATACGGAACAGAAAACATTGTGATATTCTGTCGGACAATGGGAGCCTCAAGAATTATGAACTTGATTATTTTGCCTCGATGCGCTCTTCGTGCTTGTGTCTGCGTTCAGGTGCTGTTTTTCATGTTGAGCCTTATAATCCTCATCAATTTAGCAGACAATTTGGCTTTTGTCAGGACATTCATGGTTTACTAGATTGTGGCTCCATCAAAAGAAACGCTACACGAATTGAGGCGTTGAGGTATTGGAGATTAATCTTGTTTACCGGAAGCATGGTCCAAGTTTGCCTTCCTAGTCCGGTACTTGATTGGTGAGAAAGTGTCACTCCTTCTTTCACCAAATGGTGGGAAGCGAAATGTCCAAACGATTTGAGGGATAATGCGAACATTCTCATTCGTAGCACCAATAGTGATCCCCAAAAACCAAGGAAACGACACCTACAAAGGGATACCGCCGATTAGCCTCAGGAGCAGAGAAGGAAAATGCAATCCAAAGTCGTCATTGTGAGATTGGATGAACATGCTGAGGAGGATGATCGAAATAGCAATGGAGATTCCGAGGTCGATCCTAAACATGATTGTCGAGGCAAAAAGGAGACCCGTGCCCCCGTTACGAGTAACCTCAGGCTGGATACTCAGATGTTAGAAGGGGTTCGTAGTGCTTCGTGTATGTCATCGCAGGCACTGGTAATTTATTTATTTATTTATATTTTTTTACATATTACAAATTATCAATATTTTTTTTAAAATTTTATTTTAATGCGTTTCTCACTTCCTTACCCACTTTCAGGAGGGTGACTTGGATTTGGAGTTGGCTGGGATTCCTGAGGAACATGATTTGATGCCTCTTCAACCAAACACACGGCCGGGAAAGGGAAAACAACTTGTCATGCTTGATAAATCTGCGCCCTTGGAAGGTTGCCCCACTCCATCTTCTCATGGTAGCCAGACTGGAAGTTCTTTTGCCGCCGTAGACGGACCATCCTCAGTGGAGCGGCTTCCCCATTGTAGGCAGGAAGTACGGAAAACTTTGCATGTCCCGATCAAGCCTATTGCTCTGACTACTTGCTCTATGACCTCGTTTCGGCCAGCCTCTCCGTACGAGGGAGTATTTGAAAAAGCATTGCGAGAAGTTCGTTCGACATTTCTCACGGAGTTGAAGAATGCCAGTTGGTCTAAAGTAGGCGAGGTGTCGATGCAGGCCAAAGATTGTTTTGCAAGCATGCGACGGCTTCAAGGCGACCCTTCTTTGTTGCGAGCTCAAGTTGATTCTTATGTGAGTGCGGTTAATGCCTACCTTGCGCTAGAGAGGCAAACATCAAAATGTCACCAACTTGAGGATAAGAAACTTGCATTACATCAGAAAATGGAGCGAACCAAGTCACTTGAAGATAAAGTGAAAGAGGAGCATTAGGCGGAAACCGTGAAGCTCTCCGTTACTCGTGAGAAGATCGTGAATCTCGAGGCCCAGCTTAAACTGGCGCGTGAGGAGGAAAGTTTACTACAAGGTAGCATGACAACAAAAGATGAAACTCTGAATTTGTTGCAGATAGAAATCAAGGGTGCTATGAGATCACTAGAGGAGCTCGAAGATATCCCCGTTCCGACTGCCGAAGAACAGGCTATGATTGAGGAGCAACGAAGAGAGCTGGAAGGGATGCGCGCCTCCTTTGATACTAGCTAGTAGGAACTTAGGAATTGTTTCTTCTCTTTGTAGTTCCATAGAATATAGCCTTACTGGTTCATTAGTGATTGTCGTCGTGTTTATTTGTTTCCTTGCCATGCCTCCCTTGTTTGGATTCACAACCTCAAATGTTATAATGAAGTTCATTTAGCCGTTCACAGTTTAGGCTCTTGCGGGCCATGAACATTGTATTATATTTTTTTTTATTTAATTTTTATTTTGGGGGGCGGCTGCACTTGAGCTACATGTTCACCCAAGCTGCCTACGTAGTTGCAAAACAAAATAATGCTTTACAAGATCAAGTCAACGTAGTTCGATAAGAGAATGGGTGGTTTGTTTGGTGGTGTGGCTGCACTCAAGCTACGTGTTCACTTGAGCTGCCTACGTACTTGCAAAACACAGATGGTGCTTTACAAGATCAAGCCGACGTAGTTCATGGGATATTTTTGTGGATTTTTTTTATCGCTTTTTTTTTGTGTGCAGTTTACCCTCTTTCTTAGGAGTGTTCATTGCAGTTTAGCATCTTGCTTAGGAGTCTTCAGCATGGGGATTTAAGAATAGTAGCGTTTCAGAAATTTCCTATTGATCGGGCCTACGCGCACACCATCTTCATCTACAACTTTGTATGCACCATTTGTGTAGACTTCTCGCACCACATATGGACCATCCCACTTGGCGGTGAATTTTCCTACCGGCTTGTGAGAAGTAATGATCGTCCTTCGTACTGCAAGAACCAAGTCTCCTACCTAGAAGGAACGAGGGCGCACCTTTTTATTGAACGCTCGCGATAATCGTGCCTGGTAACATTGAAGCTTTTGTTGGGCTTGCAGCCTTTTTCCATCGAGAGCCTCTAGCTCTTCCAGACGCAACTTATCGTTTTCATCCTCTGTATGTCTTTCCTGAATGGCTATGCGCAACGATAGGATCTGCAACTCCAGCGGCAACACAGCTTCTACTCCATACACCAATGCATACGAGGTCGCTTGAGTTGGTGTTTTGTATATAGTGCGATATGCCTATAAAGCTTCTCCAACTCTTTCATGCCAGTCTCGTTTTGACTTTCCCACCACTTTTCTTAGCAGGTTACAGAGCGTCTTATTGAATACTTCGGCTAGACCATTCACCGGAGCGTTGTACATTGATGACTTGTATTATTTGAACTTGAACTTTTCTGCTAGGCTTGTCACCAATTGGTTGACAAATGGCTTTCCATTATTGGTTATGATGCGTTGTGGTACACCATACCTGTAGATGATTTGAGTTCGGATGATGTCCACAACATTTTCTTTCTTCACTTCTCGTAATGTGACTAGTTCTGCCCACTTTGAGAAGTAGTCAGTACCGGCGAGAATGTACTCGTGTCCATTGGAAGCCTTTGGAGTGAGTGGTCCAACAACGTCGAGTCCCCAAGCTTCGAAAGGCCATGAAGAGACGGTAGGATGCAATGGCTCCGGCGGCTGATGTACGAATTTTGCGTTGAATTGACAAGCATCACATTTTCTTGTGAAGTCTATGCAATCTTGCACCATGGAAGGCCAGTAGTATCCCATTCTTTTTACGCGATCATGAAGTTTTGGACCTGACTGTTGAGCTCCGCATATGCCAGAGTGAGCTTCATGCATGGCTTCAGTGGATTCATCCTTCCCTAGAAAACTCAACCATTGTTCAAGAAAAGAGTGCCTATAAAGTGCTCCTTTAAAGTGGATGAATTTCGGGGAACGTCGGTGTATCTCTACTTTGGGCCTAGGATCGTCTGGCAACTTCTGGTGGTCCAAGAATTCGATGATGGGTTGACGCCAGTTAACTTCATCAATTGTGTAGACGTTGATCATATTCGTCTCGTTCCTATTTTCTTCCTCCTCAAGCAATGGTATTGCCCAACGATTATAGACTGGAACTTGCATTGATTCTTCTGCCCCCAGTGCCAATGTGGCTGCGAGGTTAGCAAGCGCGTCAGCCAACTTATTGGCACTTCTCGGTACATGGCCAATGTTGACGGTGTTGAGTTAATTTAGCAGTCGGAGTGCTTGTTGATGATATGGGACCAAATCCTCTTTTCGCACTTCATATTCATCGAGGACTTGACTGATCACGATCTGCGAGTCTCCGTAGATGTCCATGTCTTGAACACCTATTTCGAGCGCCATCTAGAGACCAAGTATGAGGGCCTGGTATTCAGCTACATTGTTTGAGCATAGATGAGTCAATGAAAAGGAGTATGGCAAAACATGGCTTTGTGGAGATACAAACACCACTCCAGCTCCGGCTCCGGCTCGTCTTGCAACACTGTCGAAGTACATTTGCCATGCCGGTAGAACGTCCACATAGAATATCTCTTCCCCAGGCAAGTCGTCAGAAAGTTCCCATTCGGCTGGGACTGGATGGTCGGCGAAGAAGTCGGCGATGGCTTGCCCTTTCACAGCTTTTTGAGGCACGAAAACCAAATCATATTGTTTCAGCAACACCACCCATTTTGCGAGCCTTCCTGACAACACCGGTCTTGAGAGTATGTATTTGATCGGGTCTGCCTTGGATACCACGTGTATAGTGTGTGCTTGCATGTAGTGCCTTAGCTTTTGAATTGCAAACACCAGTGCAAGACATATTTTCTCGATTGGAGAGTAATTTACTTCAGCTCCCACCAAAGTACGACTCAAGTAGTAGAGTGCCCTCTCTTTGCGGTCTTCAATTTCTTGAGCACACATTGCCCCCAGGGATAGTTCTTGTGCCGCGATGTATAAGATCAGTGACTTCCCAGGAATAGGTGCCCCCAGCATAGGTGCACTGGCCAAGTATTTCTTTATGCTTTCGAAAGCATGCTGACAATTATCATCCAATTGATACGGAGCATCATTCTTCATCAAATAGCTAAACGGTTGACAACGCCCTGCGAGGTGGGATATGAACCTTCTAATGTATGCGAGGCGTCCCTGCAATCCGCGTAATTCTTTCAACGTCTTAGGCACCGGCATTTCTCGGATCGCTTTGTTTTTGGTTTGGTCGATCTCAATGCCTCGATGTCTGACAACGAATCCCAAGAATTTTCCTGAAGTGACACCAAATGCACACTTGAGTGGATTCATCTTCAGCTGACATTTTCTGAGCCTTTCGAAGATAGTTCGGAGGTCTTTAATGTGGTCTTGTCTTTTCTTTGATTTAACAACCACATCATCGACGTAACATTCTATTGTTTTATGCAACATGTCATCGAATATTTTCTGCATTGCCCATTGATATGTCGCACCAGCATTCTTCAATCCGAAGGGCATGACTGTGTAACAGAATATCCCTTTCCGTGTGCGGAAAGCGATGGCCTCTTGATCTTCCGGTGCCATGTGTATCTGGTTATACCCTACAGTACAATCCATGAATGAGAGCGCTTCGTGCCCAGTAGTTGCATCAATCATTAATTCTGTGACGGGTAGAGGAAAGTCATCTTTCGGGCATGCGTCATTGAGATCTCTGAAGTCGACGCATATTCGCAATTGTCCATTCTTCTTTCTGACTGGGACAACATTGGCTATCCATTTAGGGTACTTAACTTCACGAATGAAACCAGCTTCGATGAGTTTGTTGACTTCCTTTTCAATTTCAGGGACAAGCTCAGGCCGGAAGCGACGTTGGGGTTGATTCTTAGGATTAACTCCCTTTTTGATTGCTAGACGATGTACTGCAATCCTTGGATTGAGTCCCGGCATTTCCTTGTAGCTCCAAGCAAAAACATCTTTGTACTCGAGCAACAATTTGTAGTACTTGTCTTCTTCCTCCTTAGTCAGCAGAGAACTCACATATGTGGGGCGTGGGTCTTCAGAAGTCCCCAAGTTGAGTTCTTTCAACTCATCTACCGTTAATTGTCCCCCATCTTCCAATGGTTCAGGTGCTTCGTCTGCATCCACCTCTTTGTTATCGCCAGGGATCTCCTCCACCGTGATATGATAGGAGGTTGCCACTTCTGAAATTTTGCCTTTTTGATGCTGCCGCCATTTGATGATGATGGGTCAACATGCTCACCATTTTTTGAATGACCAGTGATAATCAAGATGCGACTCCGTACTTTAAGTGGTGCATGTTGCGTGATGTCCACTGCTTGCAAGCGCTTCATGAGGGAGGGTATTGCGCTTTTAAAATCATCGTCTAATTTTATTTCTTCTTCTTTTGATTTTGTAGGAGTTGAAGAACGACGACCTTCACCTTCATGCTTTTTAAGGACCCCTAGCCGGCTGAAGACCGTCCTTTTTTGGGCACCTAGGCGATGATGCGTTGACCTTCGACAAATGCTTTGTGGTCTAGAGTTTGGCAATACTGCTTCATCTCCATTTTGGTTGCCTAACCTGCTGAACACAGAACGATGATTGGATGGAGAACTCGTCCTTCCTATCCTGTCAAACACAGAAGTTCGAGTTGTCTCCATGGGCGTACTTATCCTATCGAAGATCGATGTGGATGATGGCTTTATCGTGCCCCCTGCCTCGTCATCTTCGACCTCTTCCGCCGTGATATGTTATGATGATGTAGTATTACTTCCTTTTCGGCTTCCAATCTTTATCGGTGGAGGAGGTTGATAGCTTATCCCAGGCTTTGGCAACTCTACATACGCCTTCTTTTTCATACTGGTCTTGTTGTGCTTTACTAAGGCTGTATGGTTTTGGAATTTCATCGACAGCCGTCCCTATGGAATTTTGTTTTGAAAAGTCGTAACCTGCTTTCCCTAACATTTTATGCTCATTGGGGTTACAAAATTTGTCGAACTCTTTCAGCCTTTGGGTATCTTCAACTGCTCTGTCAAATCCATCTAAAGGTGGTCCGATGATCTTGGTTTCTGATGAACTTGGCAAAGGTGTGGTGACCTTGGCTACCCATTCTTGCTTAAATGTTTGACTTGGTTTGTTTTTATCGCTGGATTCCGTCTTTGTTGGAGTATATTCTGCAAAAGAACTCTCCCCTTCTTTGCGACGAGACTTCGGGATGTATCGAAGGACAGATGGTGCAGGCGTTAGTAGCACTTCTTGCTTCTTGGGATTTACCACTGGACTGGTGAACTTCACAACTTTGTTTTCATTTAGTTCATCTTTCTTTTCCTCAGCACGACCTGCAGCTGCATCCTTTTTTATGACGTTCTTCTCCAGCTTGCCTCCAGCCCCAGTTGAGGAGATGGTGGTTGGCATAAACTCGTTAGGCGTTGCGCATTCATCGAAAAACTTTGCATCCGCGAAGAAGGTGTCAGCCTTGGAGAATGGTTTGGTATCTCCATTTATTTTCCTTTCTCCCCGTCGGTAGTACTTCAGACATTGATGAAGGGTTGAAGCGACGATGCCATTCTCATGCTTCCATGGTCGTCCCAGCAGTAACCCATATGATGTCTTGGCTTCGATCACATGGAACAACACGTCAGACGAAAGGTCATCCATGGTAAGGTTTACACGGATCATCCCGATTGCACGCTCACCTGTCAAATTGAAACCGTGAATAATCGTCCGACTGTTGGTAAGTTCCCCCACGGTGATGCCTAATTCCTTCATCGTAGCTTTTGGTATTATGTTGACTCCTGTAGACACCCACATTTTGACTGCCAGGTGTCTATAGCAGTTTCCGACAAACACCCGATGATGATCGGACGCAAACGTGCTTTAATATATTCGGAAACGGGCTCGAAATCATTGGCATTTGGCTTGGGCTTTTTACGGAGTACATATCTCACAAAATCAACCTCAAAATCAGGCCCAGTAGGTCATTTCGAGTCAAATAAGACTAATTTGGGTCGATTCCGACACCAGGGGTAAAACCGTCTTTTAGCGAGCGAGTCAAAACCCGGTCAAAAATATTCTCCGGACACGCGAGTCAGCCGTGACACCTCACGTGGCTGATTCAAGCTCCAATACTACAAAAATCAGCTACACAAAATATTAAACAAATCCGTTTAAAGATAGAATTCGATCTCAAGTAGGAATTCTATCCGAAAACCGAATCAAACACTCAACCGAGCGCAAGACACTCAGCCGAGAAGCCCATACCAGCCGAGATTCCCTTTCTTCTTTGCCAAATAAATGGAATTCTCGTTCTTCTCAGCTTCTTACGTTTCCTATTGATAAGTGTGGTTTGTAGTGCCTATTTTGTAGTGTTTTGGTCCCATTTTCCTTGTAGAATCGCTCCTTGGGAGCGGTTTAGGGGCTTCTTATGCTTCCTTTAGTTGGTTTCAGGCTCCCGAGACCGATTTGGAAGAGTTTGAGCGATTCCGACTCTATACATACACATTTTGGAGCCAACGGAGTAAAGGAACGATGACTCGATGCCTTGGAATCGACACCGAGACCTTGGGACCCAATCCCGAGCCTCCGAGACCCAATCCCGAGTCCCGAGAATCGATGGGAAGCCCATGAGAACAAAGGAGGGACCAAAAAGTTCATATTGGAGGCCTACAAGGCTCATCCCGGACGGGTATGGCCTCATCCCGTCCGGGATGAAGGAGGAAACGAAGATGAAGCTACTGAGGGTCCATCCCGACCGGGACCGATCATGTCCCGACCGGGACCACCTCGTCCCGGCCGGGATGGCTATGCTGCAGCTCCGCCTTGTTTCCTTTCAATTCCTTTCCACTTGTAACCCTATATATACCCCCCTCTTGTATTAAGACACCATCTTATGTTATATTCTTCACCTCTCCTAAAACCCTAGACTACTTTAGGTTAGATTAGATTAGATTAGTGTAGATTAGTCGGTAATTAGTTGTTAATTCAAGTTTAGTCTTGTATTAAGGGAATTCTTCAAGATCCATCCAAGATTGACAACCTTGGGTGTTTGTTTTGGGTTTTCTTCATTAATGCAAGTTTTGTTCTTTCTTCTTCATTAGTATGTTAATCTCCTCTTCCTTTTCCTCTTAATCTTTATTTATGTTATCCAAGTTTCAATCTTTAGTTCTAGTTTATTGTTTTGTCCTTCATACTTGTTAGTTTGTTTATGTTTGTTTTGTTTTCTTATGTTGATCCATCTTGTTCTTGTTAGTTATAGTTTGATTATGTTAGAGTAGTGTTCTTGCTAGGGTTAGTAGGGTGATTAGGGTGTTAATTGGATGATTAAGGTATTGTTGGATATGTTGGTGGAAGATTTGGGTTTCCTCTTGGTTTGGTGCACATCACATGTTTGTTGAAATGCTTGAATGACTAAGTAGTTGCGAATGCTTGTTTTTCTTGCCTTTCTCTTGTGGGTGATAGTTTGTTTGTGGGTTTGGTTCTCTCACTAAGTTGCGAGAGCCCGGTGAGGACGACCCCTAGGTCGGTCTAAGTAGCGAGAGCCCGGATGCGACCTAGGCCACCATAGGGCGCTAGAACCCCGTTTGTCATGTGTGTCGCCGAGATGGGTTCTAGGTGGAACCTCTAGGTGGGTCTAAGTTGCGAGAGCCCGGACCAACCTAGATCACCCTACTACCTCCTTCGTTCTAGTTCTCCCTTGACCATTCCGTTACCCCTTTGACCCCGACCTAACTCTAGCCCGTTTCCTTATTTGTGTTCCTTAGTCATAGTCTAGTTTTCTCCCCTCCTTATCATTTCTAGTTTAGCTTAGTTCGTTGACTTAGTCTCGTATTTAGGCGACCTTAGTCTAGGCTCTACATTACCGTCCCCGTGGATTCGACCCGACTTACCCTAGCTACCCACTAGGATTAGCCGGTTACTTTACTTGATCGATTGGGACGTGACGAATCCCTGCCATCAATTTGGCGTCGTTGCCGGGGACGGTGCTAGTTTAGACTTTGTTTTCCTATTTGCTTGACTTTGTCTTTGTGTTTGTGTTTTTGTTTTTTCTTTTTGTTACTTTGCTTCTTGTGTGTGTGAAGTTTATTTCTCTCTTTTCTAGTGCCCAAAAAGCACTAGACTTCTCACGTTTGTTCTTAGTCCACAGTTTGTGCTTAGAGGTGGTGACTATCTTCTTCTTGCAACTTAGAGCCGCTTAAACGGACGGTTGCTAGGGTGAGAGGTTTCCAACCGGGTATGAGCTACGATTTTCGAGCAAGCATAAGGTTTGATCTAAACTCCACACAGTCGGAAGCCGATATGAGCTACTCCTCTTCTTTCATGAACCAAGGGTATGACATGACGTCCTCCTACCATTATCAAGCTTCTTGGGGTAATCAAGACGGGTATGATCTTCAAGGATATGAAAACGGCTACCAACAAGTGAACGATTACCAATCCTATGATCATGGTGACTATTACTCAAGCTATGAATGTGAACCCACCATGTTCAAGCAAGATTCACCTTATGGAAGCCAATACCCCCAAGACCCACAATATTACCCTCCACCCCAACCACAATATGAACCCCATGACCCACAATACTACCAATCATCCCAACCTTGCTACCAACAATATGATGCCCCACCCCTTGGGCATTATCAAGATTTTCAAGGAACTTTAAAAGACCCCAATGATCACCAATTACCCGACACGGAGGTGTTTCAATGTATGCTTCAAATGCAAAGGAGCATCCAAGAAACGGCCATTCAATTGCGAAAAGAACAAGAGGAATTAATGGCCCAAATTCGAAGGGGAAACGAGGCGAGGAATGCTCAATTAAATGCATTATCGGTTCAAACCGTAATGTCTTTATCCCGAGCATCGCATTTAGATGAAGGGTGCCCACTTGAGAGAGAGGAGCAACCTAATCACGAAGCCGCCGATGTAGTTCCCTTTGAAAGAGAAATTTGCTTTGAAGAACCTCAATCATCTACCCAAAAAGAGACGAATGAGGATATGACCCTTGGTGAAGGCAGCATTGGTGAGGAATTGGAGGAGGATAGTGAGTTGGATGGGTTGGTAGAATTCGTGAGGTTGTTAGGTGAAATTGTTAGCCTCGAGTTGCCCTTGTCCGAGAACGTGGATAGGCATCAAGAGCCCCTTACTAGTACACCGAGCGATGGTTTGGAAGAGATTGAAACCGCCGGTAGAAGTTTCGATTCTCTCCTCCATGATGACGTGGGGACAAATGATGAAGATGGGGAACCACAACTTGAGGAAAGTGTGGGGGTGTGCATTGAAGAGATGAGGCCAAAACCGCTTTTTGTGCCTTGTTTCTTGGAGATGAAGCTTGCTTGTGATTGGAGGCGATGCTTAGGGAGGAAGAGGTCGGTTAAGCTCGTAGGATGGATAGACCCCGGAGACAACGTGCAAGATGATGATGTCGGGTCTTGGGATTCCTACTTCTTGCCTCCTCCTTGGAGGGCATGGAGGTCGGCTAAGCTCGAGCGCTTCTTGGGCCTTCACTATGATGTCGGTAGCGCGTTTGACTTGCTCCTCCATGCCCTTGAGGGCTATGGTTGAAGAATGGAGTCCACCATCCTCGGTTTGACGGAGTTCCTTAAGAACCGTCATGTTGTATATTCCCCCTCCCTCTTCCTTAGAGTACTTGTGCTTGTATTTGTGCGTTTTGTTTCTTGGATTTGTTTGTTTTTGTGCAATTCTTGTAATTGTTTTGGTATTTTGATGAGCGATGTGAGGGAGTGAATTTGATGTGTACTTTGAGTTTATTGTGATAGGTGAAGTGAAGGTGACTCCTAGAAAGGAGTGGTTAGTGATAGAGCTTGGATCGTGAGTAAGGGAGTCGGTTTTTGGGGTCATGGGAGTCATGAAGACCCTTCCCGACCGGGAAGGGTGTGTCGTCCCGACCGGGATGGAGCCATCCCGATCGGGATGAGGGTGCCAAAAATCGAGTCCACTGGAATGTCATCCCGATCGGGAAGGAGGCTTCCCGACCGGGAAGGGTTTATCAACCCGACCGGGATGATCCCCTACTCCTTTTTGGTGCTTCTTCTTCGACATTTAAGCCCACCCAACCATTGTATACCCCCACCTAACCTCCCTACCTTCCTTTCTCATATCATACCACCCATGTACCTCATTTACATACCTTAACCTCATTTCCTCCTCACTTTAAACCAATATTCACATCAAATACCACCCCCCTCACACCTTTACCACCTCTACCATGCGGTATTATCGAGAATGAAGAGGAATAGCAATGATGAAGACAAGCTTTGTGCCTATAATGATCATTGAGACGATGGAGCGAGTGAGTTACTAGCCGATTGGTTTCGGTAACTATCCGTACTTTTCCGTCTTTTATTGCTTGTTTTCCTTTGTTTATTCCCTTCCCCTTGAGTCATGGTATCTTAGTGGCCTTCGAGGCCTTGGTAGTGGTTGCTCCCGACTCTCGATGATGTGACTACATCGAGAGTCATTTTCAAAATCCAAATTTTACAAGTTTTTCACTCTTTCTTTTTGAGGATTTAGTCGGATTTAGGCGGAATCCGTGCTAGGTGACTTGATTACACCTAGCCCTCCCCTCCCATTTCCTTTTATTTCCTTCTTTTTATTTCTTCCTCCATCCATATCTTTTCTTGTCTCGGCCCATGGTGACTTGACTACACCCCGGCCGGACACATTCTACCATTTCTTTACCTTTAGCTTTTATTTTTAGCTTTATTTTCGTAGTTTCTTTTCTTTTTCTTTTCTCTCTCCGCACACTACGATCGAGCATGAGGACATGGCTCGGTTTAAGTGTGGGGGAGCAATATTCTAGCATAGTTAGTTTTATTTTCTTAGTTTTTTCGAAAAAATCTTGAAAAATCCTAAAAATTTAAAAAAATTTCACAAAAATCAAAAAGATTTTTCTTTTGTGTGTTTTCCCTTTGTGTCTTTGTGTCGTATATTTGTTTTGTATTGTGTGTGTTTTGCCTCCCTTTTCCTTATAGGTTGCTTAATCTCCGTTGTTTGGAAAGCTTTGAAGACATCCGGTAACATCTTCTAACCCTCTTTCCCTCTTTATTCCTTGTGATGTTTGGAGAAGGTTGTGTTGAGGTGTGCTCAGATGGAGCTTGTACATTCTTGTGGTGGATTTGATGACTTGTTTGGAAATTCGGGGTG
Organism: Agrostemma githago; assembly: GCA_958450325.1. Classification (NCBI taxonomy): domain Eukaryota; kingdom Viridiplantae; phylum Streptophyta; class Magnoliopsida; order Caryophyllales; family Caryophyllaceae; genus Agrostemma; species Agrostemma githago. The sequence goes on from OY288261.1 coordinate 27,522,060, forward strand.
GTGTGTGCTTTGTTTATGTTTTTGTCTTGTTTTGTTTTATTTTGTCGCCTTTTGTTTCTTTTCCTTTCATTTTTGTTGAGTCTTTGTTTTGTGTGTGTAGTTGTGTCTTGTGTGTAAATGGTCTTCGAAAACCCGGTTTAGAGGCTAGTGTGCGGGTGTCTACTTTCCCTTCCTAGTAATGTAAATCGAGTCTTGGATTTTAATCTAGTAGAATGACCCTAAATCAATGATTCCGTTGGTCCTTTAACTTGAGTCCACCTAGCTTACTAGGGATATACTACGGGATTTGCACCTTTGACCATTATGACCACCCACGGTGTGAAAAGACCTTGGTTACCGAGTCTCGTCCCTTAGGTGACCGTGTTTGGGATCGTTTGATTAGTCCAAGTTCTCCACTTTTTGTGGGTTTGAAAGGGAATGCGCAACCCCGACTTACCCATTTACCTACCTCCTACACATATCCACAAAATAAATTGCAATTTGTGATTTCTCTCTTTCTCATCGCCAAAAGAAGTGCCAAAAAGCCAAATCAAGCCAAAAGGGCAAAGAAAAGAAAAGAAAGAAAAACAAAAGAAAGAAAAGAATGAAGAAAAAGAAAAGGGACAAAAGCCAAAAAGAAAATAGAAAAGAAGAAAAAGAATGGCATAGCAAAACAAAGCAAAAACGAAAAGAAAAGAGGAAATGCCAAAAGAAAACTCGACTCACAAAAATAATCCCTACCTCTCAAAATAAGCCTTTTTCCGACTTTTGCCGTGAAGAGCCTACCAAAGGACCGAGTCCCGAGGAAGGATGATAGCGGCATTAGTCGGTCTTCCCTCATTTTGCATGTTTTCCACCTTTTTACTTGGACTAGTTAGGCGGTTTTGGACACGGGACGACCCTCTTGGCTCACGCTAAAGGGGGCGGGGTCTCACTTACCTACAGTGTCGACTAACACCGTGGTTCTTCACTTTTCCACTCCGCCGATCGTCCCGTAGTACATTTTTACAAAGTTAGGAGGACCTAGGTAAGTTACCAACGTTTTTGTTGCTTGATCGTCATACTATTAGGGTTTAGTTCACCTTGGTTTGTATTGCTAGCTTGGGAGCGTTGTCACTTGCCTCGAGTCCTAGACCGGTGCTTCTTTCACCGCTTGTTTGAGGGAAGCGGTATTTGTTTTTCTTTGGGTGCAACCTTGTGTTTGTTTGTTTGTTTGTTTGGTTATGTGCTAGTTTGTTTTTGTGTCTTGTGTCCGGTTGCATCCACAGTTTTGTCGCAAGACCCCACTTGCCTTGCGGGGTGCACTTTTCCTCAAAGTGCATTCGCGTGAGTTGAAAGGGCGTAGGGTGCGCTAATACCCATTCGGCTAGTATAGTAGTTAGTATGTGCTTACTCGAGGGCGAGTAAGGGTTAAGTGTGGGGGAGTTGATAAGTGTGGTTTGTAGTGCCTATTTTGTAGTGTTTTGGTCCCATTTTCCTTGTAGAATCGCTCCTTGGGAGCGGTAGTTCCTATCTAACTACCTCTCCTAGCCAAGGTCGGGAGCTTCCCTATAAATAGGCCCCTTGCACAACACATCTAACAACAACTAAGATTTAGAAATATTCACATCAATTATACACACTACACATCAACTTTCATCAATCAAATAGCATCGAGAAACCGATATTACATCTAAGACCCGAAGGAAACCGGCCCCTATACCCGACACCTTTCACCGAGCCACCATAACTCACCGACATCCACTCGACGCTCTTGTGCCCAAGCCACGTTCCGACGAGCTCCGATCCGAGTAGACAAAAGCATGTAGGTTGAGGGTCTAACCAAACCCGACTTCTCTTTTTCTCTCTTCTCCCTCTCGTTTTCTTCTCTTTCGTCGTCCGTTTTTTCTTTTACGGGTCTTCGGTCGTCCCTTTTTTATTACGGGTCGTTCGTCGTTTTTTAACATCGATATTACTAAAACTATTTTCGTATAACAAACATTCTTAAAAAATATGATATCAACTCCATAGTTGAATATCGTATTAAAAGAATTAAATCAAATCTCGTTGATGCTAAAAAATCGTTACATCTTTTTCTTACAAAATACAACGATTTTAACGCATAGAGAATTAACATCTTTTTTCGTTCAAATTCTTTTTTAAACAATTTTACAAAACTTTTTCTAAAATTCATTCCGAATATTCGATATCGATTTCGTAATCGAATATCGGATACGATGAATAACGAAAATATAAATCGAGTATAAATTAATTCGTATTTGTACGCGATTTATCAAAATTAACAATTTTCGAACAATAAGCGAAACCGGGACAGACCCGCACGCGAGTCGCGCCCCTCCTTGGCGACTCGCGTGTAAGTCTGAAACCCGCGCTCTTTTATTAGTTTTTTTCGTTAATTTTTTTTATTCTACGAAACGATTTCTCAAAATTTACATCTTTTCTAAAAACTATTCCGAGTATTTGATATCGACTACATAATCGAATATCGAATATAACGAATATCGAAAATATTAAATCGAGTGCAAATTGTGCAATACTTGTACGCGGATTAATAAAAGCATCGACTTTTCAAAAAATCGGTTTCGAAAACAGGCCGGAATGTGAGTCGCGCGGCCGACCGAAACGCGACTCGTCTTTCGCTTTTTTTTTCTTTTTTTTTTTTTTCGAACTTCGTTTTTATACAAAACGGTACTTTTTAGCAATATTTTTCAGATTTCGACTAATATTTTCTCAATCTCGCATATTCATCATATTTGCTATATTTATATTCACAATTCGATACTAACTCGTTTGTTCATCTTTTGTAGCAAATTCATCTTTTTTATCATTTGTTTTATTATACTAAAACGAACCTCACATGTTAAATTCAACTTTGACGTTAATTTTTCATGCATTAAACCGACTTAGCAACCCATTCAATTCCTCGCATGTTTAAGAAAACAATGTTTGCATATCATTCATCGTATTACTAACGCGCGTATTAAAAAATCATTCAATATCCTAGTAGAGGCCGCTAATGTGCGGGCAGGGTTGGGTGTTCTTTGTGAACTTCCCAACACGTACCCTCACCCCTTACTCAGAACCTCGGTTTCCGGATGTCCGAAACCATTGGCAACGAGAGTCATTCAATACACGGTATCCGATCAAGTCGGTATCGATATCAAATGCAAAGGGACGAACCCGATAAACTCTGACATTGGAAATGGGCCGTATTTTGTACACGGCCCACTACGACATAGAGTGGGTTCGAACGGGCCCGAACTCCTACAAAGTTCGGTGGCGACTCCAACTTCGATTTAAATTTCAATTTGACCATCTCATATGGAGATTCATTCGCCTCCCCAAACCCGCACGTGGCCGCGTCGGGATGGACCTATGTCATGTCCACAATTTGGCGACTCCGCTGGGGATTAACTGATGTGTGACTTACCATCGGCATCCTCAAGGTGAGACTCGAATAGAAATTGTTTGAATAGTACAATACGCGTTTTAGTTTTACGGTTCATGCATAACCCCATATTTTCCCGGGCCGGTACTGGTGACCGACGTCCCACTATATTATCAATGTAGTCCAAATTGGATATGTCGAAGGTGTCCATTAGCCGATTCGTATGGGTTTTACGGCATGTTCTAAGCTCAACTCGACTTAGGAAGTCCGCCCCGATTCTCGATAGGCTGTGTACACTGATATAGACCCTTACAGACTGACCGAGACTTAGAATTATAGCATACATGGCGTCGTTATACTGTTTCCATGACTACGTGCTACCTGATTTACAAGTCGTCTTTCAAAAACCATCATTTTCAAAATTGCATCCTTTTTCAAAATATCCAATTTCAAAACCCGGGACATATACCGAATTTAGGATCCACGATTTTACTCAAAATAGCCTATTTTTAGCCGGTATTATGCCCATTTCAAAACTCGAAAATATTTTCGAAACTTTCAAAACCGTCCCCGGTCCGCCTTTCCGTTTTCTTTTTTTTTTCGAAAAAGGAGCGGTTCTCCGATTTTTTTTTTCAGGCTTTCAAAAAATTCAATTTTGCAAACCTCCTTTTCTTAGGACTTCCCGTATTTAGCAGTGTCGGGTCATGTTTTGAGTCGTCAAAGTTTCTAGCGTCGAAACTCCGTCGATCTTACATCACGAATTTCTTCCCTATCCCAGTCCGCCTTATTTGACTGAGGCAAGGCCCACCTACGTAGGACATACTCCTACAAGGGTTGGCCCGTCTACACAATCGAGTCTAAAAGTCTGGGGAACATTTCACGTGAACCTCCTTTCGAATAGGGCCCAGCCCACACAGCTGGATCCTAAAGGAGGCCCACCTTTCACAGGTCAACCGTCTAAGTGTCCTTTTCCGAGTCATTTCCTCTCTAGTTTCCCTTTTCCTTGCTCGGGATGTACTTTAGTTCTAGGATTTGGTCTAGTTGCTGATTACGCGGTGTTCTTACAGACAGGCCACCTTTCACCCGAAAAATGACGCAACAAGCCATTGATGAGTTGACAGTTTCGTTAGCCAAGCTACAAGAACAATTGACGAAAATGAGGGAGGATCAGATCGCCATCCTCAGCCGGGTAAGCGCAGTCGAACAAGGAACTCCTAGCGCTGGGGTTGAAGACGATGGGCCGTCGGCTGAACTAGCCAGCGCGGTCCATAAACTGCAAGAACAGGTCCACACGACCACCATCAACACCATCCACACGGAAAATGCTCGGGCCTATTCGCCCCTAACTGATGAATTGCCCGCTAATCTCAACTTGACGGGCCTGCCCATGTTCTATGGGACTGAAGACCCGGTACTCCATATCCGGGCTTTTAAGGAATTCATGGCAGTTAAGGGGGTCAAATCGACCATGTTCAAGCATCTCTTTGCTTCATCCTTGGACAGGCACCCGAGAGCCTGGTACTACAGGCTTGATTCCAAGAAGTACAAAACTTGGGACGATGTCGCAACGGAGTTCGCCCGAAACTATGCGGACAATACTGAGATCCAGACTACCATGCGCACTCTGGAGGTCATGGGCCAAGAGCCTAAGGAGGGTTTCAATAAATACCTCCAAAGGTGGAGGGCTGAAAGTGTCAAGCTGGTCAACAAGCCCAGCGAAAAGGTGCTAGTGGAGGCCTTTGTGAAAAATCTCCTCCCATCTTACCGGATCCACCTCCGGTACGCCATCATACCCAATTTCGCCACCTTAACCGAGATGGGTACGAGAATCGAAGATGATTTAAGGTTAGAAAGCCTTACTAAGGCCTCTACTAAGGGGTATCAAGGAGCCAGCTCGTCTTCTGGCAAGCCCGCAACTACAACTGCGGCCCGAAGCGTCTTCGACGAGGTCAATTTGCTAGACACCTCGACCAAAAAGAATACTCCAGCCCGAGTATTCACTGACATAGGGACCACTTATGCCAACGCCTTACAAAGGCTATCTTCTAAGGGCCTGATTCAACCGATAGGCCCAATGCCAGAGGTTCTTGTCGAAAAACGGTCCAAAAGCTACAACGCCCAGGCCTATTGCCACTATCACCGAGGCAACGGGCACGATACTGAAAAATGCTGGAAGTTGAAGCATCTCATTCAAGATCTGATCGAGAGTGGGAAGATACCGTTACCCAGTGATAAGCCGAGCAACAAAAATAACCCTCTTGCTACTCACACCATTTTCACTGGAGAAGTAGTCGACTGTACTCACCTCATTTCCCCTTTCATTCCTCAAATCAACGGGATATGTGATGACGAAGATGATGTTTACTTGGCTAAGTGGGAAACCGTCCCCATCACTATCGAAGAAATCCGGAAGGCCATAAGTAAGGCCCTGGCCGGCGCACATGTCATCACGACCGGGCCTTCGGCCCCGGGATCTATCACTAAACCTGCCAGGACGGACTCTACACTTGAAGAACCAAACACCGACACGACCTTGGTCAAGCAATTGAAGAGGGTCCGAACTGATCTCACTATATGGCAGCTTTTGGTCAGTTCTCAAGAGCATCGGGCAGCACTTAAAGGCTCTCGATGAAATCAAAGTAGACTCGCTGGTTACCCCCACTGAAATGGTAGCCACTATTCTACCTCATCTCAAAGGCAAGCCCAAAGGAGAAGGCCCACTTATCACTTTCTCCGAGTCCGATCTTCCACCATTCGGGGCCACCCATAACCTGGCCCTATATATCACGGTGATCTGCCGGGACAAGTATCTACCCATGACCCTAATTGATGACGGGTCAGCCGTGAATGTCCTTCCTTTAAGGACTGCAATGGCTCTCGGCATTACCGAGGCTGACTACCTTCCTACTGCACAAACTAGCCAGGCTTTCGATGGGAGCCCGAAATCAGTCGCTGGGGCCGTCAAACTAACCATCATAACGGGCCCGATCGAGAAGGAGCTCGAATTCCAAGTGATCGATGTCACCTCATCGTTCAATTTGCTACTTGGAAGGCCCTGGATCCACGCGATCAAAGCCGTGTCCTCCACTCTCCACAGGAAGGTCAAGTTACCTTTACAAGACGGGGTCGTCACCCTTGAAGCTACTCCCATAGCCGTGTCAAGCTGCAACACGGCTGGCTCAACCGACCCACGAGGTTTCAATTTTGTGGGAATGATCGAGGAAGAGTATCTCTTTAGACCCTATTTCACCACCAGCATCGACATGATACTGCAGAACTTGGGTTACCTACCGGGGGCTACTTCAAGGCCTGGTCTCCCGGCTGGCAAGATCATAGATGTCTTAAGCAATGAGGAGTCAAAATTCGGCTTAGGGTATGCCATAACCCCAGAAAATGTGGTCCAGGCCGGCATCCAAAAGGCCTGCGACATTCTCAAGGGTGCCTACTTGAGCCCCTACAGCCCAAAACTGACCGATTACTTTGTCTCCCCAGTATTCGGAGCTGTCCAAATGGGCCTCTATCAGCCGATCACAACTTATCCTGAGGTCAATTTCATCCCATATGATATCTATGCTCTCATCCAGGCCGAGTCGAAAGAAGATTCAAACCATGCTGAGCCCATGCTGGGGCTCTTGTTCGGGGAAAGCAAGATAATCCCGACTCCTAAGGAGGAATTGGTGAACCTAATCCTCCACAGCAGCAAGTTCGATCCGACCAAGCTGATCTCCGAAGTCGGCACTAACACTGGAAAGAGGGCTTGGAGAAAGACGATCAAGTGGACCGACAGCGAGGGTCGAGTCTACAAGCTCACTATTGGCGAAGGGGACATGCAAGGCGCCGAGTCCGAATCCGAGTCTGAGTCAGAGTCAGAGTCGGAGTCTGGGTCTAAGTCTAGAGGGTCTAGTACTAGGGTCGAGTCTGTAACCCCTTTTCCTTTGGTCACACCTGTGGGCGTCTAGGAGTCTGTCCCGAGAGCACTCCCCATCCCGCCTCTGACCAACGATCAGATGGCTGCTCTCTTTGAGCTATTTTCAAAATTCTTTATCAATAATAACGATAACCGTTCTGCTTACGACTTGTCTTATTTTCAAAACATTTTCAAAAATCTTATTTGCAATGACATTGAGAAACCCGACGAACAGGTACCATTACCTCCGCATCTAGTCGAGCAACTCGAACAAAGGGAATCCTGAGATCCGGTTATTGAGGAAACGGACTCCATCAATGTAGGAACCCCTTTAGAGCCTCAGATGCTTAAGTTAGGTTTATCCTTAGATCCCGAGGAGAAACAACAATTCACGGATCTCCTCCACGAATTCAAAGACGTCTTCGCATGGTCCTACAAGGACATGCCGGGAATAGATCGGGAGATAGCCAAACACCGTATACCCATTAAGGACGGGTGTAAGCCGGTAAAGCAAAACCTCCGAAGAATGAGGCCCGAATGGTCTCTCAAAGTCAAAGAAGAAGTCGACAAGCAATTCAAAGCGGGCTTTATTCAAGTGTCTGAATATCAAGACTGGGTTGCAAATATCGTACCATTACCCAAGAAAGACGGAAAGGTACGAGTTTGTGTACATTTCCGGGACCTTAATAAGGCCAGCTCGAAAGACGATTTCCCGTTGCCACACATTGACATACTGGTGGACAACACGGCCGATCATGCCCTTCTATCCTTTATGGACGGGTATGCCGGATACAATCAGATCAAAATGGCGGAAGAAGACATGAGTAAGACCACCTTTATTACGCCTTGGGGGACTTATTGTTACACCGTTATGCCATTTGGGCCTATCAATGCCGGTGCCACTTACCAACGGACCGCGACAACCTTATTACACGATATGATGCACAAGGAAGTGGAGGTCTTCGTGGACGACATGATCGTTAAGTCCAAAGAACGAAACGGGCATATTTCGGCCCTCAGAAAGTTCTTCACCCGACTACGCAAGTACAACATGAGGCTAAATCCTCAAAAATGCAGTTTCGGGGTAACATCGGGCAAATTACTGGGCCATATGGTCAGCCAGCGTGGCATCGAGGTTGACCCAGCCAAAATCAAAGCCATTACCGAGATACGGCCGCCTAAAACCGAAAAGGAGATTAGGGGGTTTCTCGGCAGAGTCCAATATATCAGCCGTTTCATTTCAAAACTAACCATGGTGTGTGAACCCATTTTCAAGAAACTGAAGTTAGGAGAACGGGTACTGTAGGACGACCAATGTCAAGCAGCCTTCGATAAGATCGAAGAGATTCTGTCATCTCCACCGGTATTAATGCCACCTCAACACGGTTTGCCTTTGTCGTTATACCTAACAACGACCGAGACAGCCATGGGGCTATGTTGGCCCAGACAGTCGACTCAGAAGAACGAGCCATTTACTACATCAGTAAAAAGTTCCTAGAGTACGAATGCAAATATACGATGCTCGAAAAGACGTGCCTAGCTCTAGTTTGGGCCACTAAAAAGCTCCGACACTATATGCTTAGCCACGAAGTGCACGTGTTATCTAGAATGGATCCAATCAAGTATCTGTTTGAGAAGCCCATCCTCAATGGCAGGATATCTAGATGGACTTTAATGTTAGCTGAGTTCGACCTCAAATTCGTGCCATTAAAAACCATCAAAGGTCGGATAGTAGCCGAGTTCCTTGCCGATAGCCCGGTATCTGAAGAGGGACATACCGATACCTTGGCCTTCCCAGATGAAGATATATTTCATACTGACACGGAGACATGAGATTTATACTTTGACGGGGCATCCAACTTTCGAGGATTTGGTGTCGGAATTTTGCTAATCTCACCGCAAGGAGAACACACCCCGTTGTCCATTAAGCTAGATTTCGACGTGACTAACAACGCAGCCGAGTATGAAGCATGCATTCACGGATTGCAAGTCGCCGCTGATTTAGGAGTAACAAACCTCCGGGTCCACGGTGACTCATCTTTAGTCATTAATCAAGCACTCCAGAAATGGAAAACTCGGAACGCAAATCTCATAGCTTACCAAGCGCGAGTAAGGATTCTCGAAAAGCAGTTTCAAAAGGTGGAGTACATTTATCTACCTCGGGAAGAAAACCAGTTTGCAGATGCGCTATCCAAGTTAGCATCTTTACTGAATATCCCGGAACACATGGCCAGCATGCCGATTTGCGTCGAAAGACGGTCCGAGCCGGCATACATCAATGCTATTCAAGATATTGAAATAACTGATCCAGAACCTTGGTACTAGGCTTTTCTAGCCTACTTAACGTCGGGAGAATATCCTCCGGGATCTAAAAACCGGGCCAAGAAAGCCCTACGAAGGTGGGCAACTCAGTTCATCCGCACAGACGATGGACAGTTGTACAAAAAGACGGCGTAGGGGGCTCTACTCCTATACATCGACAAAACGCAGGCCGAAAAGGTCATGGCCGAAATACACGATGGCGAGAACTGCCCGCATATGAACGCCCATATGCTAGCTCGAAAAATCGCAAGACTCGGGTACTATTGGAATAACATCGAAACCGACTGCCAGTTATATGTCAAACACTGTCATAACTGTCAGATCTTCGGCAACGTCCAGCATATGCCGTCATCCCTGTTGTATACTTTGACTTCCCCATGGCCATTTTCGATATGGGGAATTGATATAATCGGGAAGGTGAACCCTTCCGGGACGGGAGGTCACTGTTTTATTCTAGTGGCTATTGACTATTTTACTAAATGGGTCGAAGCCGAGTCATATCGTGTCTTGAACGCCAAGCACGTAGCAAGATTTATCCAAGATAAAATTATATGCCGATACAGGATCCCACACGAATTCATTAGTGATCACGGGACCCATTTTCAAGCCGAAACCGCTACTTTGCTAGCAAAATATAAGATTCAAAGGCATACATCTTCGCCTTACCGTCCCCAAACCAATGGAGCGGTAGAGGCCGCAAATAAAACAATTGTCACCATACTTAAAAAGATGGCTGATAATTACCGGGATTGGCCCGATAAAATCCCTTTCGCCTTATGGGGATACCGGACATCAATCCGCACCGCAACCGGAGCAACTCCATACTATCTGACATATGGGATGGAGGCGGTCCAGCCGGTCGAGCTCGAGGTACCATCCCTGAGGATTCTACTCGAAAGCCAGGTGCCTGAAGCAGATTGGGTCCAAGCCCGATACGATTCGTTGATTCTTTTGGACGAACGACGATCCCGAGCCCTTAACAATATCCAGATATACCAAAAAAGGATACAACGGGCTTTCAACAAAAGGGTTAGGCCCAGAAATATCAAAGAGGGTGATCTAATCCTAAAATCTGTCAGGGCTTTGCTACCAGTCGACCCAAGGGGAAAATTCAAACCCAATTGGGCCGGACCGTATCTAGTAAAGAAGGTTTTATCAGGAGGAGCCGTAATGCTGACAGACTTGGACGGGAATGAATTTGTCAACCCAACCAACTTGGACCAGTTGAAGCGCTACTACCCCTAACCTTATCTCAATGTCATTTACTAAAAGTTCATAAAATTTGTCTTTTCATAAAATTTTCAAAAATTAAGCAAGTCAATAAGTTAGGATTACTTATCCTACTATCGCACATCTCGAACTAATAGTCTTTTATGTATTTCGAAAATTGCAAGAAATCTACGTCTGAACTACGGTTGGTTTGATTCCACTAATCCTGGATACGTAGGCAACCCCTCAAAAGGGTACAACCACTGCAATAACGAAAAGACAGGAACGGTTTTCACTAATATGTCTTTATTATTATTTTAAAAAAAATGCCTCACGCAAAAATAAAAAAGCAACAAAAATCACACCACAAAAATAAATAGTAGTACTTAAATAATAAAATCTATGAGACTACTGCTCATACCTTTGTCTTTTGGGTCGCGCGGAGCCCGAGGTCGACGGGGCGGCGGCGAACGTTCCCGTATCACTAAGGGAACCTCTTTAGCCCGAACCTGTTTCTTCGACAACGGATCTTCAGCTATCGTCACTGGCCCAAGCCGAGCCCGTACGTGTTCGGGAAGTCTGTCGCGTGGACCAAGTCGGTCCTTAGCCGCCAGTCTTGGGCCGAGGCTCCTTTCCAAGTCCGTCTGGGGACTCACTTTCCCCTGTGCACCTTAAGTACTGGACCCTTCAGTCTGAGTCCTAGTCTTCCCTTTTTGGCCTGACATCAAACGAACCATGGTAGCCGGGGTATCACCATCATCGAAAAAGCCCCGATTGTCTTTAGCTTGTTCTCGACGCAGCAAGTCAAAGGCTTCGTCGGTCTTCAAAGCAACACGGGCTTTAGCAGAGTCCGCCTTGGTCCACTTCACATAAGAATCGGATACCCAGATCGAGTGAAGAGTCTTTGAAACGGGCCAAGTAGCCCGGGTATACCATCTTTGCATCCAGGTGTCACACATCACATCCGTTAGCTGAGTAGATTCACTCACGACCGCCTCGATTTCCGGGATTCTCTGGGCCCGACCATATTGCCTAAGTATGCGATCGGGGTAAAGATGGATTGTCTGCCTAAAAGATAGGATTAATTGATATCGGGCCTTATCCCTTGATTCTAAGCCAGTCCAGACATAAATGGGCCACCAAGGTACGGTCCAACGGATCAATGGGCCTCCATGAAAAGATAGCAGCTCGTCCCAGAATTTTTGGGTAGTAAGACGAGAAAAGTCAACAGTCCGTCTTCTCGTCATCACTTGATTTGGGCGATATCGGCTTACGTCAAGAGGAGGATCCAGGATCAATAGCCTCTCGAATAACCAAAGCTGAAAAGTCAAAGTCGCAAAAAGTCAAAATCGTGAAAAGTAAAAAAAAAATCGCAAAAATCGGAAAAAACCTAGAAAAATCGAAAAACACCGAGAAAACCGGAAAAATCAGGGATTTCGGAAAAATCGGGAATTGCGAAAAAATCAAAAGTGGCAAAAATCGAGGAAAAATCAGTTTACCTGTAGAAGACGGGTACTCCCAGTCAGCCGGATTGACGGATCCCTTTTACTATTATCCAAGCCCTGGATAATCTCCCCTGTAATCAGCCAAGCTGGGCTGTGCTCTGTCTCCATCAGGTCAGCCACAGTAAGAAGTCTGACATGGCCCATGCAAGATAACAAATCCATATGACCTTCGAAGGCGTAAACATGGAGCATGCAAAAAGTAAAGGCCCTACGGCTATATACCGGCCTGACCCGGACGTCATCTGGGTTCATAAATTTTTTAGTCAGGTCGATCAAGGAAACGGTATCGTCTTCTGTCATGCGAGAGACCTCCATATGAGAAAGCCCTAAAAATTCTTGTAATTTTCTCCTCGTGTCATGAACTGAAAACGGGATGGCAGGGCGAAGCATGGGATTCCATCCTCCTACAGCAGCAATTTCCTCAGGAATAGGACAAATTTCGCCTCGAGGAAAGCTGAAAACGTGATAAATATCGTCCTAGTAGGACAGGCAAGCATCCAAAAAGTGGCGGTCCACTTGCATTTGACGGATCGTGAATAACTGGGTGACGCCATTCTGATTCAGGATAACTTTATCTGCATCTCTGAAAAGTCGGGACCAATCTTGCAGCATTCCAACTAATCGGTCGATACCCATAATGAATTTCTAAAAAGAGGAAATAAGTTTCTCAGGGCTTATTTTTTCTTTGAAGGAAGAGGGGAATTGTGGGAATTATGGATAAATTATGAGCGAGGAGAGGGTATTTATAGCATGAAATCGGATTCTCCTCCTCATCTAAAGATTCCTAAACCCAGAAGATTTAGCATACGGGCCTTATCCTAGGATCTAGTTAAGTCATCCTGAGCATTCCTATTCCTTTTCGGAGTCAAAATACTTTTATCTTTCAAAACTCTTCCAAATTCAAAAATCCAAAAATTCAAAAAAAATCTCCTTCAAATTTTATTCCCCGGCGCGAGTCATTTCTCCTAAAAATGTGTTACATGCAATCTTTGCATAAATCATTATACAGGACGACTCAAGCAAAACCGTGCAACCAGCTCCCCAGCAGCATTTACCGGGATGAGCCCGTGTATGGGCACACCCAAGACTTATATGACAAGTCCAAATTCCCCACGGAGTTATCGTCATCAACTCAGGTATGATTTCCAACATATGGCTGGCGAGCCCTTTCACGCGAGTCTAATGGACTTTAAACGACCCGACCGGAAGTTGCCAGGTTTTAATTGACCTGGTAGCTACTCTGACTTTCGCCCTGTCCAAGCCTCAGTCAGAGTGGGGGCTCTGGAGACACCCACATTTTGACTGCCAGGTGTCTATAGCAGTTTCCGACAAACACCCGATGATGATCGGACGCAAACGTGCTTTAATATATTCGGAAACGGGCTCAAAATCATTGGCATTTGGCTTGGGCTTTTTACGGAGTACATATCTCACAAAACCAACCTCAAAATCAGGCCCAGTGGGTCGTTTCGAGTCAAATAAGACTAATTTGGGTCGATTCCGACACCAGGGGTAAAAGCGTCTTTTAGCGACCGAGTCAAAACCCGGTCAAAAATATTCTCGGGACACGCGAGTCAGCCGTGACACCTCACGTGGCTGATTCAAGCTCCAATACTACAAAAATTAGCTACACAAAGTATTAAACAAATCCGTTTAAAGATAGAATTCGATCTCAAGTAGGAATTCTATCCGAAAACCGAATCAAACACTCAACCGAGCGCAAGACACTCGGCCGAGCAGCCCATACCAGCCGAGATTCTCTTTCTTCTTTGCCAAATAAACGGAATTCTCGTTCTTCTCAGCTTCTTACGTTTCCTTTCTGTAGACACCCACATTTTTGACCGCCAGGTGTCTATAGTAGGTCCCGCCAAACACCCGATGATGATAGGACGCAAACATGCTTTAATGATTCGGATATGGGCTCGAAATCATGGACATTTGGTTTAGGCTTATTACGGAGTACATATCTTACAAAACCAACCTCAAATCCAGGCCCAATGGGTCGTTTCGAGTCAAATGAGACTAATTTGGGTCGATTCCGACACCAGGGGTAAAACCGTCTTTTTACGACCGTGTCAAAACCCGGTCAAAAATATTCTCGAGACACGTGAGTCAGCCGTGACACCTCACACGGCTGATTCGGACTCCAATCCTACAAAAATCAGCTTTCAAATGATATTAAACAAATCCGTCTAAGGATAGAATTCGATCTCAAGTAGGAATTCTATCCGAAAACCGAAACAAATCGCCAACCAAGCTCAAACACTCGGCCAAACAACCGAGACACTCCCCAACCAGCCGAGTTACTTGGCTTCTCCACCAAAAAACGAGACTTTCGTTCTCTTTCGAACTCTCGTGTTTCCTATCCAAACCGGTGTTTCTTGTCACACAAGCAAGACTACCTCGACTCCTATAAATAGGACCTCCCGTCCAACACAAAGGACAACAATTTTCACAGACCCAAATACACATTCACACATCCAACATACATACATCCTCGATATCTAAAAAACTAATACAAAGCAAATCCCGACGTATTCCCGAAGAAGTCTCGAAATACCGACGAAACCACCCCCATTCGGCCGAACCCGACGCCCCACACGTCCAAAAAAACGCACCATCCCAAACTCACCTGCATCATCTCGACGCTCCCAAGTTTAAACCACTTTCCGACGAGCTCCATACCGAGAAAATAAAGCATGTAGGTTGAGGGTGTAAATCAAACCCGATTCTTCTCCTTTCTCTCTCTCTCTCTCATGTCTTTTTTCTTTTTTTTCGTCCGTCACTTTTTTTACGGGTCGTCGGTCGTTTTGTATTATTAATATGGGTCGTTCGTCACATATTTTTATTTCTAATAATCGATACTAAAAAAAAAACTATTTTCGTATAACGTTCTTAAAATACGATATTGATTCTCTAATCAAATATCGTATCTAACAAGAACTAAATTAATTAAATCTCGTTGATGCTAAAAAAAATCGTTACATCTTTTTAAACAAAATACAACGATTTTAACGCGGAGAGAATTAACATCTTTTTCGTTCAAAATTCTTTTTTTTTTACTTTTCGTTCAAAACAAACTTTTTTCAAAACCTTTTCTAAAATCATTGCGACTATTCGATATCCATTTCATAATCGAATATCGAATACGACGAATATCAATATAAATCGAGTATAAATTAATCCATATTTGTACGCGATTTATCAAAATTAATAATTTTCGAAAATCGAATCCTAGACAGCCACCCGCGCGAGTCGCGCCCCTCCCGGGCGAGTCGTGCGGGCTGCTGTAAGCCGCAGCCTTTTTTCTAATAACTTTGACGTTATTAGTTTAACATGCATTAAACGACTTAGCAACCCATTTATTTATTTTTCTCACATGCTTAGGAAAATAATCTTTGCATATCATTCAACCGTCGAACTAACGCGTGTACACCAAAAACGAACGATATCTTAGTAAAGGCCGCTAAGTGTGGGCGGGGTTGGGTGTTCTTAGTGAACTTCCCAACACGTACCCTCACCCCTTACTCAGAACCATGGTTTCCGGATGTCCGAATCCATTGGCAATGAGAGTCATTCAATACACGATATCATTCGAATCCTCAGGGTGAGACTCGAAAAGAAATCATTCGAATAGTAATGTACACATTTTAGTTCAATGGTTCATGCATAACCTAATTATTCTTTCCCGGGGCGGTTACTTGTGACCGACGTCCCACTATACCATGGTGCGTTCCTAAATGGACCCACTAAAGACTTCGATGGCGGAACTCGCATGGGTTTTACGGCAGGTTCTAAGACCAACTCGGCTTAGGAAGACCGTCCTGATTTGCGAAAAAGGTATCGTCGTTGGTATAGACCCTATTCGACCGACCGAGACTTAGACTAAGAGCATACATGGCGTCATTATACTGTTTCCGTGACTACATGCTACTTGATCCATGTCTCGTCTTTTCAAAAACCGTCCTTTTCAAAAACTTGCATCTTTTTCGAACCTATCCATTTTCAAAACCCGGAAAGCTACCGAATTTAGGACTTATGATTTTAACTCAAAATAGCCTATTTTCTAGCCGGTATGTTGTCCAAACCTTTTTAAAAATTCAAAAATCTCGGCCCGATAAACCTTTTTTTTTCGATTTTCAAAAAAAAATCGGGCCCTCCAATCCGTTTTGTTCGGGTTTTTTTCAAATCCAAATTCTCCTTTCAAAGCTTTCTTCTTCTTAGGACTTCCCGTATTTAGTAGTGTCGGATCTTGTCATAAGTTGTTAGAATCTCTAGCGTCGAAACTCCGTCGATCTTACATCACGGGTTTCTACCCCATCCCAGTCCGCCTTATTTGTCAAGGCACGGCCCACCTACGTAGGACAAACTCCTACAAAGGGAAGCCCACTTACACTTTAGGGTCCAAAGTCTGGGGAATAGCTCGCACGTAGGTCTTTATTCACACAGGACTAGGCCCATTTTGCCAAAATCCTAAGGAAGGCCCACCGTCCACGAGTCACCCGTCTAGGAGTCGGTCTTCACCCCCACTCGGGGGCTACCTTTCAGCAGAGCGATCAACCACGGTTGCTCTAAGGGTCATGTCTTACACGTGTATCATGTACCCCACTTTTGAGTCACTTAGATGTCGCACCATCTGAGTCCTAACAGAGTCTTTAGTCTCACTTGGGGGCTGTCCTTCACCCGAGTAGTCGACCACGGTCACCTTAAGGGGTACTTTACGTCCATCCTACACCGGCGTCCTTATGATGCCTTCTCCGAGTCGAACCTATGCTACGAACACTCGAGTCATCTAGGGTTAGGTCACCGCGGTTGGTCCACGCACGCGACACGGTCAAACACGGTCGCCCCCATTTTCGGACTCACCCTTCCGCATCTCGAGTCCAAGTCGCGGTCGTTACTTTGTCCAGGTCAACGTTCGGGTTTCCCGATCCAAGAGTCTTTGTCATCCCGTCACCCCGGGCCATCTTTAGTTTGACACCTTCTCTTGCATTTGCGCATAGCCGAGTTTAGGCGAGTCGTGACACTTGTCGTTCTCTCCAATCAAAGACCTTACCAAAAAAAAAAACAACCAACCGAGCATCCGAGTCCTGATTTGATTCGAGTCTAAGTCTGAGTCCGAGTCTAGGATACCCTACATCCTCATTTCCAAATCAGAGTCAGAGTCTTTTGCATTCTGTCCTCTTTTTCAAAATTCAATAAAATCAGCTTTTCTATTGCTCATATATTTTCTTATGTGTTTCCGAGAACATGATGAACACCATCATACACTGTGAGCACATGCACGTGACTATTATAGGCACATCTATAATGACTGCAGGAAACCGAGCCCGTGTTTTCATTTTACCTGTTCCATGTCTGGTATAGAAAAGCCACATAACTACCCCTAGCATGAGCAGTATCGAATCCTATGGCAAATCTAGGTTGTCTCCTAGTTTGGGTTCAAGACGGGAGGCAAGCCCATTTCCCACAATACACACCCATCCAATAAGACTAACCAATCCCTACCTTATGTGTTTAGTCCGACCGACAAAAAAAAGTTGGACAAAAAAATCAAAAGTCCAAGGAAAAAGCAAAAGGCCAAAACAAAAAAGCTGGCCATGATCAAAAAAAGAATTATCAACATCCCTCGACCAAACACGATCAACTCAAATGAAGAATCCCATGACCGGGGCTAAAAGGTAAACCAACAAAAAAATTCAAAAAACCCATGATCGTGGTCAACGGTCAACTCAAGTGAAAGTCCCTTGACCGGTACGGTCAATTCAAAAATTATCAAAATCCATACCATCAAATAGGGGAAAAAACAATCAAGCTGGTCAGCTAACACCACATTTAGCCTTCCCACATTACAACCCTCAACATCTTCCCGAGACCTAGGCTAGAGACAGCTCGGATTTTTGAGGATTCAAGCTCCATAGGATACCCTAACTATTAGGGCCAGACATGGAAATCAGATCCCGCATTATCAAACCTACCCCGATCGAAGTTCTAGTCATTATTACTCGACTTCCCCCTTTTCTACCACATTACAATACCTTACCCTCGAAGCCTTAGCTCCACAAAATCGAGCTCCAGATTTCGAATCATCAAAGCCACTTACTTCCTAGCACCACATTTCCAAAAAACATCTAAACCAGTTACCAACCCCAAACACGGGAATTCAACTTGCGGTCAGCATAGAACATGCCCAAATAGTTCACACCACCTCTGGGGGCTACCCCGGAAAATGCTCACGGTCACAGGATCAACGTCCTAACTATTCTAGCCCTTTGGTCAAGACATCATTGGGAATGCACCTAGCCTACACCATTGTTATGGCTAGTTACACACAAAGCCCTAATAAACTAGGCACCATAATACATTTTTTCAACACTGAACTACGGCATGGCTTGATTTCACTACACGTGAATACGTAGGCAGCCTTTCAACAGAGGCACAACCACCCACATTGACACTCATTCAAAAGCACCATCATTCCGGTCGCGACACTGTCATGTTCTCAACAGTTAGCTTTGTAATCCTGGGGGCTTCTCTTAGGCAGAAAACCTCAATCCTCTCACATAATCCAAATAACTTTCAAAACTAGCTTCCTTTCTATAGAGTGTCCTAGTACTCGGTCCAGTCAAAGACAAGAATCTGTCAGAGACTCAAAGAAATACCTACTTCGGGAACATACCCCGAAACCAAAAAAAATTCAAAAGAACACCAATCTACGGCATTGCTACCACAAATCCCTGTCGTACGGAAACATGCTCATTCTGAGGATTCGACCATGTTGCCACTCGCCTAGGCTACGGAATAGCGCAACTTAAGAGTCTTGTCATCTTAGGTGGCTCATCCCCTACCGAGTCACGGTCCAACCCTTAGAGAGTCCAGTCGTGTCTGCCAACTTGTCCGGTCACGTCCGGAGTCGAGTCTGTCGGTATATCTCCCTCTTCATCTAGGCATACAGGCCTAACCATAGGATTTTAGGAATCCGTGTCAGAATCCGATCAGGAATCAAGTCATCCCAAGCATTCCTATTTCCATTTTTTTTTTAAATTTTTTTTTTCGGCTTTTTTCGAAATTTTCGAAAAAATCTCTTTCTCCAAAAATCAATCAATCAAAAAGATCATTTTCTTCCCCAGCGTGAGTCAATGTTTTATCTGAATGTTGCATGCAAAACAGACAGGTATCCCAAGACTCCCGGAGAATTCTCAAAAGAAAATTCCCAGTGAAAATTCAAGCAACATTTTTACTGAAGAATCGGATGTATCAGTAAGCGGTACATCCGCAGCCTATAATGAAGGCTCCCGCGCTATTCCGAGGTGGGATTATCAGTAAGCGGTATACCCACAGGTTCCAATGGAGGCTCCTGCGCAATTCTACGATCGGATGTATCAGTAAGCGGTACACCCGCAGCTTTTAATGGAGGCTCCCGTGCTATTTCGAGGTGGGATTATCAGTAAGCGGTATACCCACAGCTTCCAATGGAGGCTCCCACGCCATACCAAGATGGATGTGTCTGTAAACAAACATACCCAAGACTTTTTAAGAAAAGTCCCCGCAACATTATTGACGTCTATCTAGGTATGATTTCTATCTTATGGCTGGCGAGCCCCACCAACGCAAGTCTAATGGACTCTAAACGATCCGAT
Source organism: Agrostemma githago (assembly GCA_958450325.1). Taxonomy (NCBI): domain Eukaryota; kingdom Viridiplantae; phylum Streptophyta; class Magnoliopsida; order Caryophyllales; family Caryophyllaceae; genus Agrostemma; species Agrostemma githago. The sequence continues at coordinate 27,542,010 of OY288261.1, forward strand.
CGGAAGTCTGCCAGGTCTTAATCCTCGATTGGCCTGGTAGCTACTCTGACTTTCGCCTTGTCCAAGCCTCAGTCATAGTGGGGGCTCTGTAGACACCCACATTTTGACCGCCAGGTGTCTATAGTAGGTTCCGCCAAACACCCGATGATGATAGGACGCAAACATGCTTTAATGACTCGGATATGGGCTCGAAATCATGGACATTTGGTTTAAGCTTATTACGGAGTACATATCTTACAAAACCAACCTCAAATCCAGGCCCAATGGGTCGTTTCGAGTCAAATGAGACTAATTTGGGTCGATTCCGACACCAGGGGTAAAACCGTCTTTTTACGACCATGTCAAAACCCGGTCAAAAATATTCTCGAGACACGTGAGTCAGCCGTGACACCTCACACGGCTGATTCGGACTCCAATCCTACAAAAATCAGCTTTCAAATAATATTAAACAAATCCGTTTAAGGATAGAATTCGATCTCAAGTAGGAATTCTATCCGAAAACCGAAACAAATCGCCAACCAAGCTCAAACACTCGGCCAAACAGCCGAGACACTCCCCAACCAGCCGAGTTACTTGGCTTCTCCACCAAAAAACGAGACTTTCGTTCTCTTTCGAACTCTCGTGTTTCCTATCTAAACCGGTGTTTCTTGTCACACAAGCAAGACTACCTCGACTCCTATAAATAGGACCTCCCGTCCAACACAAAGGACAACAATTTTCACAGACCCAAATACACATTCACACATCCAACATACATACATCCTCGATATCTAAAAAACTAATACAAAGCAAATCCCGACGTATTCCCGAAGAAGTCTCGAAATACCGACGAAACCACCCCCATTCGGCCGAACCCGACGCCCCACACGTCCAAAAAAACGCACCATCCCAAACTCACCCGCATCATCTCGACGCTCCCAAGTTTAAACCACTTTCCGACGAGCTCCATACCGAGAAAATAAAGCATGTAGGTTGAGGGTGTAAATCAAACCCGATTCTTCTCCTTTCTCTCTCTCTCTCTCACGTCTTTTTTCTTTTTTTTCGTCCGTCACTTTTTTTACGGGTCTTCGGTCGTTTTGTATTATTAATATGGGTCGTTCGTCACATATTTTTATTTCTAATAATCGATACTAAAAAAAAACTATTTTCGTATAACGTTCTTAAAATACGATATTGATTCTCTAATCAAATATCATATCTAACAAGAACTAAATTAATTAAATCTCGTTGATGCTAAAAAAATCGTTACATCTTTTTAAACAAAATAAAACGATTTTAACGCGGAGAGAATTAACATCTTTTTCGTTCAAAATTCTTTTTTTTACTTTTTGTTCAAAATAAACTTTTTTCAAAACCTTTTCTAAAATCATTGCGACTATTCGATATCGATTTCATAATCGAATATAGAATACGACGAATATCGAAAATATAAATCGAGTATAAATTAATCAATATTTGTACGCGATTTATCAAAATTAATAATTTTCGAAAATCGAATCCTAGACAGCCACCCGCGCGAGTCGCGCCCCTCCCGGGCGAGTCGTGCGGGCTGCTGTAAGCCGCAGCCTTTTTTCGTTTTTTTCCGATTTTTCCAGCATCGTTTTCTCACATAAAACAGCGGTTTTCTCGGTATATTTTCAGATTTCGACAAGTATTTTTCGCGTGTCATAAATCTTTTCTAAAATCATGCATATTATTCATTTACGTCTTTATTCGATTTATTCAAACGTTACTAACTCGTTTTCTCGTGTTTGTAGCAATTTATTTGTTTTTATCGTTTTATTAGACTAAAACGACTTCACATGCTAAAATAACTTTGACATTATTAGTTTAACTTGCATTAAACGACTTCGCAACCCATTTTATTTTTCTCACATGCTTAGGAAAATAATCTTTGCATATCATTCAACCGTCGAACTAACGCGTGTACACCAAAAACGAACGATATCTTAGTAAAGGTCGCTAAGTGCGGGCGGGGTTGGGTGTTCTTAGTGAACTTCCCAACACGTACCCTCACCCCTTACTCAGAACCATGGTTTCCGGATGTCCGAATCCATTGGCAACGAGAGTCATTCAATACACGGTATCCGATAATATCGGTATCGGTATCGTAATGCAAAGGGACGAGCCTAATAAACTCTGACATCGGAAATGGGCCGTATTTTGTATACGGCCCACTACGACATAGAGTGGGCTCGAATGGTTCCGAATAACCACAAAATTCGGTGGCGACTCCTACTTCGATTTAAATTTCAATTTGACCATCTCATATGGAGATTCATTCGCCGCCCCAAACCAGCGCGTGGCCGCGTCGGGGTGGACCTATGTCATGTCCACACTATCCTAAGCGGTAGTTCCTATCCAACTACCTCTCCTAGCCAAGGTCGGGAGCTTCCCTATAAATAGGCCCCTTGCACAACACATCTAACAACAACTAAGATTCAGAAATATTCACATCAATTATACACACTACACATCAACTTTCATCAATCAAATAGCATCGAGAAACCGATATTACATCTAAGACCCGAAGGAAACCAGCCCCTATACCCGACACCTTTCACCGAGCCACCATAACTCACCGACATCCACTCGACGCTCTTGTGCCCAAGCCACGTTCCGACGAGCTCCGATCCGAGTAGACAAAAGCATGTAGGTTGAGGGTCTAACCAAACCCGACTTCTCTTTTTCTCTCTTCTCCCTCTCGTTTTCTTCTCTTTCGTCGTCCGTTTTTTCTTTTACGGGTCTTCGGTCGTCCCTTTTTTATTACGGGTCGTTCGTCGTTTTTTAACATCGATATTACTAAAACTATTTTCGTATAACAAACATTCTTAAAAAATATGATATCAACTCCGTAGTTGAATATCGTATTAAAAGAATTAAATCAAATCTCGTTGATGATAAAAAATTGTTACATCTTTTTCTTACAAAATAGAACGATTTTAACGCATAGAGAATTAACATCTTTTTTCGTTCAAATTCTTTTTTTAAACAATTTTACAAAACTTTTTCTAAAATTCATTCCGAATATTCGATATCGATTTCATAATCTAATATCGGATACGACGAATAACGAAAATATAAATCGAGTATAAATTAATTCGTATTTGTACGCGATTTATCAAAATTAACAATTTTCGAACAACAAGCGAAACCGGGACAAACCCGCACGTGAGTGGCGCCCCTCCCAGGCGACTCGCGTGTAAGTCTGAAACCCGCGCTCTTTTTTTAGTTTTTTTCGTTCATTTTTTTTATTCTACGAAACGATTTCTCAAAATTTACATCTTTTCTAAAAACTATTCCGAGTATTTGATATCGATTACATAATCGAATATCGAATATAACGAATATCGAAAATATTAAATCGAGTGCAAATTGTGCAATACTTGTACGCGATTTAATAAAAGCATCGAATTTTCAAAAAATCGGTTTCAAAAACAGGCCGGGACGCGAGTCGCGCGCGTCCCCGGCGAGCCGCGCGGTTGGCTGAAACGCGACTCGTCTTTCGCTTTTTTTTTTTTTTTTTTTTCGAACTTCGTTCTTTATACAAAAAGGTACTTTTTAGCAATATTTTTCAGATTTCGACTAATATTTTCTCAATCTCGCATATTCATCATATTTGCTATATTTTTATTCACAATTCGATATTAACTCGTTTGTTCATCTTTTGTAGCAAATTAATCTTTTTTATCATTTGTTTTATTATACTAAAACGAACCTCACATGTTAAATTCAACTTTGACGTTAACTTTTCATGCATTAAACCGACTTAGCAACCCATTCAATTCCTCGCATGCTTAGGAAAACAATGTTTGCATATCATTCATCGTATTACTAACGCGCGTATTAAAAAATCATTCGATATCCTAGTAGAGGCCGCTAATGTGCGGGCGGGGTTGGGTGTTCTTTGTGAACTTCCCAACACGTACCCTCACCCCTTACTCAGAACCTCGGTTTCCGGATGTCCGAAACCATTGGCAACGAGAGTCATTTCAATACACGGTATCCGATCAAGTCGGTATCGGTATCAAATGCAAAGGGACGAACCCGATAAACTCTGACATCGGAAATGGGCCGTATTTTGTACACGGCCCACTACGACATAGAGTGGGTTCGAACGGGCCCGAACTCCCACAAAGTTCGGTGGCGACTCCAACTTCGATTTAAATTTCAATTTGACCATCTCATATGGAGATTCATTCGCCTCCCCAAACCCGCGCGTGGCCGCGTCGGGGTGGACCTATGTCATGTCGACAACTCCCGAGCCTCCATCTATCAAGATTCTCTTGACCTTTTTCCCTTTGATATAGCCGGACACGCAGAGTGGCCTATTATGAGGCTTAGATCCGAGGAGTAAGTCTTCATCCGAGAAATTCAAGGCAGCGTTGCAGGAAAGACATTGGCTTGATTGCTCTGGGGGCTCTGCTATATCCTTCATCTTCCCGGCATATAGGTCTGGATTCTTGAGTCCTTGGAGGATCAACTCGCGACTCTGTTTAGGAAGATGGAATATTTGTCTCCACCCCATGTTTGCAGGGAGTCCCTCTAGTGCATTAACAACCTTCATCTCCTTTTGGGGCTACGATTATTGTGGAGGTGTGGGCTCGTTTACGTCACTCTCTCATCCACTTCTTCACTGTGATCAGCAGGTGAGGCGGAGACGGTGTAAACAGCCACTTCATCTATGTAGTCTTCTGGAAAGAATTCTTCAAGAGTAATCGGAATAAGTGGCTTCTGTTCCAGTAAATCCTCGGGTAGGACATGCGGCTTGACAACCATTTAGACTTCTTCTTTCCCTTGGATTTGCGAGGTTGCGGCTTTCTCGCTTGTTTTCGACGGCGGTGAACATGCTTGACCGTTTGTTTAGCTTGTTTCCTTGGCTTCTTGCGTGTCACCAAGGTCCACCCTTCATCATAATGCGCATCTTCTTCAACCTGAAGACTTGCTTTCTTGATTTGTGACTCTGAAGGCGGTGGAGATGCTAGCCTCGGAATCCACAATGTCACAGGCTCGAGGGTCCCAAATTGTAGCATATGCGCAGTCAATGCATTAGCTGCTTTTGTTGTCTCTTGTCCCGGCTGCTCCCCAATTACCGTAGCTTGGTTGGTTCTCACCGTTTCATCAAGATCGAGGATTATCTTCCCATCCCTTAAAAGCTGTATGGTTTTTTCTTTGAGCGTTATACACTTCTCGATGGGGTGACTCACCAGTCTGTGATAACGAAAATATTTAGGATCACTTGTCTTATCAGTTTGCTTGGGCCGCTTGGACTCTGGCAACTGTATGATCTTCTTCTCTAGCTGATCGTCGAGCATCCCTAACAAATCCGAATCAGGAAACGGGTACTACTTAGCATGCAGTTCTTTCAATGTAGGCCTATTTCAACAGTAATCATAGGAGAATGACTCATTCCGTTTCTCATCTTTTGACCTGCCTGAGATCTTGACTGGTCCATTACCGACGTCGACAGCCATTGCCTCTTTTGTTTTTGACCCCGTTTCGGTCTTCTTGAATTCCTTCTTTTCACCAGGTGTTTTAGAAGAAGATGCTCGGTTTTTGCCGCGCCTTTGTTTGATGGTGATTTCCATGTCATGTGCCCGAGTTTCAAAGTCCTGAAAGCTTCTTGGCTTAATCCCATGTAGGATGTAAAGGAGATCGTAGTTCATGCCATTGATGCACATTTCGAGCGCGGAAGTTTCAGTTAGACACTCTTTGCATTCCAGACTTAGCCCACGCCAGCGGTTGATGTAGTCAATGATCGGCTCGTCTTCCCACTGTGAAGTATTTGTCAGCTCACTCATACTAACGATGTGCCTGGTGCTGTAAAATCAGTTCAGAAATTCGTCTTCCATCCGCGTCCAGCTGTCGATTGATTCCGCCTCTAAATCCGTGTACCAGTCAAAAGCAATTCCCTTGAGAGAGCGCACGAACTACTTGACAAGGCGATCACCATCAGTTCCAGCATTGTTGCATGTCTCCACGAAGTGCGCGATATGTTGCTTCGGGTTGCCCTTCCCATCGAACAGCTGAAACTTCGGGGGTTGTGTAGACACCCACATTTTGACCGCTAGGTGTCTATAGCAGTTTCCGAAAAACACACGATGATGATCGGACGTAAACATGACTAAATACACTTGATTTGGACTCGGAATCACTAGTAATTGGTGCGAGCTTTTAGCGGAGTAAAAATCTCACCAAACCGACCTCAAGTTCAGGCCTTGTGGATCATTTCCAGTCAAATGAGACTAATTTGGGTCAAAACCGAGACCAAGGGCGAAACCGTCTTTTGGCGACCGAGTCAAACCCCGGTCAAAGCCAATTCCCGAGCCAAAAATATCTGATGCAATGTCCGAGAAGCCAAGTCGGAATCGGATTCCTCACAAAAATCAGCTACAAAAAACATTAAATAATTCCGTAAAGAGAAAAAATTTTATCTTTTGAAGAGTGGAGTGCTCACTCGGTCGAGTGGGCTCATCAAAAACAGCCTGATCCGAGTTTAGACCAGGCACTCGATCGAGTGCCATGAACCACTCGATCGAGTGGCCTCTTTTTTCAGCCAAAATCGGGAGTTTCTTACTCTTTAAGCAACTTCACCTATCCACAATAGGAAGTATACTTCCTCTCAACCGTTGCTTTCTTCCTTGGCAAGAAACCACTTCTCCTATCCAAACACTACGAATATCTTATCCCAAGTCGGTATTTCTCCTATAAATACCTCCCCACATGCAACACAATAGGGACATTCATTCACATCTACAATTACACATCACACATCCATACATCCCGAACCTCTAGCAAAACCTTAGGAAAATTATACCGACATACCGTCCAAATTTCCTAGAAATCCGTAGGCAAATACAAAAATAACAACACATTAACTCTTCCTAGATTCTCGTTACTCCTACGCAAGCGTCGTTACTACGAGTTCCTAATCGAGACCAAATTTAGCATGTAGGTTGAGGGTGTTTCAAACCCCGTTCTCTCTTTTCTTCTCCTTCTTCCTCACGTTTTTTTTTCTTTTTTTTTCGTCCTTCAGCTTTGTCCGTCATCTTCGTCGTCAGTCATCTTTTTTTATCGTGTCTAATTAATATTATTATTACTACTATCGTACTAGTTTCAATAACAAGTCGTCCCTAAGGATTCGATATCGACTCTATAGTCGAATATCGGATCTAAAGGTATCAATACCATTGAAACTGAGTAATTACCATATTACAACGTGGAGGAATTATATCGTCTTAACGACATTCAAAACAGTTTTCTAAACAACCTTTTCATAATCCACTCTAAATATCTGATACCGATTCCATAATCGAATATCGGATTTTACGAGTATCAATATTTAAGTCGAGTATAAATTGTGTCATATTTTTTACGCGACTTAATCAAATTATCATATTTTCAAAACCAAAAACAACTTTAGAGTTAAAATCAAAACGGATAGCAATCCGTACAGGGGGGCACTCGATCGAGTGCCTGGCTCACTTGATCGAGTGACACTCTAAAAACCGAACCAGAAGCCTTTTTTTGAGACCACTCGACTGAGTCCATCAATGACTCGATCGAGTGGCTCCTATTACAGCCAAAACAGCGAGTTTTTAATCATATCTCGAGTCCCGATAAAATTATTTTAGTGACTTCGGTTGTCACGTGCTAAGTCTATCACGTGATTCAACTTCTCAAAGCCACGTTCATATCATATTTACATCTTTAGTACATTTGCTACTTTATTATCGCGATTGTTGTATTGTAGGGTTAATTGCATTGTAATCCCGGGTGGTATGCCGCTCGTATATTGTAATCTGTTATCGTTTTTTTGTTTGTTTTTTTGTACTAAAATGAACATCGCATTCTAAAACAACTTTGACGTTAACTTAGATGCATTTAAAACGACGTAGTTGAACCACAATTCACATGCTTAGTCAAAAAGCCTTGTTTGCATATCATTCAACCGTCAAACTAACACGCATACACGAACAACGAACGATATCTTAGTAAAGGCCGCTAAGTGCGGGCGGGGTTGGGTGTTCTTAGTGAACTTCCCAATACGTACCCTCACCCCTTACTCAGAACTGTGGTTTCCGGATGTCTGAAACCATTGGCAACGAGAGTCATTCAATACACGGTATCCGATAACGTCGGTATCGGTATCAAATGCAAAGGGATGAACCCAATAAACTATGGCATCGGAAATGGGCTGTACTTTGTGCACGGCCCACTACGACATAGAGTGGGTTCGAATGGGCCCGAACTCCCACTAAGTTCGGTGGCAACTCCTACTTCGATTTAAATTTCAATTCGACCCATCTCATATAGAGATTCATTCGCTCCCCAAACCCGCGCGTGGCCGCGTCGGGGTGGACCTATGTCATGTCCACAGGTTGATATCTAGCAGGCATATGCAGGTCATCAATCCTTTTGGTGTAAGGTTTGACATACCGTCCAGTGGAAGTATTTTCACCGAGTTGGGTCTTGATCGCGTTGGCTATATATCAGACTCTGCAACTGCTCTGAGGTGTCAGGTCCAGTCTTTTTCTTTGCAGGCTTTCCACCTTCAACTCCATCATCCTTTTCACTGTCGCTCCCGCGGATGCTGCTCTTCTCACTGTCACTGTCGTCGTGCACACTAGGAGTAGGCTTTTCACAGAGCTCAATCACCTCCTTTTGAAGATCTTCGATCTTTTGGTTCTTCTCTTCATTCCCCCTTTGCATTTTTTTAACGAGTTTGGCCATATCTGCGACTTGATCTTCAAGGCTGGTACCACTAGCCATCATCACCGAAGCGCTGATAGGAGTGGCGGCTTCCTTCTTTCTTGGCGACACCTTAGGCTTGCGCGGTGAGGCGATGTTGCTCTTGGAGACTTCGTCCTTGCGGGAAGGAGAAGAGGCTGCAATCATGGCTTTCGCGGCGGCAGCAATTGAGGCAGCGGAGATTTTGCTCGACCCAGTAGGGACGTGGGCAGCGCATAGGCTGGCAGCAGCGGCGTCAAGGGCAGCCTTTTTCGCCTTCGCCCTGGTGACTATGCCAGCGGATTGCATAACAGCGTCAGGAGATTGCTGAAGAGCGTCAACGTAGGTCTTCCTAGGGGTGTTGAAAGTGTTGCTTTCGTTAATAGACATCTTCTTGCAAAGTTGTCTTGGTTGCTTCAACGGTAGAAATGAGAGGTAGAGATTTTCACGTCGGGTTCACCAAAATTTGTAACGACAAATTTTGTATTGCACCTAACTGAAATACAAAACAAGGAAATAAATAAATTTATTAATATTTACCAAAATGACGTATACAATCTCAAATGTATCCTCTGATTCTAACGCCATTTAGGAAACACGTGTACGCGGTACACGTAAGGGATGGCGTGCGTAGCCGACTTGTACTACCTTGCGCGCGTTGTAACTTGATGTTTTGAGAGGGTCGCGATGACTTGAATCTCCCTTGAATGTTTGAATTTATTGTTGGATCTTCTGAGCAGGCGGCGCAATTTATCGTGCTTGTTGACTGCTTGCGACGGATTTGATGAAGAGGCTTGTAGCGACTTGTGTCTTTTTCTCTCTGGATCCTTTGCTTCAGAATTTTCCAATGGCCTTAAAATGAATGAGAAGGGCTCTGTTTATAGAGTTTTAATTCTCCTTGGTGGACTTTGTAGCCACAGACCCATTTATGGGCTTATTAGTGACATTGACCCAATTTATCTTCTTTTCGGGTTTAATGATCCAAATCAACTAATTTTTAATATGGATCGACCCATATTTCATTTACTCGGGGCAAAATAATTAAATTGAGTTTAAATTTCATATTAACTAAAAACAATTAATTAATTTTATTTATTTGGTACTTTTAATAACTTTTTAGTGCGTACAACTCTCTTTTCTTACCAAGACCTTCATTTTCCCCCTATTCGCAATGGCATCTACTAACCCTAGTTTTGTTTAATTGCAGTAACAATCAAAATGAGTAAGGCAGCAGCAGAACCGAAGGATGGGAAGAAGAAAAGTGCAACATTCACCATTGATTGCACAAAACCCGTTGAAGACAAGATCATGGACATTGCTTCAGTTGAGAAGTTTCTTCATGTGAGGATTAAGGTCGGTGGTAAAGCTGGTAACCTTGGTGATTAATGTGTCTCGTAAGAAGAACAAGATTACTGTCACCTCTGATTCCAATTTCTCCAAAAGGTTTCACTTTTTGTTTCCATTCATCATACTATTTGTTATGGCTCATCGATTTTGATTTATTGACTCTATTGATTGTGAACGTATTAGTATGTTTTAGGGTTTTGAGCTGTATATTTAGGATGTTAATTTTGTTATATTCGGAAGAATGATGTGCCCTGTGCAACACTGTTATAATTCTTGAGTTTGAAAACTGATCAATTGATTGATACTAGTATTTTATCTTTTGGCGTTATCGTACTCGTTCCCTGTTTGTTATGGTAATTATTAACAAACTTTTTGAATTAATAAACGTGAATTTAAAGCAAGCTTGAAGGATTGTTGTGTTATGTTAAAGCCCGTGATCAAGTGGTTCATACCTGTTTTTGATTTGCTTACATTATGATCTGAAACGATATATCATATGTTTTGGAAGATGCAATGTAATAGTGAGCGATATCTTTTAGTATGGTGGCATCACAAATGTTGGGCGGCAATGAGAAGGGAGTAGTCTGTAGTCCTAGGCCGTCACAATTAATTTCAGTTATCTACATTTGAAAAAAGCGCCCAACTTTCATTTCCCCATCATCCATCCAAAAACCCTCCCCTCGTATTTGTTTTTCTCCTCCCCACCTCTACGTCGTCCCTGACCACCGGAAATCAGGTTTATTTTCCCTTGATAAACCCTACTTTTTTCTAATTGCTTTTGGTAGAAATTGATTTCGTGGGATGTATAGGTGTGTTGTAACTTTAAACCGTAAAGGATTGATTTGGGTTGTCTGCGAAAATAGTAGTAGTAGTAGTAGTAGTAGTAGTAGTAGTAGTAGTAGTGAAATGCTTTTGTTAGTTACGAGTTCGAAAAGCGAATCCGATCGAGGCAAAGGAATGAGACCCAATATCGAGAGAAATGGATCATGGATGTGAAACAATGGCTACATTTGTGAAACAACGAAATTTATTTCTGTAAAATTAGTCACGGTAAGCTATGTGTTAAGTCATGTTATTGATTTCAATGGAAGACTTTGTTTGGATGTAGATAGATTAGACGAGCTAGGTTTAGTACGGAGTAATTTATTGTAGAAGGTCACTTGTCAGGATATGGCTACATCTTTCAGGTACTTGATGGAAAGCCCTATGATCATATTTGAAGCAAGAATTAGCCTTGAGAGGCTGCTGGAGTCATGGCCAAATGAGAAGAAAGAAAGGATTTTTTTGATGTTTAATTGTAAGAATGAATGTTAGGAAATGGATGGTTTTTCCTAAGCTTGAATGCTATTAAAATTTGATGAAAACAATGCTACTCTACCACATATGGCCAGCCAAAATGAACAAGCAAGGGAGGATGAAAAGTTTGTTCAATAATATGTCAAATAAATGGGTAAGAAAAGCATTATCTTTACGTTTAAACATAATAAAACGAAACGTATAAAGAAAAACGTAGTAAAGGTGTGACAAGGAGGTGTGACGGTCCAAAACGTGGGAAAAAAGTCCCAAATAATTTCTAAGTTGACAAAAAGATGAATCGTAAAATTATTAAAGTTACTTCAAATCAGTTCGAGTAAACCGCGCGTTGGAAAATAATTATTTACGAAACTTCGTAATAAAATCATTAATGGCTAACTTTTCGTAAATAAAAATATTTCTAGGTTTAAAATATTATATAAATATATTCAGACACTTGTAGGAAAAGAAATAATTTAAATCCAAGCTTAAAAACGTTAACTCGTAGAAAAATAGAATTCCTCGCGGAAAATTATTTAGTTTACGAAAAAATCCAATAAATAGATCTAAAAGAATTAAAACCTTTTAAAAATAAAAATAAATATCATTAAACTCGAAAATGAAATTAAAGTTGGAAAAATGATGAAACACAAGGTCGACAGTGATAGAGTTAAGACGATGTCATAACGAAAAGGATAAAAATGCTAGGAAAATAGCGGGTGTTACACCAAGAGCAAAGAACACAACCGAAAGTTCAAGTAATCCAACTGATCAACGAAGAAAAAGACCGGAAAAGAGTCAATGGACCACCGGGTAAAGTTTCACCCGCTGAGTCACCACCGGGCGAAGTTTCGCCCGACGACATTTTTCATCCCCCGAAGATTTTCACGGCACGCACGACCGGGCGACTTGACCGGGCGAAATTTCGCCCACCGGGTGAAATTTCGCCCGATGGTGAAGACGGGTCGAAAACGCGAAAAACGAAGAAAATCTCACCGGGTGAAATTTCACCCGGTGGGATTATTATGTCGAGCCGCGGGGCGAAATTTCACCCCATGAAGATGCAAAGGGTGAAGGTCTAGCTAAATGAAGAGAAATCGGATTTGGGCCTTGAAGTTTGTGCAACCCATTAAGCAACTCTATATATACCCCTTCTAGGGTTTAGTGCCTCCTTGAGCCTTAAGTGTGCCTCTTAGGAGTAGGATAGAAAATCTCCATTGTAGTAGTAATAGTAGTTGGTAGTAAAAGCTCTCTTAGAAAATTCCCTAAAAATAATTAATAGATCTATCCATCACTAATACAATTACTCCATTATTAGTAGTAAAGTTGCCATCTTTATTGAAGAATTGGTTTTGTTATTGAAGATTCATGGGTTTTACAAGGATTTATGTGACAAAACCCTTGTCTTATTTTCTTGAAGATTCTTATTTGTCTTATTGAAGATTGAAGATTTATGCATGGATTAGTGACAAACTCTTGTGTATTTCTCTCAAGATTCAATCTTTATTATTATTAATCTTCTTCTTCCTCTTTAGATCTCTTCATTGTTGATAAAATTCTTTCCTCTCCCTTTTCTCCATTAATATATTTGATAGTGTAGTTTTTATGTATGCTTTAATTATTTTCTTCTTAGCGAATGCTTTGTTGTTAACCACCATGATTAGTGAGTAGATCTCTTTGTTAGGGGGCTAGGGGAGGAGGAATTATAGATAAAGATTTCATCTTTTGTGAGATTATTGCATTTGAGGGTGATATTGTCTTAATGGGATTGTTGTGTTGTGTTTGACTTAGCTTGATCACCTAGGTTGACTTAACTCACCCGGACCAATATGGGGAAACTCGGGGTTTGGGTAATTCCGTCTAGAGACCATAGTTTATTCGTCGCGAAAGCGGGCTTAGACTTGGTTGGTAGGGAAACCGAAAGGTGGAACCTCCCTTATACATCTTGTGATAATTCTTGCGTTAGTAGACTCTTGTCTTTAATTCCGATTTCCCGACTCTCCCTAACGCCTTTTCCATCAATAGTTTCCCACCTTAGTCACATAAACCCCATCCGAAAAAAAAAATTGAGGAAAAAAAAAATTGCTACCCCATTCTAATATGTATTAGAGATCTAAATATCTAATTAAGATAATTGTTTGATAATAAGGAAAGATATATAAAAAAGATAGTTAGTTTGTCTAAATAAAATCAAACTAAGAATAAAATCCAAATTATACTCCTATACATTATATACACGTTTCTTTTATCTTTTATATAAAAAAAAATAACGAAAGATCTGTAGTTTTTGCCCTATTGTCGTTTCTTCTTTTTGAATCTTCATTCTTCAATCTTGAGTTGCTGTCTTGCTAATTTGCTATCTCCATTCTCCAAGACTCCAATCTCCATTAAAACTTTTTCTTGTCTTGATTCTTGAGGTAATTGAGTTTTTGCTTTGTATTTTAGTATTATAGTGTATTGAAATTGAATTGTATTGATTATTGAAATAAAAAACAAAATAGGAGACAAATATTGTATTTGTGAGTTGTGATTTCTGAATCTTTATGATATATTTGGGAAAAACTCGGTTCTTTATGGTATATTGGATAATTAGATTAGTCGTTTGAACTTTGAACTTTGAAGACCTAATGAATTTGTACTGTATTAAATAATAGAAATTGGGAAATTGGAATTGTTGATGTGTTGGTGTGAACTGTGAAATGAAAATGTGAGGAGTCTGAGGACAGAGAAAGTGACTTAAGTGAGAAGTGAGAAGAACTAAAGAAGTTGATGGGTTTGTTTTGGTGAACCGTGTTGTCACTTATCACTTTGTCAGGAAAAGCAATTGCATTAATTGCTTATTTGCTTATTTGCTTTTGCCTTTTGGAAATATAAAAAAGTAATGGTTCTTATTGATTATTGAATATTTGAATGTGAGTATATGGCCATGTGGGAGTACTAAGCAGTAAGCACGTTTTTGTGCAAACAATTTGTCATTGGAGTTTGTTTTGTTGTTGATAATCTCGTATAATAAAGACGATTGTGTTTAAGACGGATATATTCGTGACACTAGACTTATTTTTCAGATGAAGAGAACTAAAATGACACCAATTACTAACTTTTTCCCGAAAAGACATCACAATGATACTGCTCAAAATGACTCGAGATCAAGCCCTTTAGACGAACCTGAAACTGAAATTGAAGAGCCTCATGATGGTGAAACAGTAGTAGGTAGTAGTTCAAACGTGTCCAAAGAGCCAATTTTGGATAGGTTGACTGATTTTGATGTTGTTTCGCTTCCACATGATCCTGGGTTAAGGAGAAAGTTAACAGATTTTCACATCAATGACCGTGATATAATAAGAAGGGAATATGTTCGAAGAGGCCCATGTCAACCTCGTGATCACAAATTTCCAAAGACAAAGCGTAACTTTGTTGTTGCGTGGTTTGATAAGTTTCAAACTTGGTTGGAGTATAGTAAAGAAAAGGATGCGGCCTTTTGTTTTGTTTGTTATCTATTCAAGAGTGACTCTGTGTCAGGTGGTGAGGCTTTTGTGAATGGGGGATTTAGAACTTGGAGTAAAACTGATGCATTTAATAAGCATGTCGGTAATCATATGAGTGCTCATAATAATGCGATGAGGAATTTTGATGTTTTTAATAAACAAAAATCCTCTATTGTATGCTGCTTTGAAAACTATGACAATGAAGCTAAAAGTGACTACCGTATTCGATTGGAAGCTGCAATAGATGCACTACGGTTTATTACTCTACAAGGGTTGGCATCTCGTGGTCATGATGAAAGTGAGGGATCCTTAAACCGAGGTAATTTTTTAGAGCTTAGGAAAATATTTGCAAAGCGTGATAGTAATGTTGCTAGAGCACTTTTTGATAAGAAGGTACCTGGAAATTGCACTCTCGTCGCATCTACAATTCAGAAACAAATTGTTAGCGTATTTGCGGAAGAGATTACTAAAAAAATTATAGAAGAGCTAGATGGTGGATTTTTTGGTATTCTTGCCGATGAGTCGGCGGATATAGCTGATAAAGAACAAATGGCTCTTTGTTTGAGGTATGTTGATAAAATAGGGATGGTGAAAGAAAGATTTTTGGGTGTCGTGCATGTGAGTGACACTACTTCCTCGACACTTAAAGCTGCAATAGAAACATTGTTAGATACAAAATCTCTAACTCTTTCTAGTGTTAGAGGTCAAGGCTATGATGGTGCTAGTAATATGAGAGGTGCAATCAATGGTCTGAAAGCCTTAATCATGAAAGAGTCTCCAAGTGCTTATTATGTTCATTGTTTTGCTCATCAACTTCAGCTAACACTTGTTGCAGTGGCTAAGAAAAATTTTGATTGTAGTGTTCTTTTTGATTCACTCGCTATTTTACTTAATGTGATTGGAGGTTCCTGTAAACGTAAAGATATACTTCGAGAAAAACAAGCTGAATATGTCCTCAAAGCATTAGAAATGGGTGATCTTGTATCCGGAAGTGGCTTAAATCAAGAGAAAGGATTAAGTAGACCCGGTGATACTCGTTGGGGATCCCATTTTAAGACCATCTTGAATGTGTTTGATTTATTTCCTACCATTCTTGATGTTCTTGATGCCATTGGTGAATTTTGTGATGGAAGTGAGCTAGTAAAGGTGGAGAGTCTTGCATATACTATGCGAACATTTGACTATGTTTTTATTGGACAATTGATGATTACTATTTTTGGGATTACTAATACAGAACAAAGCTTTACAAAAGAAAGATCAAGATATCGTGAATGCTGTGGCTCTTGTTGATGTGACAAAAAATAATTTACAAAAGGTTAGGGAAGATGGGTGGAATTCTCACATGGAAAAGGTGACGTCGTTTTGTCAAAAGAATGACATTTGTGTTCCCATCATGAGTGATATACATGTGGTTCCGGGGAGATATAGGCGTGGAAAGAAAGAGGTAAGTAATCTTCATCATTTTCGAATTGAAGTGTTTTTGAGCTTGATTGATCAAATTTTGCAGGAAATTGATAGTCGATTTGACGAAAGAAGCAAAGATTTACTTATTTGTATGTCTTGCTTCAATCCTCGAGATCGATTTTCTTCATTCGATATTAACAAGTTGATTCGACTTGCTAGCTTCTATCCTTCTGAATTTTCTAGCGTTGATTTACAACACTTTGAATATCAACTTGGAACTTTTGTTGGAGATGTTCGAAATGATGATAGATTTTGGAATTTAGAGAGTCTAAATGATCTTTCCATGAAGCTTGTTGAGACAAAAAAACATTTGATACACTCAAAAGTCTACTTGCTCCTTAAACTTGTATTGCTTCTTCCCGTGGCGACAGCAACTGTGGAAAGAGCTTTTTCGGCAATGACGTATATAAAGAGTAAAGTTCGCAATAGCATGGGAGATGATTTTTTGAATAATAATTTGGTTACTTTTATAGAGAGAGATTTATTTTTAAAAATTACCGACGAAGAGCTCATAAACCATTTTCAAAATATGAGGACTCGTCGGTTACGATTAGATTAATATTTTCGTATTAAGTTTGTAACTTTGAATTTATAAATTATATTTGATATTTTGCGGTATGATTTTTTTTCTGATAGATGCATTACATTTTTTTTTTTCGCTACCCCATATTTAGAAACCTGGATTCGCCCCTGAGGGGGCTAGGGGAGGAGGAATTATAGATAAAGATTTCATCTTTTGTGAGATTATTGCATTTGAGGGTGATATTGTCTTAATGGGATTGTTGTGTTATGTTTGACTTAGCTTGATCACCTAGGTTGACTTAACTCATCCGGACCAATATGGGGAAACTCGGGGTTTGGGTAATTCTGTCTAGAGACCATAGTTTATTCGTCGCGAAAGCGGGCTTAGACTTGGTTGGTAGGGAAACCGAAAGGTGGAACCTCCCTTATACATTTTGTGATAATTCTTGCGTTAGTAGACTCTTGTCTTTATTTCCGATTCCCCGACTCTCCCTAACGCCTTTCCCATCAATAGTTTCCCACCTTAGTCACATAAGCTCATTTAGTTAATCTAGTTTGACTCGATCAAAACCCCCCTTCTCGACTCAATCACTCCTAGACTTTGACTCGACTGACTACCTCTCGACCGTCCCTTTGGATCGATCCCTGACTTACCACTACTACGTAGTAGTAGTATTCCGGGGTTATAAATATTGTTTGACCGCGTTGGATAGGCGACAATCCCGCGCGCATCAGGGGTGAGGGTACGTGTTGGGAAGTTCACAAAGAACACCCAACCCCGCCCGCACATTAGCGGCCTCTACTAAGATATCGTTTGATTTTGAAATACGCGCGTTAGTAATACGATGAATGATATGCAAACATTGTTTTGCCTAAACAAGAGAGAAATTGAATGGGTTGCTAAGTCGGTTTAATGCATCTAAAATTAACGTCAAAGTTGTATTTAGCATGCGAGGTTCGTTTCAGTATAATAAAACAAACAATGAAAATAAACTGCTAACAAACAAGAACAAACAAGTTAGTAACGGTTTGTAAATCGAATAAAAGATATAGATACGATGACATGCATGATTTTGCAAAGATAATTCGCGTGATGGATTAAGCACACGTTGACCGAGGTCATGAAAATATTTATCGAAGCCTGAAATATGCTGAAAAGCCCGCTGTTTTGTTAAATCAGGAGGATGTTTGAAGAATTAAGACGAAATAGCTTTTTTATGTTACGGTTTTCAGGGAACCACGCGACCCGCGCGAGAAAGGCGCGAGTCGCACGAGGCACGTGCGACTCGCGTGGCGGACTGTTCTCGGGATTGTTTTTAGAAAATCGACAGTTTTGTTAAATTGCGTACAAATATAGCATAATTTATACTCGACTTAAATATTGATACTCATAATATTCGATGCTTGATTATAGAATCAATATCGGATATTTAGAGTGGAGTAAAAAAAAGTTGTTTAGAAAATCGTTTTGAATGTTGTTAAGACGAGATAATTCCTCCACGTTGTAATATCGTAATCGCTCGACTTCAACGGTATTATGATTAACATGATTTGATGATTGATTCCTTTAGATCCGATATTCGACTATAGAGTTGTGGACATGACGTAGGTCCACCCCGACGCGGCCATGCGCGGGTTTGGTTAGGCGAATGAATCTCGTGGTAAGATTGTTCTCGGGTTCGAAATTTAAGTCAAAATGGAGTCGCCACCGAATTTTGTGGTTATTCGGAACCATTCGAGCCCACTCTATGTCGTCGTGGGCTATACACAAAGTACGGCGCACTTCGATTTCAGAGTTTATGGGGCTCGTCCCTTTGCATTATTATATCGATACCGTTTACACCGGCTTTCCTATAGAAAATGACTCTCGTGTGCCAATGGTTTCGGACATCCGGAAACCAAGGTTCTGAGTAAGGGGTGAGGGTACGTGTTGGGAAGCCCACTAAGGACACCCAACCCTGCCCGCACAATGGCGGCCTCTACTAAGACATCGTTCGTGTTCGTGTACGCGCGCTAGTAAAATAATTAAATGATATGCAAACAGCGTTTTCGGGCTAAGCATGTGAGTTATATATAAACTACGTCATTTAATGCATCGAATTATGGTCGAAGTGGTTTAGCATGCGAGGTTCATTTATAAAGCGATAAGCAAGTAAATAAATAAAGCTCGAAAGGAAATAAACAACGTACAAGTTACACGGGCGGAAATACAACCCGGAATTCACAATACAACGATACATAAAAAATAATAAACGAAGTAATAAAAGGCAATATAATGATAAAAACGGACCCGTATGTAAACTAGACCGCGAAATGTGTAGATGGACTAACCCCGATTAAATGTACATTATGTTGTACATCAAACGAAGGACGGAAACATGGGACTGTGGCGCATTGCTAGCCCGATCCCACGTCCCATAGTCTTGTCCCGACTTATCACTTCGAAGAAGATCGGTCAAAGTCGTTCTACGTGTCGTGAAAGGCGTGAGTTTTAAAGAAAGGAGAGTCATGTGATTGTCTTTACACGTGATGACAAGAGTCGTAAAAAGACGAGGCTCGAAATGTGTGTCAAAGCCCTCGGTTTTGTGGGTTACAGGACCCACTCGATCGAGTCGTGGCCTGACTCGGTCGAGTGCGTCCTTTACGTAGCCACTGCCCAGTTTTTTGGGTGCTACTCGATCGACTAGCCTATGTACTCGGTCGAGTAGCCCCTGTACGAGTGATAACTCGTTTCTTTTTATGTTTTAAAATCGATGGTTGGCCAAATCAAATACAAATATCGCACGATTTGTATTTAACTTGGCCTCCGGTACTATAATCGTGTATGTACGATTATAATACCGTTATCGGAATTTTATGAAAACGTTATTGTTACATTAGAAAATTTGAATTAGTGACGAAATGCATCCCTCTACGTCACGACATCGGAACTAACCTTTTCGGGTTATGTGATGTCGGTTTTCGTGTCAACGGGTTCCGCACTAATTGTATAAATGGGATCAAATGCGTTAAACTATGACCGATTGCGGTCACGTCACGCCCTTGAGTACATTGGGGCGGGGCTCCTCGAAAGGGCTCCACTTCCGTCGTTGCTCGTAAAGGGATTAGAAGGACTTTAGGCAATTATCATAGTCAAACGTTTTTGAAACCGAATTTTGATACTAGAGTATATATACGCGGTATAATGACGTTAGTAATGATAACAAGATGATAAGGAAAAAGGTAAAAAGATTAGTGTTAACGATACTATTACGATTATGATTATGATACAAAATGCGATAAAGTAAATAAAAATGAGACGAGATAGTAGAGATCGAGATGGGGTTTACGACACCCTCAACATACATGCTAGGTATAGGCCTCGAAAATGGACTCGTAAATAGCGACGGGACGTCGGAGTATCCAGGATGTACGCGAGTTATGGTGTGTATGTGTGTGTGTGTATCGTCGGTTTTTGAGGGACGACGGACTCGGTATTTTGGCTAGTATTGCTTAGGGTTGAAGCGTAGTGTGATATAGGGTGTAGGGTGTAAATGTAGGGCAAATGTAGGTTGATCAAACTTGTGAAATGAATGGGGTTAAGGGGGTATTTATAGGCCTTTCCCCACGACATAGGGGCACTCGATCGAGTGGCCCTAGTGCACTCGATCGAGTGCCCTTGCAAATGGGCCAAACCCGGTTTTTGGCGCTCCACTCGACCGAGTGGGTCAATCCACTCGATCGAGTGGGTCAAGAAAATCGAGACAAAATAGGAAAGAATTGATTTTGTTGTTTTGATTGATTTTTTTGAATTCTGATTTTGTGCGCCAGTTTTCGAGAATGAATATGGCTGATTTGTGAGACGGGTTCGTCTTTGACCGGGTTTTGACCCGGTCGCCAAAAGACGGTTTTTATTTTTGGTGTCGGTTTTGGCCCAAATTAGTCTCATTTTATTGGGAACGACCCACTGGGCCTGGATTTGAGGTCGGTTTGAGAGATTTGCACTCCGCTAAATGCCCACGTCGGATACTATTGATTCCGAGTCCGTATTCGAGCGTATTAAGTCACGTTTGTAATACCCGAAATTTTATATAAAGGTCAAACAGAGTAAAGTCAAGGCAGATTATGATACCCGTATAATAATAGTATAATACTAGTACTTTATATTGGTCCGGGTCTCTTAAATGTTTATTACTCCGTGTATGTTATTGGTTAACCTATTTCTTTTAACCCATTACTAATATGCATATAATACATATTCCTAATAATAAGAGTACCCGTATAATCATTATGACTTAATAAACTAATATTGTATTCACACCTAATAACCTAATTTTATAATATAGCATATCATTATAATAACCAACCACCCCATCCTTAATCACCTTTCATGCCGCATCAACCCCACGCACACCCATTATATTGTTCATTTTATAACCTCCTTCACGCTGCCTCTGTTTCCCGACAACCATCGTCACCCTTTTGGCAATCGATGTCACGCACCCCCTTTCCTGTCTCTACGTCCTGGATACCTTGCTCGTGTTGTCATAATCGTGAGCACGAACATATCGATGTAAGGACTCATATATTGTTATTGTTGTTGATGTCGTTTTGTTGTTATTTTGTTCTAGTGTCGCTATCATCGTCACAGTGATATATCGTGAGGTTACAGTAGTCGGGTTATAGAGGTGTAGTGTGTTGTTGTGTCGTGTGTTTGCGTGACTGTTATCGTGGGTGTTGCGGGTGTCGGGTCTTGTGTATAGCTTTGTTATCAGTGTGTTATGGCTGTTGTCGGGTACAACCGTTGTTTTTGCGGGTTGCTTGGTGATTTAATTTAGCGAGAGCCATAGCGTCGAGATGGTCGGTGTAGTGTTATATTAGAGGCTGGTGTTGTGTGAGACCGTAACATTATTATGGTCGTGCGTTGTAATAGTTGTATTATACGTTTGTCTTACGGACTTAAGTCGGTGTCGGTGTCTATCAGTTTAAAATGTAATTAGCTCAGGTCGGCCTCTGTTTATAATGTAGTCAGGTCGGGTTTCATTTTATTACTTAGCTACGTTAGGGTCGATATTAACTTAAGTATATAATATTTTATTAGGATCAGACTTCGTAGAACTTCCATGGTGATTTGTACTACTGACGTGGCGGTGGTCTGCTGACTAGGTAAGGTTTTCCTTACTTAGAATACGTTAATATTGTTATGCATGCATGAGCTACGAGTACAATGTGATATCGTACGTACTGATGAGAATGAGATGTGAATAATGATGGTGGAATGATTGATGAATATTGATATATTGGAGTTGGTGAGGCTAGCTTTAGACCTAGCCGGGGCCCTTGATCACGGTCCCCTCCCTGATTTCTCCTCGCGGGTTGTTGATCCTGCGGGGGGTGTGCACACTCGGAATGAAAGGGCCTGCCAGAAGAGTTGAGATGAGATTATTGATTGGTACCGGGATGGTACTGAATGTTGAGATGAGATTATTGATTGGTACCGTGATGGTACTGAGAATGTGGAGATGATATTTTTGATTGGGGCCGATGTGGTATCGAGACGGTTGAGACATAATGTTTTATATTACGTACTTGTGTTATGATGTTAGCATGTTCTAACCGTATTCTCTGTTTAAATTGTCACCCTATTTTATTGGGGACCTGTGACGATCCAATTGACGTTTCTGGTCTTTTGGGGAGCAGTGCTAGTGTGGAGGTTGATGATGTGTGATGATTGTATTCTGGTTGACTGTACGGGATGGGTCTGCGCTGTCACTGACCACGTTTATAGTTTGTAGTCATATTCGTTGTGCTTCCGCTGCTGTATTTGTGTAACAGTGTTCTGTAGATACGAGATTGGAACAATTCATTGTTTAGTTTAAATGGTTGTGTGGACATGACATAGGTCCACCCCGACGCGGCCACGCGCGGGTTTGGGGAGGCGAATAAATCTCCATATGAGATAGTCAAATTGAAATTTAAATCGAAGTAGGAGTCGCCACCGAATTTTGTGGTTATTCGGAACCATTCGAGCCCACTCTATGTCCTAGTGGGCCGTATACAAAATACGGCCCATTTCCGATGTCAGAGTTTATTGGGCTCGTCCCTTTGCATTACGATACCGATACCGACATTATCGGATATCGTGTATTGAATGACTCTCGTTGCCAATGGATTCGGACATCCGGAAACCATGGTTCTGAGTAAGGGGTGAGGGTACGTGTTGGGAAGTTCACTAAGAACACCCAACCCCGCCCGCACTTAGCGGCCTTTACTAAGATATCGTTCGTTTTTGGTGTACACGGGTTAGTTCGACGGTTGAATGATATGCAAACATTATTTTCCTAAGCATGTGAGAAAAATAAATAAATGGGTTGCTAAGTCGTTTAATGCATGTTAAACTAATAACGTCAAAGTTATTTTAGCATGTGAAGTCGTTTTAGTCTAATAAAACAATAGAAAACGAATAAATTGCTACAAACACGAGAAAACGAGTTAGTAATGTTCGAAATAAATTGAATAAGGATATGAATAAAAAATATGCATGATTCAAAAAAAAGATTTAATGACACGTGATGGATTAACACGTGTTGACCGAGGTCGAAAAAAGTATTTATCGAAATATGTTGCGAATGTCGCTTTTTAATGTAAGGTTCGAAAAGAATAAAAAATAGAAAAGCGAGGAAACGAAAAAAAGAAGGCCCGGTGAACCAGGCCGCCGGGCGGGTCGCCACCCGCGTGGTGGTGTGCCGGTTTTTTTTGTTTGTCGAAAAATCGTTAATTTTTATAAATCGCGTACAAATATGGATTAATTTATACTCGATTTATATTTTCAATATTCGTCGTATTCGATATTCGATTATGAAATCGATATTCGATTATGAAATCGATATCGAATAGTCAGAATGATTTTAGAAAGAGTTTTAAACAAAATTTGTTTTGAACGAAAAGTGAAAAAAAGAATTTTGAACGAAAAAAAATGTTAATTCTGTCCGCGTTTAAAATCATCGAATTTTTTTTTAAAAAAAAGGTAATGATTTTATTAGCATCAACGAGAATTAATTAATTTAGTTCTTGTAGATACGATATTCGATTAGAGAATCGGTATCGTATTTTAAGAACGTTATATGAAAAATAGTTTTCTAGTATCGATTATTAGAAATAAAAAATATGTGACGAACGACCCATATTAAAATACGAAAAGACCGACGACCCAAAAAAAAAAGAAGAAAAACGTGAGAAAGAGGGAGAGAAAAGAGAAGAATCGGGTTTGATTTACACCCTCAACCTACATGCTTTAGTTTCTCGGTATAGAGCTCGTCGGACGGTGGCTTAGGCACGGGAGCGTCGAGATGATGCGGGATGAGTTAAGGTGTCAATTTGGTGCGTTTTTTATGTGTGAGGTGACGGATTCGGCCGGATGGTGGGGTCTGTTTCGTCGGTATTTCGAGGCTTCTTCGGAAGTATGTCGGGATTTGCTTTGACTTCTTTTTACTAAATATCGAGGATGTGTGGGTAATAGATATATGATGTGTGTGAATGTGTCGGGATTATTGATGATGTTTTTGTGTTGAATTGAGGGTCCTATTTATAGGAGTGGAGGTTTAGGAGAGGTATCTTGCTTGAACAACAAGAAATACCGGTTTGGATAGGAAACGCGAGAGTTCGAAAGGGAACGAAAGTCTTGTTTCTTGGTTGGGAAGCCGAGTAACTCGGCTGAAAGGGAGTGTTTCGGTTGTTTGGGATGTCTTGGCCGAGTATTTGGAGCTTGGTCGGTATCTGATTCGGTTTTCGGATAGAATTCCTACTTGAGATCAAATTCTATCCTTAAACGGATTTGTTTAATACTTTTTGAAAGCTGATTTTTGTGGTGTTTGAGACCGAATCAGCCGCGTTAGGTGTCACGGCTGACATTCGCGTCTCGAGAATATTTTTGACCGGGTTTTGACTCGGTCGCTAAAAGACGGTTTTACCCCTGGTGTCGGAATCGACCCAAATTAGCCTTATTTGACTCGAAACGACCCAGTGGGCCTGGATTTGAGGTTGGTTTTGTAAGATTTGTACTCCGTAATAAGCCCAAGCCAAATATCCATGATTTCGAGCCCATATCCGAGTCCATTAAAGCATGTTCGCGTTCGATCATCATCGGGTGTTTGGCGGGAACTACTATAGACACCTGGTGGTCAAAATGTGGGTGTCTACAGAGCCCCCACTCTGACGAAGGCTTGGACAAGGTGAAAGTCAGAGTAGCTACCAGGTCAATCGAGGATTAAGACCTGGCAGACTTCCGATCGGGTTGTTTAGAGTCCATTAGACTTGCGTGAAGGGCTCGCCAGCCATAAGATAGAAATCATACTTGGATAGATGTCAATAATGTCGCGGGGATTTTTCTTAAAAAGTCTTGGGTATGTCTGTTTAAAGATAATCCCATCTTGGAATTGCGCGGGAGCTTGCCTTGGAGGCTATGGGTGTGTCTGTTTACAGACACGTCCCATCTTAGAATTACGCGGGTGCCTTCATTGGAGGCTATGGGTGTACCTGTTTACAGACACGTCCCATCTTAGAATTGCGCGGGTGCCTTCATTGGAGGCTATGGGTGTACCTGTTTACAGACACGTCCCATCTTAGAATTGCGCAGGTGCCTTCATTGGAGGCTATGGGTGTACCTGTTTACAGACACGTCCCATCTTAGAATTGCGCGGGAGCCTGCATTGGAGGCTACGGGTGTACTTGTTTACAGATACATCTGAAAAATGTCGCCTGTGCTGTTCCACGGGAGAATTTTTGAGAATTCCTCGGGAGTCTTGGATGAACCTGTCTGTACATAACAAACTGCATGTAATATTTAGGCAAAACACCGAC
Organism: Agrostemma githago; assembly: GCA_958450325.1. Lineage (NCBI taxonomy): Eukaryota > Viridiplantae > Streptophyta > Magnoliopsida > Caryophyllales > Caryophyllaceae > Agrostemma > Agrostemma githago. The sequence goes on from OY288261.1 coordinate 27,567,689, forward strand.
TCACGCTGGGGAAGAAATGATTTTTTGATTGATTTTTGGAAATAAAATGCTGAATTTTTTTTGGAAACGCTGAAAATTTTTGAATTTTTTTGGAAATTAGAATGCTTGGGATGACTTGATTCCCGATTAGATTCTGACACGGACAACTAAGATCCTCCGGTTAGGCCTGTATGCCTAGATGAATTAGGGATAAAAATTCCTATTCCCGTGGTGACTAGGAAAGGGATTTTCTCAAATGGCTAATGAGAATTTGGAGAGAGACATACCGACAGACTCGACTCTGGACGCGAAAGGACGAGTTGACAGACACGACTGGACTCTCTAAGGGTTGGACCGTGACTCGGTAGGGGGTGGGCCACCTAAGATGACAAGACTCTTAAGTTGCGTTATTCCGTAGCCTAGGCGAGTGGCAACAAGGTCGAATCCTCAGAATGAGCCTGTTTCTGTACGACAGGGCTTTGTGGTAGCAATGCCGTAGACTGGTGTTCTTTTGAATTTTTTTTGGTTTCGGGGTATGTTCCCGAAGTAGGTATTGCTTCGAGTCTTGACAGATTCTCGTCTTCGACTGAGCCGAGTACTAGGACACACTATAGAAAGGAGGCTAAATTTGAAAGTTATTTGGATTATGTGAGTGGATGGAGGTTTTCTGCCTAAGAGAAGCCCCCAGGATGACAAGGCTAACTGTTGAGAACATGACAGTGTCATGACCGGAATGATGGCGATTTTTGAATTTGTGTTAACGTGGGTGGTTGTGCCTCTTTTGAAAGGCTGCCTACGTATTCACGTGTTGTGAAATCAAACCAAGCCGTAGTTCAGTGTTGAAAAATGTATTATGGTGCCTAGTTTATTAGGGCTTTGTGTGTAACTAGCCATAGCAATGGTGTAGGCTAGGTGCATTCCCAATGATGTCTTGATCAAAGGGCTAGAATGGTTAGGATGTTGATCCTGTGACTGTGAGCGTTCTCCGTGGTAGCCCCCAGAGGTGGTGTGAACTATTTGGGCATGTTCCATGCCGACCGCAAGTTGAATTCCCGTGTTTGGGGTTGGTAACTGGTTTAGATGTTTTTGGAAATGTGGTGCTAGGAAGTAAGTGGCTTTGATGGTTCGAACTCTGGAGCTCGATTTTGTGGAGCTAAGGCTTCGAGGGTAAGGTATTGTAATATGGTAGGAAAGAGGGAAGTCGAGTAATAATGACTCGAACTTCGATTGGGGTAGGTTTGATAATGCGGGATCTGATTTCCATGTCTGGCCCTAATAGTTAGGGTATCCTATGGAGCTTGAATCCTCAAAAATCCGAGCTGTCTCTAGCCTAGGTCTCGGGAAGATCTTGAGGGTTGTAATGTGGGAAGCTAAATGTGGTGTTAGCTGACCAGCTTGATTGTTTTTCCCCTATTTGATGGTATGGGTTTTGATAATTTTTGAATTGACCGTACCGGTCAAGGGACTTTCACTCGAGTTGACCGTTGACCACGATCATGGGTTTTTTTAATTTTTTTGTTGGTTGACCTTTTAGTCCCGGTCATGGGATGGACCGTATCTGGTCGAGGGATGTTGATAATTCTTTTTGATCATGGCCAGCTTTTTTGTTTTGGCCTTTTGCTTTTTCTCTTGGACTATTGATTTTTTTTTGTCCAATTTTTTTTTGTTAGACTAACACCTAAGGTAGGGATTGGTTGATCTTATTGGACGGGTGTTTATTGTGGGAAATAGGCTTGCCTCCCGTCTTGAACCCAAACTAGGAGACTACCTAGATTTGTCATAGGATTCAATACCGCTCCTGCTAAAGGTGGTTATGTGGCTTTCTATACCGGACATGGAATAGGTAAAAGGAAAACACGGGCTCAGTTTCCTGCAGTCGTTATAGATGGGCCTATAATAGTCACGTGCATGTGCTCACAGTGTATGACGGTATTCATCATGTTCTCGGAAACACATAAGGAATGTATATATGAGAAATAGAAAAACTGATTTTATTAAAATTTTGAAAAGAGGACAGAATCCAACAGACTCTGACTCTGATTTGGAAATGAGGATGTAGGGTATCCTAGACTCGAACTCAGACTTCGACTCGAATCAAATCCGGACTCGGATGCTCGGTTGGTTGTTTTTTTTTTGGTAGGGTCTTCGACAGGTGCCACGACTCGCCTAAACTCGGCTTTGCGCAAATGCAAGAGAGGGAGTCAAACTAGACGCGACCCGGGGTGACTAGAATGACTAGGATTCTCGGATCGGGATACTCGAATGTTGACCTAGACAAAGTAACGACCGCGAATTAGACTCGAGCTGCATAAGGGTGAGTCCGAAAATGGGGGCGACCGTGTTTGACCGTGTTGCGTGCTTGTCCCAACCGTGGTGACCTAACCCTAGGTGACTCGAGTGTTCGTAGCATAGGTACGACTCGAAGAAGGCATCATAAGGACGCCGGTGTAGGATGAACGTGGTTGACTACTCGGGTGGAGGACAGCCCCAGAGTGAGGCTAAAGACTCTGTTAGGACTCAGATGGTGCGACATCTAAGTGACCCAAAAGTGGGGTACGTGAAACACGTGTAAGACATGACCCTTAGAGCAACCGTGATTGACCGCTCTAATGAAGGGTAGCCCCCGAGTGAGGCTGATGACCGACTCCTAGACGGGTGACTTGTGAAAGATGGGCCTCCCTTAGGATTCGGCTATGTTGGTCGAGTCCCGCTCGAAGGAAGGTCCACGTGAGATACTCCCTAGACCTTGGACCCTAAAGTGTAGACGGGCTTCCCTTTGTAGGAGTTTGTCCTACGTAGGTGGGCCGTGCCTTGACAAATAAGGCGGACTGGGATGGGGTAGAAACTCGTGATGTAAGATCGACGGAGCTTCGACGCTATGGACTCTAACAACTTATGACAAGACCCGACACTGCTAAATACGGGAAGTCCTAAGAAGAAGAAAGCTTTGAAAAGAGGATTTGGATTTGAAAACCGAGCAAAGTCGGATAGGATGGCCCGTTTTTTTTTTTAAAATCGAAAAAAAGTTATCGGGCCGAGATTTTGGATTTTTGAAAAGATTTGGACAGCATACCGGCTAAAAATAGGCTATTTTGAGTCAAAATCATAAGTCCTAAATTCGATAGCTTTCCGGGTTTGAAAAATGGATAATTTTCGAAAAAAAGATGCAAGTTTTTGAAAACGACGGTTTTTGAAAAGACGAGACATGGATCAAGTAGCACGTAGTCACGGAAATAGTATAATGACGCCATGTCTGCTCTTAGCCTAAGTCTCGGTCGGTCGAATAGGGTCTATACCAACAACGATAGCTTTCTCGCAAATCAGGACGGTCTTCCTAAGCCGAGTTGGTCTTAGAACCTGCCGTAAAACCCATGCGAGTTCCGCCATCGAAGTCTTTAGTGCGCCCATTTAGGAACGCACCGTGGTATAGTGGGACGTCGGTCACAAGTAACCGGCCCGGGAAAGAATTGGGTTATGCATGAACCATTGAACTAAAACGTGTATATTACTATTCGAACGATTTCTTTTCGAGTCTCACCCTAGGGATGCCGATGGTAAGTGACTCATCTATTGATCCCCAGCGGAGTCGCCAAATTGTGGACATGACATAGGTCCACCCCGACGCGGCCACACGCGGGTTTGGGGAGGCGAATGAATCTCCATATGAGATGGTCAAATTGAAATTTAAATCGAAGTAGGAGTCGCCACCGAATTTTGTGGTTATTCGGAACCATTCGAGCCCACTCTATGTCGTAGTGGGCCGTATACAAAATACGGCCCATTTCCGATGTCAGAGTTTATTGGGCTCGTCCCTTTGCATTACGATACCGATACCGACTTTATCGGATATCGTGTATTGAATGACTCTCGTTGCAAATGGATTCGGACATCCGGAAACCATGGTTCTGAGTAAGGGGTGAGGGTACGTGTTGGGAAGTTCACTAAGAACACCCAACCCCGCCCGCACTTAGCGGCCTTTACTAAGATATCGTTCGTTTTTGGTGTACACGGGTTAGTTCGACGGTTGAATGATATGCAAACATTATTTTCCTAAGCATGTGAGAAAAATAAATAAATGGGTTGCTAAGTCGTTTAATGCATGTTAAACTAATAACGTCAAAGTTATTTTAGCATGTGAAGTCGTTTTAGTCTAATAAAACAATAGAAAACGAATAAATTGCAACAAACACGAGAAAACGAGTTAGTAATGTTTGAATAAATTGAATAAGGATATGAATAAAAAATATGCATGATTCAAAAAAAAGATTTAATGACACGTGATGGATTAACACGTGTTGACCGAGGTCGAAAAAAGTATTTACAGAAATATGTCGCGAAAGTCGCTTTTTAATGTAAGGTTCGAAAAGAATAAAAAATAGAAAAGCGAAGAAACGAAAAAAAGAAGGCCCGGCGAACCAGGCCGCCGCGCCGGTCGACAGACAGGCGCGCGACCCGCGTGGTGGTCTGCCGGTTTTTTTTGTTTGTCGAAAAATCGTTAATTTTTATAAATCGCGTACAAATATGGATTAATTTATACTTGATTTATATTTTCGATATTCGTCGTATTCGATATTCGATTATGAAATCGATATTCGATTATGAAATCGATATCGAATAGTCAGAATGATTTTAGAAAGAGTTTTAAACAAAATTTGTTTTGAACGAAAAGTGAAAAAAAGAATTTTGAAATGTTAATTCTCTCCGCGTTTAAAATCATCGAATTTTGTTTTAAAAAAAAGGTAATGATTTTATTAGCATCAACGAGAATTAATTAATTTAGTTCTTGTAGATACGATATTCGATTAGAGAATCGGTATCGTATTTTAAGAACGTTATATGAAAAATAGTTTTCTAGTATCGATTATTAGAATAAAAAATATGTGACGAATGACCCATATTAAAATACGAAAAGACCGACGACCCAAAAAAAAAAAGAAGAAAAACGTGAGAAAGAGGGAGAGAAAAGAGAAGAATCGGGTTTGATTTACACCCACAACCTACATGCTTTAGTTTCTCGGTATAGAGCTCGTCGGACGGTGGCTTAGGCACGGGAGCGTCGAGATGATGCGGGATGAGTTAAGGTGTCAATTTGGTGCGTTTTTTATGTGTGAGGTGACGGATTCGGCCGGATGGTGGGGTCGGTTTCGTCGGTATTTCGAGGCTTCTTCGGAAGTATGTCGGGATTTGCTTTGACTTCTTTTTACTAAATATCGAGGATGTGTGGGTAATAGATATATGATGTGTGTGAATGTGTCGGGATTATTGATGATGTTTTTGTGTTGAATGGAGGGTCCTATTTATAGGAGTGGAGGTTTAGGAGAGGTATCTTGCTTGAACAACAAGAAATACCGGTTTGGATAGGAAACGCGAGAGTTCGAAAGGGAACGAAAGTCTCGTTTCTTGGTGGGGAAGCCGAGTAACTCGGCTGAAAGGGAGTGTTTCGGTTGTTTGGGATGTCTTGGCCGAGTATTTGGAGCTTGGTCGGTATCTGATTCGGTTTTCGGATAGAATTCCTACTTGAGATCAAATTCTATCTTTAAACGGATTTGTTTAATACTTTTTGAAAGCTGATTTTTGTGGTGTTTGAGACCGAATCAGCCGCGTGAGGTGTCACGGCTGACTTGCGTGTCTCGAGAATATTTTTGACCGGGTTTTGACTCGGTCGCTAAAAGACGGTTTTACCCCTGGTGTCGGAATCGACCCAAATTAGCCTTATTTGACTCGAAACGACCCACTGGGCCTGGATTTGAGGTTGGTTTTGTAAGATTTGTACTCCTTAATAAGCCCAAGCCAAATATCCATGATTTCGAGCCCATATCCGAGTCCATTAAAACATGTTCGCGTCCGAACATCATCGGGTGTTTGGCGCGAACTACTATAGACACCTGGCGGTCAAAATGTGGGTGTCTACAGGTTGGTTTCGGAATTGTATTGCAATGGACTACTTCCTCGGGTAATACCGAGATGGTAACACCTTTATTTACCTGGAAATGTCTTGATAAGGTGTCTTGGTAAATGGGGGTGTTACAACGTTAGCGTCCGATCATCATCGGGTGTTTTTTGGAGACTACCATAGACACCTGGCAGTCAAAATGCGGGTGTCTACAAGAGTCGATATCGAATCCTTAGGGATGACTCTTTATTGAAAATAGTACGATAATATCGATATTAGGAACGAGAAAATAAAAAATAAAAGACGTGACGACGACCCGTATAAAAAGACGGACGGACGAGAGAAAGAGAAGAAAAGGGAGAAGTCGGGATTTGTAACACCCTCAACCTACATGCTTGATTATCTCGAAAACGGACTCGTAGTAGCGGCCTAGGCGCGGGAGCGTTAAGATGTATATAGGTGAGTTATGGTGTGTATGGTTAGGGATTTGGCGAGTTTTGCTCTCGGGTTTGTATATGGTTTGCCTAAAATTGCCTAGAATTTCGGGTTGTGAATGGTCGGGAATCCTATAGGATTTCTAGAGGGAAGATCGGAATATAATATGCCTAGTACTGCTGGAATTCCAGGTTGTAAGTTTGATGGTGTGTGTTGATGTTGTAATTGATGTCGTGAATTGTGTGTATGAATTGTGTGTGCAAGGGTGGGGTATTTATAGGATGAAATACCGACTTGGGATAGGAGAATGATATCTTGCAAAGGAAGAAAACAACCGGTTGAGATGAAGTGGGATTCCGTATTTTGATAGGAAAAGGTTACTTGCATGGGGAGAAACACCCGGTTTAGATGGAGTAGGATTTCGACTTTGGATTGGAAAGGATTCCTACTTTGTAGCTGATATTTGTGTAGTATTTGACTTCGAGTCAGAATTTTGAAGTGGCATGACAGATTTTTATGTCTCGGAAACGTCTTTGACCGGGGTTTGACCCGGTTGCTAAAAGACGGTTTTGCCCTTGGTGTCGGTTTTGATCCAAATTAATCTCTTTTGACTGGAAACGACCCACTGGGCCTAGATTTGAGGTCTGTTTTGTGATATTTTTACTCCGCTAAAAGCTCGTGCCAACTACTTTTGATTCCGAGTCCGAAAATCGAGTGTATTAAGTCTGTTTGGCTCCGATCATCATCGGGTGTTTTTTGAAAACTGCTATAGACACCTAGCGGTCAAAATGTGGGTGTCTACAGAGCCCCCACTCTGACTGAGGCTTGGACAAGGCAAAATTCAGAGTAGCTACCAGGCCAATCGATGATTAAAACCTGGCAGACTTCCGATAGGGTCGTTTATAGTCCATTGGACTTGCGTAAAAGGGTTCACCAGCCATAAGATAGAAATCATACCTGAGTTCTGTTGTCAGGAGTAGCTCCGTGGGGAATCGGACTTGTCGTATAAGTCCCGGGTGCGCCTATATGTGGGCCCATCTCGTGCCATTCCGGGGAAAATATCGTCTTGGGTTTTCCGCTGGGGAGATACGTGAGTTGCGCAGGCGCTGGGAAATAAAAAACTTGATGTTCCTTTGGGAAGCCAAGCTGGTACCTGAAATGTTAGATATACAGGCAGAAATAGCAAATATAGTAGATAGGGAACGCAATTAGCATCTATGGACTGACTTGCGCTGGGGAAAAATGGTTTTTGCTTCATTTTGAAATTTAAGTCCTGAAAGCAACTTACGTGCTAGGAGATAGGTTTTCAAAATTGAAATTTGACCTTGTCGAAAAGGATTTTCTCAAATGGCTAAGTTTTGCAGATTTCAAAGCAAGAATTTGAGGAGAGAGGCCTACCGACAGACTCGACTCTGGACGTGACCGGACGAGTTGAGAGACACGAATGGACTCTCGAGGGGTTGGACCATGACTCGGTAGGGGGTGGGCCACCTAACAAGACTCTTAAATTGCGCTATTCCGTACCCTAGGCGAGTGGCAACACGGTCGTACATCGAAATGGGAAGGATGCGTTGTAGGAGAATTGCAGTAGTCTGTAATGAGACTGTTGTAGTCTAGTGCTCTTCTGGATTTTTGATTTTAGGGTACATTCCCAAAGTTGGTATTGCTTCGAGTCCTGACAGATTCTTGTCTTCGACTGAGCCGAGTACTAGGATACACTATAGAAAGGAGGCTAGATTTTGAAAGTATTTGGATTATGCGAGTGGATGGAGAACTTCTGCCTAGGAGAAGCCCCCAGGATGACAAAGCTAGCTGCTGAGAACATGACAGTGTCGTGACCGAATGATGGTGCTTTTTGGATGTGTGTCAATGTGGGTGGTTGTGCCTTTGTTTTTTTTTTTGTGAAATGTAAGTATATTCATTCATCAAAAAATATACAAAGAGGCCATATTCTGTACAACAATATCAAGGACAAATCAATATAAAACAGAGACAAATTGTTAAACTCGCGTCAATAATCATATCCCATTATCCGGAGGCAGATGGCATCTTCCTCAGTTACTTCATCTTTCTCATTAATCTTTATTCGAGGCCTCACTTCAGACAAAATCTGGCTCACCACTTTTTCGGGTCTGATCAATAACCCATCAATCCTTGCCTTATTTCGCTGCAACCACACATTATAATACGTAGCAGCAAGGAAACACGCAGCTAATTTCCATTTCACAGTCCCGTCATCAGCTTGTATTACTCGATTTATGCTTAGGTTCAGTCCCGTTTTTATCTCAGTTAACAGCCGTATCCTGGAGCTGTAATCACAATAAAAAAACAGGTGGGATAGCGTCTCCTGTTCTCGATCACAGAGGCAGCAGTTAGTATCGTTTGAGCAGCCTATCCAGTGAAGCTTGTCCTTTGTGTTGATCCCTTTGTGCATAATAATCCAAGCAATCAGGGCGTGTTTCTGCACATTCCAACGGTTCCAAATAAAAGATGACGAAGGCGGGTCAGTGGGCAGGGGTTCGATCCAGTCATAAGCACTCTGGATTGAGTACCCTTTATCATCCTGCATCCATCGATCATTTAGGAAACCATTCTTTAATTTTTCTTTAACCTTGCAAATAGTCCTCCAGGACCAAGGAACGTCTTTGGGTTGTGCCTCTGTTGAAATGTTGCCTACGTATTCACGTGTAGTGAAATCAAACCAAGGCGTAGTTTAGTGTATTGAAAGATATATTATGGTTCCTAGTCTATTAGGGCTTTGTGTGTAACTAGCCATATTGACGGTGCAGGCTAGGTGCATTCCCAATGATGTCTTGATCAAAGGGCTAGAATGGTTAGGATGTTGATCCTGTGACTGTGAGCGTTCTCCGAGGTAGCCCCCATAGGTGGTGTGAACTATTTGGGCATGTTCTATGCCGACCGCAGGTTGAGTTCCCGTGTTTGCGGTTGGTAACTGGTTTGGATGTTTTTGGAAATGTGTCGCTAGGAAGTAAGTGGCTTTGATGATTTGAAATCTGGAGCTCGATTTTGTGAAGCTAAGGCTTCGAGGGTAAGGTATTGTAATGTGGTAGGAAAGGGGGAAGTTAAGTAAAAAAGGCTCGAACTTCGATCGGGGTAGGTTTGATAATAATGCGGGATCTGGTTTCCATGTCTGGCCTTAATGGTTAGGGGTATCCTATGGAGCTTGAACCTCAAAATTCCGGGCTGTCTCTTAGCCTAGGTCTCGAGAAGGTCTTGAGGGTTGTAATGTGGCAAGGCTTGATGTGGTGTTATTTGACCAGCTTGATTGTTTCTCTCCTATTGATGGTATGGGTATTGATAATTTTGAATTGACCGTACTCCGTCCAAGGGACTTTCACTTGTGTTGACCGTTGACCACGGTCATGGGTATTTGATTGATTTTTTTTGTTGATGATGGCCTGTTTTTTTTTTGTTTTGGCCTTTTGCTTTTTTTTTCTTGGACTTTTGATTTTTTGTTCAGTTTTTTTTTTCTTTTTCTTCTGTTGGTCAGACTATCACCTAAGGTAGGGATTGGTCAGTCTTATTGGAGGGGTGTTTATTGTAGGAAATGGGCTTGCCTCTCATCTTGAACCAAAACTAGGAGACTACCTAGATTTGTCATAGAATTCGATACCGCTCCTACTAAGGGTAGTTATGTGGCTTGATATGTCAGACATGGAACAGGTAAAGAAAAACACGGGTCTCGATTTCCTGCAGTCGTTATAGATGTACCTATAATAGTCACGTGCATGTGCTCACAGTGTATGATGTTGGTGTTCATCATGTTCTCGGAAACACATAAGGAAAGTATATATGAGAAAGAATATTGAAAGCTGATTTTATTGAATTTTGGAAAGAGGACAGAATACAAATGACTCTGACTCTGATTTGGAAATTAGGATGTAGGGTATCCTAGATTCGGACTCAGACTTAGACTCGAATCAAATCCGGACTTATGGATGCTAGGTTGGTCGTTTCTGTTTTGGTAAGGTCCTTGATTGGAGAGAACGACAGGTGCCACGACTCGCCTAAACTCGGCTTTGCGCAAATGCAAGAGAGACATGGCCCGGGGTGACGGGAATGACTAAGACTCTTGGACGGGGATACTCGAACGTTGATCTGGACAAGGTAACGACCGCGGCTTGGACTCGACCATGAGGACTTAGGGTGCATGAGGATGAGTCCGAAAATGGGGCGACCGTGTTTGATCGCGTCGCGTGCTTGGACCAACCGTGGTGACCTAACCCTAGATGACTCGAGCATTCGTAGCATAGGTATGACTCGAAGAAGGTATCATAAGGACGCCGGTGTATGATGAACATAGGGTACCCTTAGGATGACTGTGGTTGACTGCTCGGGTGGAGGGCAGCCCCCGAGTTAGACTAAGGATTCTGATAGGACTCAGATGGTGTGACATCTAAGTGACTCGAAAGTGAGGTACGTGAGACGAAACGTGTAAGACATGACCCTTAGAGCAACCGTGATTGATCGCTCTGCTGAAGGATAGCCCCCGAGTGGGATTGAAGATTTTGTTAAGACTCGAGTGTCGTACGAGTGACCCCCAGACGTAAGGACCACGAACCTTTTGTTATAGGGCTATGCCTCGTAAAAGGTTGACTCGGAAAACACACCTAGACGGGTGACTTGTGAAAGGTGGGCCTCCCTTGGGATTCGGCTCTGTGGGCTGGGTCCCGTTTGACGGAAGGTTCACGTGAGACATTCCCCAGACTTTGGACTCGATTGTGTAAACGGGTCATCCTTTGTAGGAGTATGTCCTACGTAGGTGGGTCTTAGCTTGCCTTAGTCAAGTAAGGCGGACTGGGATAGGGGGGAAACCCGCGATATAAGATCGACGGAGTTTCGACGCTAAATACCTCGATGACTTACGACATGACCCGACACTGCTAAATACGGGAAGTCCTAAGAAGAGGAAGGTTTTGAAAAGGATTTTTTTTTTAGAAGGCCCGAAAAATTTCTAGGGAGAGCCCGGCTTTTTCGAAAAAAAACGGAAAAGCGTATCGAGCCATGGGTTTAAAAGTTCGAAAATATTTTTGAGTTTTGAAATGGGCAAAATACCGGCTAGAAATAGGCTAGTTTGAGTAAAATCATAAATCCTAAATTTGGTATACGTCCCGGGTTTTGAAATTTGATATTTTGAAAATGATGCAATTTTTGAAAATGACGGTTTTTGAAAGACGACCTTAGAAACCAAGTAGCATATAGTCACGCAAGCATTATAACGACACCATGTATGCTCTACACTAAGTCTCGGTCGGTCTAAAAAGGGTCTATACCAGTTTACATAGCCTATCCGAGAATCGGGCGGACTTCCTAAGTCGAGTTGAGCTTAGAACATGTCGTAAAACCCATACGAATCTGCTATGAACACTTTTTGACATATCCAATTTGGACTACATCAATGGTATAGTGGGACGTCGGTCACCAGTACCAGCCCGGGAAAATATGGGGTTATGCATGAACCGTAAAACTAAAACGCGTATTGTACTAATCAAACGATTTCTATTCGAGTCTCACCCTGAGGATGTCGATGGTAAGTCACGCATCAGTTAATCCCCAGCGGAGTCGCCAAATTGTGGACATGACATAGGTCCACCCTGACGCGGCCACGCGCGGGTTTGGGAAGGCGAATGAATTTCCATATGAGAATGGATCGAATTAAAATTTAAATCGAAGTGGAGTCGCCACCGAACTTTGTGGGGGTTCGGGACCGTTCGAACCCACTTTATATCGAAGTGGGCCGTGTACAAAATACGGCCTATTCTGATCTCAGAGTTTATTGGGTTCGTCCCTTTTCATTTGATACCGATACCGACGTTATCGGATATCGTGTATTGAATGACTCTCGTGTGCCAATGGTTTCGGACATCCGGAAACCACGGTTCTGAGTAAGGGGATGTTGTGTGCCAAATTTGGACCGTTTTTCCTCCCATTTAGACCCTTTTTTCCTCTGATTTGTGAGACTTGAGTGCGATTATCGCCATATTTTGCGTAATTCTCACATTAGTCTCTCTCTCTTTTGCATTTTACGTGTTTTTGGTAATTTTCTGTCTATTTTGATAGGATTTTCGACCGAAAACGTGTTTGAGCTTCTACGAGCATGAGAGAGATACAGTCCAAGAGCAAAGCACACAACCGAAAACTCAAGTAATCCAACTGATCAACGAAGAAAAA